>OW026366.1:66445575-66963382 GCA_932273885.2 Leucozona laternaria | reverse complement strand
GTGGTGCGAGAGCGGAAAAAAGTCTTTTGAAAAAGTCATGTCTATCGTTTTAAACTTTATGTTTAAGTACTCTTAGATAACCCGAGCGTATGATTTAAAAGTATTTTTTAACATATATATTGTATGTTCTGATTTACAAGCCCTCAAAGTTGAAAAATAATTTTACTCAAATCGCGAACCGTATTTTCAACAAATTTTGAGATGTTTTTTTCCGAAGTTCCTGTAGATAAATTCTCTAGCTTCTTAAATAATTTAATTGGTCTATTTTCGATTATCTAAAAATAAAAAAAAATATTGATTATTTATAAAAGATACCTTCTATAAGTAGCCTGAAGCTTTAGTACTAAGAAAAAATGCTATTTTTTTAAACTTTTTGATTTAAAAAAACAGCTCCAAAAGATACCAAGAAAGTAAGTATGCCACCATATGCTCCATATATTCATGTTATAGCACAGAAAAAATCAGCTGCAGATACGTGCAGATGTGGAAGTTATGCTCAAAAATGTTTCACTTAATCGGATTTCAAAAAAATCCGTCTTGACGGTGGTGTTTACCAAAAAGTTTGATTACTTCGGTATTAATTGTCAGAATGAACTGGTTAAGCCCATTATTTTAAGAAAAAATGTCAAACTTTATTTTAAAAATAAAACAAAATTAATACCTTGACCCAGGGCTGAGAATTTCGATTTTTGCGAAACCATTTATTTCTGCCTGGAAAATTTTTCAACTTTCAACTCAATTTTCTTGAAAGCAACACACGAAAAATAATATAGTTTTATGATATTTTGAATTATATGATAGAGCTTAATACAAAATAAAGAAAAGGATTAGGGATAATCTTTTATTTTTTTTTAATTTTTCGCTAAAAGTAGGGCAGGTAAAAATAAAAAAGGTGTTCTTTTTAAAGTTTTATTGCTTTGTTTTTGTTCTGTATTGCGTAATTTTTTATTACCTGTAAGGATTAGTAATGGCTTATTAGAATAAAATCTCTTACTTAAATCTATTTATATAAAGGATTAATGAAAAAAAAGTCAGTATTGAGTTATTGAGCATTTGTGCAAGGTGCAATAAGTAAAAGTGAAGTTAAATATAATAACAAACATATATAGTGAATTCAATACATTAAAATGGATTCAATCGAAATTCCTTATTCGGTGTTGTGTAGTGAACTTATTACTAATGGTCATGATAAATGAAATACCCCAACTTAATTTCTGAGCAAATAGAAACTGTGCTGTCAGAATTAAAGAAACGTTTTATTTCTCATTTCATGGAGAAGAAATAATTAAAAGCTGTGCATTTCCTGTTGGATCGCTCTCCGAGGAAGCCCAAGAATGCCGAAATAAGGATTATAAAGCCTACCGCAGGTTTCATTCGAGAAAATGCAGCCGAATTGCGACGAATGAAGATGTGATGCATCATATACTCATATCCTCAGATCCAATAATAACAGGTTTAAGGCCACAGGCAAAAAAGAAAATACTTCCAATCAGCGCAGACGCTAAAAACCTCATTCTAGCATTATAAAATTACTACTTCATAATTTTTTTTTATTTATTTTTTTTTATGTATTTATCTATTTATTTATTTAATTTTATAATATACATAGTTAATAATAATATTTTATTCAAAATAAAAAGTTAAGATTTCACTAAAAAAAACTTTTGTTTAAATATAACATCAAAACCCTCAAATTTTATAAAAATGTCAATAACTTTTTTTCTAACAATTTTTTCTTGACCAAATTTTGACCAAGCGTGTATAAGACTAATTTTAACATGTTTGTCAAAATTCATTAAAATTCGTTTAATAGTTCAGATTTTACAGACTTTTTTCCGCTCTCCCATACAAACATCAAAACACTCAAATTTTAGAAAAAAAGTCAATAACTTTTTTACTAATGATTTTTTCTTAGCCAAATTTTGACAAAATGTGTATAAGACTAATTTAAAAATGCGAATCAAATTTCATCTTTATCCGTTAAACAGTTCAGATGTTACAGATTTTTTTTCCGCTCTCCCATACAAACATCAAATCCCTCAAATTTTAGAAAAATGTCAATAACTTTGTTTCTAATTATTTTTTTTCAACCAAATTTTGACCAAATATGTATAAGACTAATATAAACATGTTTGCCAAATTTCATTTAAATCCCTTGAACCGTTCAGATAAAACAGACTTTTTTCCGCTCTCCCATACAAACCGAACCACTGTGTGGCGCCGCCACAGACGAAATTCAAAAATCTAATGATGCAGGAATTAGGACCTAATTAGGTGCTAATTTAGTGCTGCAATTTTGGATGAGCACTTAATTCCCCTCCCCCTCAAACTTGTGGCGGTCCTAACTTGACGTCAAGATAGAACCGCCACAGAAGAAATTCAAAAATCTAAGTATGCAGGAATTAGGACCTAATTAGGTGCTAATTTAGTGCCACAATATTAGTTCAAGTGCTTTACGATTTGACCTCCAAATGCATCTCAACAGTTTTGCTAAAAACCCTAAATCACCCAAAAATGAATTCACAGTAGAAAGAATGGTACCAAATTCAAGGGCTAGCCGAGACCTCTTCAAAAAAGTGCAAACCAACTTTCTACTCCCACTCCTTCATGTCCAAATAGGCCTGTGGAACCTCGTTGGATCTTGTGGAACTTGTGGCGGTCCTAACTTGACGTCAAGACAGGACCGCCACAGAAGAAATTCACAAATCTAAGTATGCAGGAATTAGGACCTAATTAAGTGCTAATTTAGTGCCGCAATATTAGTTCAAGTGCTTTATGATTTGACCTCCAAATGCATCTCAACAGTTTTGCCAAAAATCCTAAATCACCCAAAAATGAATGCACAGCGGAAAGAATGGTACCAAATTCAAGGGCTAGCCGAGACCTCTTCAAAAAAGTGCAAATCAACTTTCTACTCCCACTTCTTCATGTCCAAATAGGCCTGTGGAACCTCGTTGGATCTTGTGGAACTTGTGGCGATCCTATCTTGACGTCAAGATAGGACCGCCACAGAAGAAATTCGAAAATCCAAGTATGCAGGAATTAGGACCTAATTAGGTGCTAATTTAGTGCCGCAATATTAGTTCAAGTGCTATATGATTTGACCTTAAAATGCATCTCAACAGTTTAGCCAAAAATCCAAATAGGCCTGTTGAACCTCGTTGGATCTTGTGGAACTTGTGGCGGTCCTATCTTGACGTCAAGATAGGACCGCCACAGAAGAAATTCGAAAATCCAAGTATGCAGGAATTAGGACCTAATTAGGTGCTTAATTAGTGCCGCAATATTAGTTCAAGTGCTTTACGATTTCAACCTTAAATCGGATGCAATAACTGCATGAAATTTGTAGACTTTTTATTTTCGACCTTTTTGTGAGAAATAAAAACAGCGAATCTAAGATACTATTAAGTACATTTCAAAAAGTCAAATTTATTTTTCTTCCTCAACTCTTTCGCTTTTTACCGCCAAAATGCAATTTTGAAGATGTCACTTCCATCAATTTATAGCGCCGCCACAAAATAAATTCAAAAATCAAATGAGGCTAGAATTGTGACCTAATTTAGTGCTATAATATGAATTTATTCAAGTGCACTAAGATTACACCTTGAAATCGAATGCACTATTTGCATGCAATTTGTAGACTTTTTGATTTCGAAGTTTTTAGGTGGGCTGAATATTGTACAATTTCGCCTCAGGTTTCCATTAGGCACATACACAAAGAAATATGAAAAAATTTGTTTCATATGAAAATAGAATTTATTTAGCGCGGAAATTATTATTAAGAAAGTTATACACAATTTAAATTTGTTTTGTGCCTTCCTATGAAACTACTTACCTTCCCATGTAAACAAAAAAAAAATTAAAAATGTCTTCAGGGCCGTTTTCCTAAATGTATGCAACTCTTTTGATATCATTATGTCAGAAAAATCGTTCCTATTAATTTGAAAGCGGGATGAAATTCAAATTTCATTGAAGTTGTTTTATGAAAGTTTTTTAAATATAACAAATCAACGGACGACATAGCCCCTGCCTGGCTACTAAACATACCATAAGTGTAGCATAGAGTTGCAGGGTCGTGACGGAGCAGCGTCACTACTCAGGCAAAGTGGTTGTTGGCAGCGGGTAGGAATTGAGGGCGATGTCGTCGATGTGGCGAAGTGTTTTTCCACGACCTTCTTTCACATTTGATTGTGATTTTACGAAATGCCAAATTGCTCAAAAATTATATAAATATTAAAAGTTTTGGGCAAACGTAATGTAAGGCGCTCTGATAAAGTGTTTTGCAAGTGCATTTTGACATTAGACCCATATACACAGCTAAACTTTCTTTCTTTGAACTTAGTTTTTTATGTTTTATTTGATTCCCTAGATGCAAAATTGAATTTTTCTTTTCTCGTAATTCTCTACCTACGGCGAATTTTCTTTTTTTTTATTTTCTCGACACAATTTTCATTTAACTTCATATACCTGTACTTTAAATCCAAACTTTTAATAAAAATACGTTTCAGGTTTTTGACAAAAAATTCACGCAGCGGAAATATGATTTTGAGTCTTATTTTTACTCGTCTGATTTTGTAGTTGCTTTCCTTTATTTTCTTAATGGTTACATCAATTTTCTTTAAACTTACACACAGACCCTTAATCGATGGTCGTCCAAACTGAGAATGGTATTTATTCTTAAAAAGTGTCATTTTCCTAACCAAAGTTAACCTAAGATCGAAAGATACAATAATTTTCCAAATCAGTCATATTTTGGAAACATATAATAGCGATTTTTTTGAAATACATTTTTTTTCATTTAAGTTTTTATTTTAATAAGTACTAGTGACATTTTAAATCAATTGTGTGAATAATATCATCCTCAAAATAAAAAACATAATAATTGCTTCAATTTAAAAAAAGCGTTCCTTTACGTTAATGGATTTTGACAGATCCTTGTAAGACGTAACTTTTTAGTAATTTAGGTGATCCGGTTCGTTCGAATAAGCCTTCATTTATAGATTTTAATTATTTATCTATAGGTACATACAACTCAATGTATCTATGGATGTAATGCACATATATGTAAACTATATGGACTGCAACATCTCTTAAATTTTCAGCTACATCCAATTGTGTTCAAGAAGTAATAAAATTGTAATAATGAACCAAAATGTTTAGTCAAGATAATGAAGAAAAGATTTGAGATGGTGTAATTATATAATACATGTGGGTACGAAAAAATTCAAGAGAATTTATAAACATTTTTTCCTAAAATTATGCAATTTTTTATATCTATAATTTAAACAGGAAATAATTGCATAATTTTAGGTATTAAGAAATATAAATACATATATTTGTTTTCGTTGTTTGTTTCATTTCACAAATAACATTAACAACAATCACGGTATGTATCAGTGTTGCAAAACGACTTACAATTGTACTTTTTTGCTACAATTGATTTAAAAAAATACAGAAGTACAAAACTCCTCATTTCAGTACATTCCTTCGAATACATTCCTTTGAATATATCGGTTTTGGTGAAGACCTCCGTAAAAGGATAGATGAATGTTTAAATTACATTTCAAAATTTTCCCCAAATGCTATTTTATCGGGTGAAACAAAACCTTATACTAAAATATTTTCCTGTTGAAGAAAAATTGAAAATTGATACCATCAACAATGAATGAAAAATTCAAAAATAAATCTTTATCTGCATTTTAAACTGAGATTTATTTTTTTTTAAATGAAAACAAAAACTAAGAACTTATTAAGAAATACATCTTGTCATATTTTTGTAATAAGCAATGAACTTATTAAACAAAAGTTTAATAGCAATGACCTTATGGAATATAAACTTTTGCAATAAATACAAATATTTAATGCAATATTTTTATGTTCCTAATTAAATGAATGAATTTAATGTGATTTTTACTTTGTGATTTTTATTTTGTTAAACGTTATAATAGCTTTACGTAAATAAAAAAAAATTAACAAAAAAATTTACTTTTAAATTATTTACTACCCAAAAAATTACAATACCATTTTAGTACAATTTATTTTAGTTTTCAGTACTATCAATAAAGTATCTATGGATATTAGTGCGAATATGGAATACTCTATTTATTTCGTATTATTACTCAAATTTGTTATTTTTTCATGAGGATTTTTTGAAAAAGTTTGAGATCTCAGAAAAAAATTCCATTCCACATTAGTTCCATTAGATTAAAAAATGGAATTTAAATTTAGTTTAGAATTTGTTATTACAATTGTACTGTTTGTAGATACTCTATCTGTATTAACAGTAAATAATCATATACCTACAAATAAAATGAACAAGTGGATTGAACTCATTCTTTAAATTGCTAAAACAACTCCTAAAAAAGATTTAAGCACCATTAAGAAATGCTGTGAATATTCTTGGAAAATATGAATTTATACAACAAATCTTGAGTGTGTTTTTTTTTTTAAAGTTATGTTTTAATATCTATATAATATATGTAAATAAAATGTCCTTAACATTTGAAATTCAAGGTGATATACGTCAATTATTTCAAAAAACTTCTCCAACGCACGATAAAAATTGAATTTTTTTTTAAACAAAAAAAAAATGTTGGAAAATGTAATTTATACTTGAAAAGACCTTTAATCGAAGGCGTTAAAGATAAAGGCGCAAAATATTAGACGATTTAGTAGTGTTAAATCATTTTTAGTAAGATACTAGGTTAAAATGAGGATTTTGCTATTTTTAAACGAGTTTAACATGATCCTTTCTCTTAACATTTTACTAAAGTTAAAATCGCCAGATATAAACATATTACTAAATCCATTTGTCACTTTGACATTGACAAATTTTAAAATGGTATATTTGCTTACTTTTTTGCACGGTATGTCACTGTTTTAGGCGCGTTCAGCTTGAGTTTCGTAAGAAAATAGGCTTAGTATGATACTAGTTAAAAAATGTTAAAAATTAAAAACATTTTAGTAAAGAGCTTTAAAGTTAGTAAACTAATAACTAGTATCATGCTAACACCTTAACATCAGGCTGTTTAAAATTTTGCGCCAAAATCAAAAAAACAGTTCTTATATGGATAGAAAGTCTGCTAAAGCTCCGTTGTAAGATATGTTTTTGAAATAAACATAATTGAATTTGTTTTCAAGTTCCTTAGGGAATACCTATTTTATAAATTTTCTGCAATTCCGCTCGATGTACTTTCTTTTCAGATTTTCAAGAGACTTACAATGTGTTAATATATGAATTTAAAATCAAACTCTAAAAACATGTGAATTCGATAATAATAATTGAATAGACTTTCATAATTAGTATTAGAGGAAGAAAAATAAAATTTGACTTTTTGAAATGTACTTAATAGTACCTTAGATTCGCTGTTTTTATTTCTTACAAAAAGGTCGAAAATAAAAAGTCTACAAATTTCATGCAGTTATTGCATCCGATTTAAGGTTGAAATCGTAAAGCACTTGAACTAATATTGCGGCACTAAATTAGCACTTAATTAGGTCCTAATTCCTGCATACTTGGATTTTCGAATTTCTTCTGTGGCGGTCCTATCTTGACGTCAAGATAGGACCGCCACAAGTTCCACAAGATCCAACGAGGTTCCACAGGCCTATTTGGACATGAAGGAGTGGGAGTGGAAAGTTGATTTGCACCTTTTTGAAGAGGTCATAAAAGTATCTTTAATTCGTTGTTCTAATTTTGTACAAAAAGGTCGAAAGTAAAAAGTCTACAAATTTCATGCAGTTATTGCATCCGATTTAAGGTTGAAATCGTAAAGCACTTGAACTAATATTGCGGCACTAAATAAGCACCTAATTAGGTCCTAATTCCTGCATACTTGGATTTTCGAATTTCTTCTGTGGCGGTCCTATCTTGACGTCAAGATAGGAACGCCACAAGTTCCACAAGATCCAACGAGGTTCCACAGACCTATTTGGACATGAATGAGTGGGAGTAGAAAGTTGATTTGCACTTTTTTGAAGAGGTCTCGGCTAGCCCTTGAATTTGGTACCATTCTTTCCGCTGTGCATTCATTTTTGGGTGATTTAGGATTTTTGGCAAAACTGTTGAGATGCATTTGGAGGTCAAATCATAAAGCACTTGAACTAATATTGCGGCACTAAATTAGCACTTAATTAGGTCCTAATTCCTGCATACTTAGATTTGTGAATTTCTTCTGTGGCGGTCCTGTCTTGACGTCAAGTTAGGACCGCCACAAGTTCCACAAGATCCAACGAGGTTCCACAGGCCTATTTGGACATGAAGGAGTGGGAGTAGAAAGTTGGTTTGCACTTTTTTGAAGAGGTCTCGGCTAGCCCTTGAATTTGGTACCATTCTTTCTACTGTGAATTCATTTTTGGGTGATTTAGGATTTTTGGCAAAACTGTTGAGATGCATTTGGAGGTCAAATCATAAAGCACTTGAACTAATATTGCGGCACTAAATTAGCACTTAATTAGGTCCTAATTCCTGCATACTTAGATTTGTGAATTTCTTCTGTGGCGGTCCTGTCTTGACGTCAAGTTAGGACCGCCACAAGTTCCACAAGATCCAACGAGGTTCCACAGGCCTATTTGGACATGAAGGAGTGGGAGTAGAAAGTTGGTTTGCACTTTTTTGAAGAGGTCTCGGCTAGCCCTTGAATTTGGTACCATTCTTTCTACTGTGAATTCATTTTTGGGTGATTTAGGGTTTTTAGCAAAACTGTTGAGATGCATTTGGAGGTCAAATCGTAAAGCACTTGAACTAATATTGTGGCACTAAATTAGCACCTAATTAGGTCCTAATTCCTGCATACTTAGATTTTTGAATTTCTTCTGTGGCGGTTCTATCTTGACGTCAAGTTAGGACCGCCACAAGTTTGAGGGGGAGGGGAATTAAGTGCTCATCCAAAATTGCAGCACTAAATTAGCACCTAATTAGGTCCTAATTCCTGCATCATTAGATTTTTGAATTTCGTCTGTGGCGGCGCCATCTTGACGCACCTGTGTTTAATAGCTCATCCGAAAATTGGGCAATATATAAATCTTTACGTAACATGTATAAAAGTGAAATTAAAATTGCTAAAAGCTATTTTATTACTTCTCAGATTAGTGCCAAGTCTGGAAATCAGATAGAAATGTGGAAGTGGAAGGTGCTAAAAAATATTGTGTTAAAGAATGCAAACTCAAATATAATTGAAAGCATAAGATTCGGTGAAGATACAGTATCTCTATCAAATGAAATTGCTACAAAATTTAATGCGTACTTTGTAGACAGTATACCCGAATGCATCAATTGAAAATATTTGTTATTTGTCGCCGAACATAATTTGCAGCTCTACTTTTACATTTGAATTTTGCAATGAAGTAGCTTTATATAAGTTAATTAAAAATTAAAATAATAAAAATGATATATTTAGGCTTAATAAAGAAATTATAAATCAGTCAATCGAGATTATCGGCCCAGTTCTACTAAAGGTGATTAACAAATCCCTGCAAACGGGTATATTTCCCGAAATTTGAAAGGAATCAGTAGTTATCCCAGTACAAAAAGTAACAAATAACTACAAGTAAATGTGAGGAATATAGACCAGTGAATATGTTGCCTACGTGTGAAAAAGTAGTGGAAAAGTTTGTTGCTGAACAGTTTCAAAAATATTTATAGGTCAATAATTTATTAATTGAAGAACAATCTGGATTTAGAAGAGGTCATTCATGTGAAACTGACATTAATTGTGTTGTGTGGAAGTGGAAAAGACAAATCGTGGAAATTCGGTGATAGCTGTATTCTTGGAAACGTGCTTTTGAAACTGTCGATAGACAGATTTTACTCAAAAAAATTATGGTTGTAAGGTGTGCGTGGTCGCGAGTTGGAATGGTTTACGTCTTATTTAACAAATAGAAGCCAAAGAACGAAAGTGAATGAGGAATTATCTTGTGCAATCAATAACGATCTGGGGGTTCCACAAGGGTCTGTTCTGGGAGTCTTTCTCTTTCTGTTATATATTAATAACTTTAAGAAATGCCTTAAATATTGTAATGTTAAGCTTTTTGCGGATGACAGTCTGATTTACATTTATGGAGATGATGCTGAAACAATGCGCCAAAGATTAAAGGAGGACCACTATGCCAAAATAAACACGGACGGACATGCTCCCGTTTATCCATCATCAATCTCCAGAGCAGCAATATCTAATTTCATTCGTCTTCGATTAGGGCACAGCGCTTTAACCCACCAACACCTCTTAAGGAAGGAAAATCCACCTCTTTGCCCATCCTGCAGTAACATTATAATCATGTCACATCTACTTGGCCTATCATCATGCGTAAGCTCCAAAAAAATTAACACTATCTTAAATATTAACCAAAATATCTATTTATTTTTAAACACTATTAATATTGATAATATCTTAAATATAGATAACTACCTTCAGACCGATATATTAATTATATAAGTTTAAATAAAAATTCTCACCTTGAGTGGAAAGCTTTTGTAGCTAGTGCTCTTTTATATTAGCATATAATTTGTAATTTTATGTTAATAAATAATAATAATAATAATAATAATAAATGAGGACCTGAGAAGAGTTGATAACTGGTTGAAAATGAATAAACTAAAGGTGAATGTTAGTAAAACTAAGTGCATGAAGTTCCGCGTGAATAATGAAATAAATGTGTGTATGGATGGTGTGTCACTTAACTGTGTTGAGAGTATTAAATACTTAGGTGTTAATATAGATGAAAATCTGAATTTCAAGGACCATGCAAGGCATGTTTGTGCACAGAATTCAAAAAAAAGTTCATTTCTTGAGTAGAACAAGAAAGCAACTGACACTTGAAGCTTCTATTCTTCTATATAATGCTCTAGTGATGTCACATTTCAATTACTGCTCAACTTTACTATTTGTTTCCAATATCGATGTCAAAACGAGACTTCAGAAACTTCAGAATAGGGGAATGAGAGTTGTCATAAAGCTGAATATTTACACTCCGATTAGAATTATGCTCGAATGCTTGAATTGGATGAATGTTAGGCAAAGGTTAATGTATGATGCCATGATTTTTATTTTTAAAATGCGTAATGGTATACTTGCGGAATATTTGTCTGATGGAATATTGGAGGTGTCTGAAGTTCAACCGTTTAATTTTGAGAAACGGTGCCAACTTGAGACCGGAACGATGTAGACTAAGCAGTACACAGCACTCAATTTTTCATGATGGAATTATATATTTTAATAACCTTCCTAAAGAAGTAAAGTATGAAACCGGAATTAATCAATTCAAGAAAAAAATCAGTATCTTTATTAAAAATAATGTCGTTTAGTCAAAACATAAACAAAAATATAAATTATATGATTTTATTATGTTGCCGTCTATTTTAAAGTTTTTTTTAACTAATAATCTTGTTTCTTTAATTGTTCTTTTTCTAGGGATTATTATAGAGCCCAATCTTGACGTTAAGATGGGTATTCTTGGTCTTAGCCAAGATGGTATGCGGAAACTCTATATATAACTCATTAAAAACGTAATTACGGACGGCAACACCTATGTATGAGGAAGTTCAGGAACTTGTTGGGTGTTCGGCAAAAATGGCAAGAAGTGACATAACATTTGAGGGAAAGCGGAAACTCGGTAGGGTAAAAAAGTTCTAACGTCATCTTACATAAATCGTGTTGTTCGGTTTTCAAGAATGCATCCTACTGCTGCAGCTACATAGATTGTGGGTGAACTTGATTTACCATACCGGTGTCCATATTGTAAGAAGACGATTGAGGGATCCCAACTTGAATGCTCGCAGTGCAAGAAAAGTCCCACTTCTGAAGAAAATGCCCATAGCCAAAAGAATATAGTTTGCGAGAGATCATTTGGGATGGGCTCCTGAAAAATGGAGGAATGGAGGACTGACGAGATTAAAGTTGTACTTTATGGTGGTAAAGGATCTCGGCTGTATGTAAGACGATCACCAAATACCGAATATGATCCCAGATACACCACCAAAACGATTAAACACGGAGGACCTAGTATCATGGTATGGGGATGCTTCTCATACTATGGAATTGGTCCATCGGCCATGTAAAGACGTCTATAATAAGAAGCTCAGACTGCCGCCATTTTGTTATAAATTTTTCTTTCATACAAGTGTCATTCTTACTAATCACGTGGTTTGATTTATTTAATTACACCTAGAATATCTCAATCCCCACAAGTGTTCCTAGTGTAAAATCCAATATGAAAGGGGGCACGGACCCCCCTGATCCTAACCGGTTCAACCTGCTCGCATCAGAGGCTCCCTTGAACTGTAGCAAAAAAGCCAAACGGAAAAACACCGACCCTGACTATTACCCACCTCTCCCAATAAGCACACAAAACGACAACAACATCCCACGCTACCTTCTTATCTCTGCACTAAACAATGCCGCTGAAAAAATTCGGCCTATTGCATCATACAACCCATTCCAAATCAATCAATCGCTCCTAAACAATGGCAGAAACAATCAAAAACCACATCCAAGCCAAGTCAAACAACACAACAATCTTAAAAGATTCTCAGACTGAAACGCGCAAAACCATAGTAGAAGAAAATAATAGCATAAACTCCTTTTCTTCTCCAGCAGAAGACACAAATCTCACCTCTCGACAGCAAAAAATTCTCTCACCTCACCCCACCAAAATTAACCTTAACCATCAAAACACACCCACCACATCCAAAAACTCAGGAAACCAAATTATACCCCAGTCAAATGAAAACCACTCGAAAAACCTAAACCAACAAAACAACACCAACGAACCTGAAAGCGAGGAAATGGCTTTCGATGAAAATCCACTCTATAATCAAAGAACTTTCCTCGAAACATCCCCGACAAAAATAAAAGAAATCATCGGAATAATATCAAAATCCCAAGAAAAAAACTCAGTTTACAAGAAACAATGAACCAGTTAATCAATAAATTACTAATTCTCCAATGGAATCTGCAAGGATTCTGTAATAACAAACATGCACTCGAAATACTAATATCAACCTACAACCCAGACATCATAGCTCTCCAAGAAACACACATAACACCAAAACCAAACCATCCAAATCCCAGGAACAAGACCAATATATATAACAAACATTTACATAGAAGGTGAAATAACAATGAATGCCGATCTGTTCGATTGCATCCCTAACATTTCAAACTCCCATAACCTTATTCTAGGAGATTTCAATGCTTTAAGTTTAAGTTTAGTTTATTTCATAAATTTTGAGACATTCTCTTTTTTAGATTACTATATACATAGGTACTCAATAAATAATATAAAATAAATAAATAAATAATTCAAAAATATGTACATATATGAACTATTCTATTATAGCAACAAAATCATCATAACATTTTTTTAAAAGAATCTCTTGAACTGGGCATACATATATCAATCAAATTAATAACCGCGTTGTTCTCTCTGATGCAACGAGTAATCGTTTCATTATTACCGTAATTGCTTCTTGAAAAAGTCTCTCGTAGGTGAAAACTCATACGGAGACTTCTGCAAGGGAAAAAAAAATGTATGCTGCCAGCATCCTTTGCGGATCGGCACACAATAACTCTTCTGGAAGCAAATTTGAAGATTTAATCAACCAACGCGGACTCATCGTGCTAAACGATGATCACCTACACTTTTATCCACCAGAAACACTTTCTCCGCTATCGACGTCACATTAGCTTCGGCTGACCTTGCTCCCCTACTTCACTGGGAAGTTCTCCCTAGAGGAGAAAGTAAGGACCACATACCAATCATAATCCATAGTCATGAAAGAAGAACGACCAGAAGACTACCTTCGGGATTCAAGGAAAATCTTGCAAACTGGAACCTATTTGAACACATAACAGGCAATCTTACATCGTCTTCCATAACCAAAAATAATATTAACCAGGAAGCCGCCAAAATAAAGAAAATAATAAGAACAGCTGCGTCCAGGAGTATCCTAATAAGTAAAAACACATATACTAAAAACAACCCCATATGGTTTACACCTAGCATAGCCAAGGTAGTAAAAGAAAAAGAAGCAGCAGGAAAATTTGTGCCAAAGTAAAAAAAAAATGCATCTCTTCAAAAAGACTCTCCTGGGAGACCTTTGTCAACTCTATGGACCTATCTATTTATTCGAAGACCTTGTGGTCAAAAATTAGATCAATTTGATCTAATAAGCCCCCTGAAATGTTCCCTTTTATGGTGTTAAATAACAATGTACACGACAATCCGGAACTAATCGCCAATACATTCGCAGAAAAATGGAAATCCTATAGCTCAGACCAATCTTACCCAGCCAAAATCATTCAAGAAAAAAATCGATTCAAAATAGACGACCTCCCAAACCTACAAAATTACCCAGTATGCTTGACAGAAAAAATATCATTGTTGGAATTTAATATGACACTCCAAACAACCAAGGGAACTTCACCAGGACACGACAAAATAACTTACAAAATGTTAAAATCGTGCGCCACTAATCTAAAAATGAAAATTTGTACCCTCTATACAAATATAATCAATACGGGCATATTCCCACATGACTGGAAAATAGCACAATTAGCACAATGGAAAAAAATTATTGCCAGACGAATCGGATGGCACATAGAAAACAAGAGAAGTCCAGAACAACATGCCTTTAGGCCCAAAAGAGGAGTTCACTCACCTACTTGAGCACAAACTAGTTGGTAATTTACAGGACAGAAAACATAGTGTAGAAATTTCACTTGACCTAGAGAAAGCATTTGACCGGGTAATTTCAACCCCAGTCATTCTCCAGCGACATAGATGGGGAATTACAAATAAAATTCTTAGACTCGTATTATCCTTTCCGTCTGGAAGAAGTCAAAGTGTCAACGTGGACGAACATAGCTCAAATATTGCCAGAGTCGAAAACGGTATTCCGCAAGGATATCCCCTATCAGTGATTGCATATAACGCTTACATCGACCCTCTCACTGTAGATTTAAACAAATCATCAAACAACCTAGACTTTAAAGGAATCTATGCAGATAACATATACGTACTTACCTCAGGTGAACCTAATATTGTACAAAACACACTAACAAAAATAAATTCTGCGATTTCTAATTGGGCAAAAGACGTTGGAGCTGTTATATTAATAACAAAAACGGAAGCGCTACACGTATGTAAAAAAAAGAACTGCACAGCTAACTCTATTAATCTGTCCGACACAACCATCCCATTACAAAATGAGCTGAAGATACTTGGTATCACATTCAATAAAACCCTAAAATGGAACTTACATACAAAAAACATTGTCAACACTCTGAAACAACGGAATAACGCCCTAAAAATGATTTGTTCACGAAAAAAAGGACGTAATTTAGAAATAGCACTGCGAATACTCAAAACTCTAGTCGAAGGAACCCTACAACACGGCTTAACAACTTATATGTGGACAACAAAGAAAAATACTCAAAAGATAGACGTCGTCCCCAGCGAGTACTATCGAACAGCCTCAGGCGCCCTTTTAACAACCCCAATTGAGGAGCTAAAAACAGAGGCAGGTTTTTCATCGCTCAAAATGTTTGCAAAACGCAGGGCAATTTCAATGGGCTCAAAAGCCCTATTTAACGGAGCACATCCATTACATGCATCTATTAAAATGGCCTTCGAAGAACACAACAGAAAGAAATTAAAGTCAGCACTTACAAATATCTCGCAAATCTTTCCGGATTTCCAAACTGCTTCCCCAGAGCAAGCCAACACTCTAACTTGCTGCCGACAACCACCATGGAAAAGGAAAGATCTACAAATAGACACCAGCCTATCAAAACACGGCTAGGATTCGACTCCAAGTTTAGTCTTTCCTCCACAAGGAACTAATTAAAGAAACAAGCCCTCAAAAAATTCTCTATACAGATGGCTCTCATTGTGAAGGGAGTACCTCCTATGCTATCATAGAATTGTCAATCGCAGGAGAAGCTATACTTCTACACCAAGGGCTTCTTCCAGAAGCAGCCGGAAGTTATATGGCAGAGTTAGCAGGCATACAAAAAGCTATCGATTTGGCCAAATCTATTCGCAAAAAAAACATCATATGAACTGATAACCTTGGTATACTTCACGGGCTCAAGAGTGCCAATAACAAATTTCCCTCCTTGGAATTCATTCGAAGTCAATTGATTTTAAACAAAAACATTTGGCTCTCCTGGGTTCCAGGCCACACTGGAATTCCCGGAAATGAATCAGCCGATGTAGCCGCAAAACAAGCTTCAAGACTACCTCTAATAAGGTGGTGGTAAAGGATCTCGGCTGTATGTAAGACGATCACCAAATACCGAATATGATCCCAGATACACCACCAAAACGATAAAACACGGAGGACCTAGTATCATGGTATGGGGATGCTTCTCATACTATGGAGTTGGTCCATCGGCCGTGTAAAGACGTCTATAATAAGAAGCTCGGACTGCCGCCATTTTGTTATAAATTTCTTCTTCATAGAAGTGTCATTCTTACTAATCACGTGGTTTGATTTATTTAATTACACCTAGAATATATCAATCCCCACAAGTGTTCCTAGTGTAAAATCCAATATGAAAGGGGGCACGGACCCCCTGATCCAAACCGGTTCAACCTGCTCGCATCAGAGGCTCCCTTGAACTGTAGCAAAAAAGCCAAACGGAAAAACACCGACCCTGACTATTACCCACCTCTCCCAATAAGCACACAAAACGACAACAACATCCCACGCTACCTTGTTATCTCTGCACTAAACAATACCGCTGAAAAAATTCGGCCTATTGCATCATACAACCCACTCCAAATCAATGGAGGTTTGGAATATATATCCAAAGATGTCTTAGAGGTTAAGGCCATGCGATCCGGTGACTTGCTGATCAAAGGGTCCAATCCCTCAACAGCCAAACTTACCACAAAATTACCTCACACATGAATCTCAACTCCGTGCAAGGTAGAATATTTTCCAGGTACATAATTGACATTCCAGAAGAGGAATTATTATTAGAGCTCAAAAACCAAAAAGTAATTGAGGTTACTGATAGCAACAGGCACAGCAATTATCACCTTTGATCGAATTCGCAGACCCAAGGACATTAAAATTGGTTGGGTCAACTGTCAAGTTGATGAATACATCCCGAATCCTATGAGGTGCATATCGTGCCAAAAATTAGGTCATACCAAACAAAACAATGGCAGAAACAATCAAAAACCACATCCAAGCCAAGTCAAACAACACAACAATCCCAAAAGATTCTCAGACTGAAACGCGCAAAACCATAGTAGAAGAAAATAATAGCATAAACTCCTTTTCTTCTCCAGCAGAAGACACAAATCTCACCTCTCGACAACAAAAAATTCTCTCACCTCACCCCACCAAAATTAACCTTAACCATCAAAACACACCCACCACATCCAAAAACTCAGGAAACCAAATTATACCCCAGTCAAATAAAAACCACTCGAAAACCCTAAACCAACAAAACAACGCCAACGAACCTGAAAGCGAGGAAATGGATTTCAATGAAAATCCACTCTATAATCAAAGAACTTTCCTCGAAACATCCCCGACAAAAATAAAAGAAATCATCGGAATAATATCAAAACCCCAAGAAAAAAACTCAGTTAACAAGAAACAATGAACTGTTATATATTTTTGTAACAATTAATTGAACACACGACACCTTTCGTATTCAAAATCGGACTCTTTCTTTAATTGTCATTCCGTCGATCGTGAACCCCAATTCAAGCAGTGGAAATCGTCGATACGTTTGAAGACTCAGCATAATGTGTTAGTGCACTTCGATTAACCCAAAACAACATCCGTAAGATGATACCAGGTGGGCAACCGATGAGCATAAACACATTGAAGTGCATTGAGTTCAATGCCACGACGATTTCCTTTGATAAACACGTGAGGAAGTACAACATCCCTCCCCACCTGGGAAGAACTCGCGATCAGCCGGATGACAATCAAAAATATCGAACAATATTTATTTTCAATTTGTCTTAAAAATAAGTAACAATTTTTTAAATATTCAACCAAGGTATTTTTTTTTTATAAAATGATATGAAAATTTTAACAATTTATTTTAACATTTACGAGACATATTTTTTTGTTTTAGTTGAAAGTATTTACTTGATATCTTAAAATTAACATTTATTAAATTCCAAAATTTTTTAAAATTGACATTATATAATTTTGTTTTATTAAAAATTAAAATTTTTTTTTTTTTAACTGTATTATTTTTAAAAATTATTTACTTGATATCTTAAAATTAACATTTATTAAATTCCAATTTTTTTTTTAAATTGACATTATATAATTTTGTTTTATTAAAAATTTAAATTTTTTTTTTTTTAACTGTGTTATTATTTTTCAAAATTATTTACTTGATATCTTAAAATTATCATTTATTAAGTTCTAAACATTTTTTAAAATTGACATTTAATTTTGTTTTATTTAACATTTTTAAGTTTAATATTGCATTTTTGTTTGTTTGTTTTTTTTTTTTTTTTTTAATTTATTTAAATAAAGTTGGATGTTTTATCCAAAATATTAATTTCTACTTGATTAATTAAAATTTTACAACAAATGTATTGAAATGAGATTTATTGTCTCCCTTTAAATAACAGTTACGTTTTGTTATTTTATACAATCTTTAGCTCCCAGCAAGTATTTGAATAAGATACAAATTACTTATTTCTTAAACTCGTGCAAATGTTACCACTCTCGCCGTTTTCCTGGTTGAAGCTTGACGAACTGGTAAGGCATCCATCTCGACGGCATCTATTTGGACAGCATCAGATTTTTCAGGAACGACATTCGTTATATTTGTTGTGATGTGGCGCTTTTACTAACATTTCTGGAATGGTACCATTTAAACAACACTAGTGCTGTTACAAGCACACTAATGGACACGAATGAGTATCGATGGATATCAATTTCCAATCGTTGACTGACCACACTTTTTCTGTTTTCGATCTGGTCCGCTTCCAGTTTCAGTTCGTCCAACGACTTCCTCCCTTCTGCCAAGCTCGCGATCATATCGCTATGACTGCCTAATGACAACAATGTTCGCTTTGAAGGGGTTCTGACTGTCAGATTACCATATTTTGTCCGTAACACTTCAATTAGTTCGGAGTGCTTCACTCAAGGTTGATGGATTTTGAAGTTGGAACTCCACGCCTGCTCGTACGGTATTCGCAATTCTTTCGTACTTATTTCGCAAGGATTTAAAATGTAAAGAATTCCAAATCCTTTAAGCTCCGGAGCATATAGTTCTCCATCACAATTGAAGTTAAGAACAAGTGGTTCTTTTATATTGAAGAGCCACTGATTTCTTGCTGACATCTTCGTGATAACCCCCTTGGTAGATGGTGACACGACGCACAGTGGTTCGGTTTGTATGGGAGAGCGGAAAAAAGTCTGTTTTATCTGAACGGTTCAACAGATTTCAATGAAATTTGGCAAACATGTTTATATTAGTCTTATACATATTTGGTCAAAATTTGGTTGAAAAAAAATAATTACAAACAAAGTTATTGACATTTTTCTAAAATTTGAGGGATTTGATGTTTGTATGGGAGAGCGGAAAAGTAATCTGTAACATCTGAACTGTTTAACGGATTAAGATCAAATTTGATTCGCATTTTTAAATTAGTCTTATACACATTTTGTCAAAATTTGGCTAAGAAAAAATCATTAGTAAAAAAGTTATTGACTTTTTTTCTAAAATTTGAGTGTTTTGATGTTTGTATGGGAGAGCGGAAAAAAGTCTGTAAAATCTGAACTATTAAACGAATTTTAATGAAATTTGACAAACATGTTAAGATTAGTCTTATACATGCTTGGTCAAAATTTGGTCAAGAAAAAATTGTTAGAAAAAAAGTTATTGACATTTTTATAAAATTTGAGGGTTTTGATGTTATATTTAAATAAAAGTTTTTTTTAGTAAAACCTGAACTTTTTATTTTGAATAAAATATTATTATTAACTATGTATATTTTAATGTATTGAATTCACTATATATGTTTGTTTTTATATTTCACTTCACGTTCACTTATTGGTTGATCAAAGAGTAAAAATTTGTCTTACACACCTTGCACAAATGCTCAATAACTCAATACTGACTTTTTTTCATTAATCCTTTATATATATAGATTTAAGTAAGAGATTTTAATCTAATAAGCCATTACTAATCCTTACAGGTAATACAAAATTACGCAATACACAACAAAAACAAAGCAATAAAACTTAAAAAAAACACCTTTTTTTATTTTTACCTGCCCTACTTTTAGCGAAAAATTAAAAAAAAATAAAAGATTATCCCTAATCCTTTTCTTTATTTTGTATTAAGCTCTATCATATAATTCAAAATATCATAAAACTATATTATTTTTCGTGTGTTGCTTTCAATAAAATTTAGTTGAAAGTTGAAAAATTTTCCAGGCAGAAATAAATGGTTTCGCAAAAATCGAAATTCTCAGCCCTGGGTCAATGTATTAATTTTGTTTTATTTTTAAAATAAAGTTTGACATTTTTTCTTAAAATAATAGGCTTAACCAGTTCATTCTGACAATTAATACCGAAGTAATCAAACTTTTTGGTAAACACCACCGTCAAGACGGAGTTTTTTGAAATCCGATTGAGTGAAACATTTTTGAGCATAACTTCCACATCTGCACGTATCTGCAGCTGATTTTTTCTGTGCTTTAACATGAATATATGGAGCATATGGTGGCATACTTACTTTCTTGGTATCTTTTGGAGCTGTTTTTTTTAATCAAAAAGTTTAAAAAAAATCATTTTTTCTTAGTACTAAAGCTTCAGGCTACTTATAGAAGGTATCTTTTATAAATAATCAATATTTTTTTTATTTTTAGATAATCGAAAATAGACCAATCAAATTATTTAAGAAGCTAGAGAATTTATCTACAGGAACTTCGGAAAAAAACATCTCAAAATTTGTTGAAAATACGGTTCGCGATTTGAGTAAAATTATTTTTCAACTTTGAGGGCTTGTAAATCAGAACATACAATATATATGTTAAAAAATACTTTTAAATCATACGCTCGGGTTATCTAAGAGTACTTAAACATAAAGTTTAAAACGATAGACATGACTTTTTCAAAAGACTTTTTTCCGCTCTCGCACCACTGTGCGACGTAGTTGCAGCTGGTCTGTGACGTATCAGAGTGTTGTAAAAGTTCTACTAGGCATTCGGAGCTTCCACTGGTGTGTATGGGTTTGTTGTGCCTGCATACCTTTATCGTTGTTGATGAATTGTACATTACATCGGAACATTGCATCAAATCTGTATGGGACATGCTCACAAATAAAGCATGATCATCTGCTTCTGCAATATATTCGGTTTTTATGTCTAAAACCAAGTCCCAATGTTGATCGAGTTTTGTACGTACTGCATACATTTTGTTACAAAGAGAATATGGTGGGTTCCGGTAGTGGCACGGTGATCTTCAGAACGATTGACTCTCCTTGGGAAAAGGACAACAGCTGGACTGCATGGAATAAAGCGCTTGGATTGAGGATAACTCCTTCATATGTTGAGTTTTTCAACACTGACGTGATATTGTTTGCGTCCAAAATGAAGGGATGAAGCTTATTTTGGTACAAGTCATTAAAGATGGATAATTCAATTGTTTGGCGGTATTCAACTTCAAGTAATTTCGAGGTTACTAATGAGATCAACTCGTTTATCTCCATTTTGAGTTTCATTGCAGTAAATTCCTTGATTGTTGCTGTTGCGAAATTTTCCAGATCCATTGTTATATTGTCGAGTCTTGTCCCAATTTTTTCCAACTCCGATGTTAAGACTTTAATTGGTTTACTGAGTCTATCAAAATTGGAGCTTGCCACAGTTATTTGTTTTTTAATAACGTTGAACGTTTCATTCTCATTGCTATCCAAAACATTAAGCCGATTGTAAATCATCCTGGAATCTTCATTGTCCATGGTTCCGAAAGCCCAATTCATAAAATGTCCAACGGATTCTATGGCCCTTTTGTTCCTTCGGTTGGAAACCATATGCTTTAGACGTATGTATGTTGTTTTGCCGAAGATTAGCTATGATGACTTCTAACTCCTTTGTTCTCAGGTTGCAATTTATTTGAAAAGTTGATTCCAACGGTTCGCACAACTGCTTGATCTTGTCGTCGCACTTGTTGACGAAGCTTAACACTTCAGAGAAGTCCATCGGTGTCATTTTCGTAAAGATGGTCCATTTATTGTGGTAAAATACCGCATTCCCAATGCCTTCAAATAGTGCCGGAGTTATTGGTTTGGTAGGTCTTCGATGATGTACGGAGGTGATGACACCGTTTCAGTGAATACATTTATCAGGAGTAAAGTACAAGTTAGTTTAATAAACATTTTAACCTTTTTTGTATATAACAATATTTTAGCTGGGAGTTTTTTTCTCTTTTTCTTTTTGTTTTGTTATTAACTATAGTTCTAAATTTTAAAATTTAATAAAACAAATTTTTTTTGAACCTCTATGTTATTAAAAAAAATGATATTATCTAAGGTATGTTACTTTAAAATAAAAAAAAATAGGAAAATAACGTTTTCCGGGAAAATTATTTTGGGTCATCTGTGTAATCATTAACTTGATTGTGATATATGTATTATAATTTTTAAATTTACAAAATTAAAAAAAAAAATATAACTTTAAAAATCAATGAAAATTATTGATATTTATTCAAAACGCCTTATCTGTAAGTAGAAGGAGTGAAAATTATTATAACATAAAACAAAAATTGATTATTTAAAATGTTTCAATTGGTTGTTGTGAACTCTCTTTCTTTTTCTGCCTACTAGAATGTTTGTATTTACTTTGCCATCCGCAGATATTACCTCATACGGACCCAACCAAATCGGTGAGAACTTATTCTTTTTAGTAGGGTTCCTTAACATTACACTTTCTCCAGGAGTAAATACAGTAGGATTAGCTTGTCGATCGTAATGCTTTTTTGATTTTAATTTTGAAATATCCAAGTTCTTCCTAGCCAGTTCTTGCGACTTTTGCAATTGATACTTTAACTGATGTGGATAACTGCCTTAACCATTGGTCCCAACCCCTGTCGTCGTTATCAACAAAACACCTTAGATATTCCGCTAAGGGTCTGTGACTACGTTCTAGTGAGCCATTAGCTTGCGGATGGTAAGCGGTAATGTGTATTTTCTTTACTCCCAGAAGCTTACACGTTTCAGAAAAAAGCTTTGAAGTAAAGTTTGTTCCATTGTCTGTGACAAGTACTTTAGGGATGTGGAACCTTGTTACAATCTCTTCGTAAAAAGCTCTTGCAACTGTCGATGCTTCGGCATCCGGGATCGCCACACATGCCATGTACTTGGTCAGATCATCTTAAAACGTCAAAATATATCTATTACCGGAATGCGTAAGTGGGAGGGGACCTACCATGTTCATATATAATTTATCAAAAGGGAAACATGGAGTGTCTGTTAACTCCATGGGCATTTTTGTCAACTTACTGACCTTGTTCTTTTGGCATTTTTCACAATTACGGATATATTTTGCAATGTCTTTTGCATATTTTTCCACCTAAACTGACGACGAATGCGCGCATAGGTCTTTGACATTCCCTGATGTCCTCCAAGAACGGAGTTGTGGAAATCGCGAAGAACTGTTTGTATGTCTTCTGGATTTTCTAGAACCTGAAATTCATTTCTACTTGATTGCTTGTTGTTATCTTGCTCAGTACTTTGTTTTTTATCTTTTTCAGTATTAAAATTTTGCTTATTTTTTTGAGTCTTACTTCTTGTCTGTACAATTTTAATATTATCATTTTCTTTATAAATCCTACTTAATGCATCTGCATTACAATTGGTTTTGCCAGGCTTATAAATGATTTTATAATCGTATTCAGACAACTTGTGATGGGATCGAACAAGTCTTGTGGTTGGGTCCTTTACATTGAATACTCCTATGAGAGGGCGGTGGTCTGTGAAGACTGAAAACGGTCGACCTAGAAGATATGTTCGGAAGTGCTTGCATGCCCAAACTATGGCAAGTAATTCCTTTTCTATTGTCGAGTAATTTTTTTCAGATTTATTTAGAGAACGGCTAGCATAAGCAATAGGCTTGCCTTGGGATAAAACAGCTCCCAAAGCTTCGTTGCTCGCATCAGTTGTCAAAATAAATTGTTTTGTAAAGTCTGGATAAATTAGTATAGGTGGTGAAGAAATCGCTTCCTTGAGAAGCTTAAATGATTTCTCACAATCTGGGGACCATTCGAAATTATTTTCTTTTCTCAATAGCTTTGTTATTGGGGCAGCTATTTTAGAAAATTGTGGAATAAATTTCCTATAATAATTTGTAAGTCCCAAAAATTATTGCACCTGTTTTATACTTCTAGGTACTGGAAAATCTGAAACACATTGGGTTTTAGCTGGGTCAGGCGAAGCTCCGGCTTCAGAGCATATATGTCCTAAATATGATACTTCACGACGTAAGAAATTACATTTGTCGGTATTTAATTTGAGATTATACTGCCTAAGTTTAGCCAAAACCTTTGCAAGCTTTTCGTTGTGTTGCTCCAGATTTTTACCATAAATAACTATATCATCCAAATATACAAAACAATCAATGCCATGCAACCCAGTCAGGATGTGATTCATTATCCTTTGAAAAGTAGCTGGAGCACCGGTTAGACCGAAGGGCATTCTATTGAATTCGTAATGCCCTGTGCAGGTACTAAACGCAGTTTTCGCTCTATCGGCTGGATCGATCAACACCTGATGGTAGCCGCTTGCCAAATCCAATGTAGTGAAAAATTGGCAGTGTCTCAACTGATCAAGAATTTCTTCGATTCTTGGTAGGGGAAATGCGTCTTTAATTGTTACTTCATTCAGTTTTCTAAAGTCTACAACCACCCTCCACCGTTTTTGACCTTCAACCGATTTTTTGGGTACAATAAGCAAGGGCGAATTCCAAGGAGATTTGCTTTCCGAAATTATGTTTTGATCAAGCATCTCTTTCACTTGCTTTTCAATTTCTTTTTTATGGATCTCTGGCGTTCTATATTGCTTTGTATTAATCGGTGCTTGGTCAGATTTGGTGGGGATGTAATGTGACAATACGGGTGTGTAACTTAAATTATCAACTTCTAATAGAAAGATATCAGAAAACTGAATACATAACTCCTCTACCGATTTTTTTCCTCCTTGGTTAAGTTTTCGTCTAGTTTAATAGAGCTTAGAAGGGTGTTTATCCGTTCATTACTGGATCCCTTATGAAAACTTGTTAATATTTTCCCTCCCGAATTATTGGTTTCTAGAATTTTATAATTTTTGAAATTTGAATGGGTAGGTATAAAATTTGTGTCCATGAAATAGTCCTCTGTTGTGCAGTTTAAAACAGGGACATGAACGTAACCGTTATTTGCCTTCACAATTTTGTTTCCCAAATAAATTCCATTATCAATTTCCTGCGAATGTATCAGCAGTTCTTTTGATTGAAGACACACAACGTTTATTGAAGACGTAGCTACCTGACTCGATGGCAAACATTTCAGAGGTAGAACAGTTAAAACTTCTCTCTTCCCATTTACAAAAGTAATTGTTTTGGAAACCGCATCGATGATTGTGTGATTCCAGAGGATCTCACGGCCTAGTTTACCATCAGCTGGTATGTCATCTAGTCCATCGACAACATTCCATTTTGTCCAAAACTTTCTTGGGAAAAGCAAATTGGTTTTAATTGTTCCCAATGTAATTCCTACTCCACCAAAGATGCCACCCAGTTGCTTATTTTCGCGGATATTTATATTGCTGTCATTTTTTATGGAACTTCTTTTTAGTAAGCTCGAATCTGCCCCTGTGTCGACCAGAAGAAGTACCTTTTCGGACTTGGCCAATGACATAGGGAGCTCGACGAACACGTCATGCTTACGAAGATTCCTAAATGCATACAATGCTTTATTTTTATTCTCCAACTTAGCATACTGAGTCTTCAAAACTTTAAAAACAAAGCGCTTAAAATTATCTGCCAAAAAGATAAAGAAATTATTCAGCTTCGAAGAGCACTTACTCAAAACGAAACAAATATTTACAATAAGTAACCAGAGATCAAACTGACCTAGGTTTACTTTTGCCCCAGATACTGGAGGCCTTGATATTTGATTCGTTTTTCGAACCGACTCATAAGTAAAGAAATTAGACTCTTTCGAGTCAACATTTTGTTTTCTTTTTCCTTTTTGTCGATGAAGCTCGTTTAATGAGTGCGCTGATGGTTTATTTTTTTTAAGTTGCTTGTTTTTTATTTTTGTTTTTGGTGTTTTTGCTGAGTATTTATTTGGTGATGTATTTGTGGAGGGCAATTTTTTTAGGGCACAGTTTATTGATTTAAACTAGCCCTCGGGCCGTTTCCCGATTGCTCCTTGAGGTAGTTCCTTTTCGAGAAACAATCGTCCTCCACATGCCCCACCCTAGAACACCACTTGCATTTGATTCTGGGCTTTTGACCTGTTGTCCGAGTTACTCGTATTTGAGCGCGGGGACAACTATTTTGACTATGCCCATAGTCCTCGCAAGTGTCGCAGTATGGTGTTTTTTTTCGAATACGACAGTCAACATATGTGTGGTTTTGCTTGCCACAGAATCCACATGTTTTAATTGAATTTGCGGACCTATTTGGCTGTCTATTGCTGGAGTGGGGGGGAGTCTTGAATATGAGATGTGAAATGCGGTGTAGGTATTTGATTATTATTAGGCTGATATATTGTAGGGGAATAATTTTGAAAATGTGCTTGCAATGGCACACTAGGAATTGTTTGTTGAGGAAACGTTGCGTATGTCAGAGTAGGTGTTGTTAATAGAGCTGTTTTTTGTGCCATTTCAGCAAGCTTATCGATCTCAGTTTCTGAAATCGTAAGCATGTACTGACGTAAACAAGGATCAAGAAGACCCCTCTTAAACGCCACTACAGCTGAGCTCATCAACTCTCTCCTCAGACCCTCGGATTCTGTGGAGGAATACCTGGAATTGATGATATCTTTTGCCTTGGTCTGTAAACACAAAAGACGCCTTGCAAATGACTGAATGTCCTCTGTAGAAAGTTGATGGGATTGTTTTATTTCCATCAGTACAGAGTCTAATGTAGTCATTGGCAAGTAGGCATTCTTTATCACCATTTCCAGTTCTTTCAGTGTCTTCGGAGTGTTGTTTCGAATAAGTTCAAATGCGTCACCTGTTAGTCTCGTCGTTAGCAAAGAAACGTAAAGATCTTCATTAGTTTCTTGTATGCACTTGAAACCGAGTTGATATGCATTTAAAAACTCATACACCCTCGTAGACAGTTCAGGCGTCCGTAAGCCCGAGAACTGAGGCACTACACGGGCAACAACTTTTGAAATACCCTCGTACGGCATGACTTGTTTTTTAATCTCAAAACCTAGAGGAAAAGTTACTATTTTAGGTACTTCAACTACCTGCACCAGTTCTTGATCTAAATTAAGGTTAATTTTTTCAATAATTGGGGTTTGCACTCCCTTGCTAACCAATCTTTTAGAAAGTGGTGTTGTTATAGTTGAAGACGCTGAAAATAACGGCAGTAGGTTTTTAGAACAGTCAGAAATCCCAAGATTTTTACTTCTATCTCTGAGTTCTTTTTGCGCTGACAAGCTTTTGGTTAACTCACTTGTCAGTTGTTCTATTTCCTGGTCAGCTTCTTCTGTAGCTTGCTGGAGACGCTTTTGAGATTCTTTGCGCAATTGTTCGCTTTTTTCAAGCGACTTTTTCAGATGTTCTATATCTCTTGTGTGGCTTTCAATTAAATTTTTGACGGCTTTTGTGTACTCCGTCAGAATAGCGTCTAATGACTCAAGACGTGTAAACTTACCCCACTGAGAGCTAAACTGGAAACTGACTAGGCTATAAACCTCAGGATTTAAAATTTGCTTAAGCTCTTAAAGAAGTGATTCATTCAATTGCTTAATTTGACGTTGTTGTTCTTTTTTATCTTTTTTCAGAATTTCTGATTCCTCTATTAGGTCGTGTAGCTGTTCCTCAACTTGTCTTTTGGCCATAAAAATTCCAGATAATAAAAAAAAATGGAAAATCGATTTTTACAGACAATTTTCAAAAGTGAAAATAGTTAAATTGAATCAATTTTGCTGAAGGAGAAAAGAAAAGAAAAAATAAATCACTCAATTTATACCAATATAAAAGTAAGTTCTCGAATTCAATTGTTTTTTTTTTTTTTTTTTTTTAAATACAGAGAAATGTTTTCTTTATTTTAGACGTATCGCAGTATCTTTTATAAGTTTTTTTTTTTTTTTTTTTGTTTAAAACCAGCACTAAACAGAAAAATGTTTTCTTTCTTTTTGAAGTTGGTTCGCGAACCGGCTGCGCCAATGTTATATATTTTTGTAACAATTAATTGAACACACGACACCTTTCGTATTCAAAATCGGACTCTTTCTTTAATTGTCATTCCGTCGATCGTGAACCCCAATTCAAGCAGTGGATATCGTCGATACGTTTGAAGACTCAGCATAATGTGTTAGTGCACTTCGATTGACCCAAAACAACATCCGTAAGATGATAACAGGTGGGCAACCGATGAGCATAAACACATTGAAGTGCATTGAGTTCAATGCCAGGACGATTTCTTTTGATAAACACGTGAGGAAGTACAACAGAACCAGTTAATCAATAAATTACTAATTCTCCAATGGAATCTGCAAGGATTCTGTAATAACAAACATGCACTCGAAATACTAATATCAACCTACAACCCAGACATCATAGCTCTCCAAGAAGCACACATAACACCAAAACCAAACCATCCAAATCCCAGGAACAAGACCAATATATATAACAAACATTTACATAGAAGGTGAAATAACAATGACAACATTTCAAACTCCCATAACCTTATTCTAGGAGATTTCAATGCTTTAAGTTTAAGTTAAGTTTATTTCATAAATTTTGAGACATTCTCTTTTTTAGATTACTATATACATAGGTACTCAATAAATAATATAAAATAAATAAATAAATAATTCAAAAATATGTACATATATGAACTATTCTATTATAGCAACAAAATCATCATAACATTTTTTTTAAAAGAATCTCTTGGACTGGGCATACATATATCAATCAAATTAATAACCGCGTTGGTCTCTCTGATGCAACGAGTCATCGGTTCATTATTACCGTAATTGCTTCTTGAAAAAGTCTCTCGCAGGTGAAAACTCATACGGAGACTTCTGCAAGGGAAAAAAAAAATTATGCTGCCAGCATCCTTTGCGGATCGGCACACAATAACTCTTCTGGAAACAAATTTGAAGATTTAATCAACCAACGCGGACTCATCGTGCTAAACGATGATCACCTACACTTTTATCCACCAGAAACACTTTCTCCGCTATCGACGTCACATAAGCTTCGGCTGACCTTGCTCCCCTACTTCACTGGGAAGTTCTCCCTAGAGGAGAAAGTAAGGACCACATACCAATCATAATCCATAGCCATGAAACAAGAACGACCAGAAGACTACCTTCGCGATTCAAGGAAAATCTTGCAAACTGGAACCTATTTGAACACATAACAGGCAATCTTACATCGTCTTCCATAACCAAAAATAATATTAACCAGGAAGCCGCCAAAATAAAGAAAATAATAAGAACAGCTGCGTCCAGGAGTATCCTAATAAGTAAAAACACATATACTAAAAACAACCCCATATGGTTTACACCTAGCATAGCCAAGGTAGTAAAAGAAAAAGAAGCAGCAGGAAAATTTGTGCCAAAGTAAAAAAAATGCATCTCTTCAAAAAGACTCTCCTGGGAGACCTTTGTCAACTCTATGGACCTATCCATTGATTCGAAGACCTTGTGGTCAAAAATTAGATCAATTTGATCTAATAAGCCCCCTGAAATGTTCCCTTTATGGTGTTAAATAACAATGTACACGACAATCCGGAACTAATCGCTATTACATTCGCAGAAAAATGGAAATCCTATAGCTCAGACCAATCTTACCCAGCCAAAATCATTCAAGAAAAAAATCGATTCAAAATAGACGACCTCCCAAACCTACAAAATTACCCAGTATGCTTGACAGAAAAAATATCATTTTTGGAATTTAATATGACACTCCTCTAATCTAAAAATTAAAATTTGTACCCTCTATACAAATATAATCAATACGGGCATATTCCCACATGACTAGAAAATAGCAAAATTAAAACCCATTCCAAAAAAAGGTCGCAATTGTCACTCCTACGATGAATATCGCCCAATCTCCTTGCTACCAGTTGTCTCAAAAATTTTGGAAAAAAATTATTGCCAGACGAATCGGATAGCACATAGAAAACAAGATAGGAGTTCACTCACTGGTTCACCTACTTGAGCACAAACTAGTTGGTAATTTACAGGACAGAAAACATAGTTTAGGAATTTCACTTGACCTAGAGAAAGCATTTGACCGGGTAATTTCAACCCCAGTCATTCTCCAGCTACATAGATGGTGAATTACAAATAAAATTCTTAGACTCGTATTATCCTTTCTGTCTGGAAGAAATCAAAGTGTCAACGTGGACGAACATAGCTCAAATATTGCCAGAGTCGAAAACGGTATTCCGCAAGGATATCCCCTATCAGTGATTGCATATAACGCTTACATCGACCCTCTCATTGTAGATTTAAACAAATCATCAAACAACCTAGACTTTAAAGGAATCTATGCAGATAACATATACGTACTTACCTCAGGTGAACCTAATATATGTTTCTTAAAACATAATGGGAAACCATTATCTTTATAATAAAGCTAAATTCTTGGCCACAACATTAAATTATATGCGTTTTATTTCTTCTTGAAAACCACACGTCTAAAAAAAACACCCTTTACTAAATACTAACTAAAATTACAATAAATTGAACTTTTTGAACCCTTATTTTGACTTAACTATACACAATGGGACAAGCACTGCTATTATTTGCGCCCTTTATTTTCGAATAAATTTTGTTTTTGTGCAGTTACTATATTAATGATCAATAATTTTCCATTCAATTTATAAAAACAAAAAAAAAAACATTCCAATAAAACGTAAAAAGTTTTACCAACAATGATTTCTAAAATCAAACTTCTTTTGATTTTTCATTTTTGTAACTTATTTTTCGTTGCACTGCCGCTGTACATGTATATGAATTTTGGTTATCACTCCACCCCAAAATTTTTCTACATCGAAAAGGTCAACAATTGCAGACGATAAATAAGTTAAGTCTGTCTAAAGACAAGTAGTTTAGCGTAAGCGAAATTAGTTCTCATACCTAAACAGTGAAGTTTGTTTGGGGGGGGGGGGGGGGCATGCTGCCCCCTGCAACCCCCTTGCTTGGCTTCACTATAGGATTTGGAGAAGGTGCAAGGTTGGTTTTATGCAAAGTTTTGTTGGATTTAAAAACCTCACTGTATATACCTCACTGTTTAGGTATGAGAACGCGAAACTACGTCCCTTTAGACAGTCTCATTAGTTAATAGGCCGGCTTTAAGAAGATACGTCTGCAAACGTAGGGAAGGCAAAATATCCAAAAACGGAAGTTATTGGACTAAACTTCAAAGCCAAAGTTGACAATCAAACAAAGTAAAATACGGTCTGGGTGATCTCAAAGCCACAGCCAAACGAAAAATCAAGACAAATAGTTTGACGTATTATACCATATTTATGAGCGTTCGATATATTTCGGTAGAATAGAATAGTGATCTACATATACCAAAAAATTCTCTGAATTGTGTAGACATTTTATTCACTAATCATCGCAAGATTATTCCTTGCATTTATTTGAATGAAATTGTGTTTTTGCATCTGAAGGTAACCGGAGTAGCATTTCCGGAAGAAAAAGTTTATTTTCATATTGCATTCAATTTATTGTTCAGACTGGTTTGCGGAGGAATCTAATTACAATTTTGTTTGTTTCTTAAAAAAAAATATTCAAATTTTAACTTAAAGTTTATTAAAAATATGTTTAGCTATATTTTGATATGCAAATAAAAATTTAAAAAAAAGTATTTTATTTATTGAAAAACAGTATTTGTTCTCACTGACTGAACACAGCCGGTCGTTGTCGATGAATAGGCAAAATACACAATCAAAACACAACTTACAATTTTATCGAACGTTTGCGGCATCTTATAGGTTTTTCTTTGCAAATGGAGTTAAGTTTATTTAATGTTTGTCGGAAAATTATTTTGTGTATTTATATGAACAATTTATTTGGCTTTTTTCTCAAAAAATAATTTTCTTCACTAAACAGTCGGCTCGGGCGGACAACAACACCAGCTGAAAATCGCGTTTGCAAGTTATAAAATCTGTCAAACTCCAAAAAAAAAACAACGGGCTATCATCAAAAACATTCTATATGAAGATACCAATCTCGGTTGTCAACCGAGTTTACCAACAAGCTCATATAGGGGAAATTCAGGAGAAACACGCACACATATGTAGTAAGCGTACATCCACCACGCTTTCTGGCTGAACACAATAGACGCGCGTTCGATCGCGCGTTCGCACGCGCGTGATTATTAAAACTTATTTAACTCCCAGAGTCGCGTTCGCGGCTGCGTCTCCATTGTATTCACTTTAACGAAATTTCACGTATTTTAACTTTGACAGGTGCGAACGCGCGTTCGAACGCGCTTCTATTGTGTTCAGCCAGTTTATTTGCACGAAGTCCCCTTTCACACGAGGAAACTGAGTTGCCAGCAACATTCAGTTTGTTGGTGAGAAGGGCAAGAAGTAAGAGGGGAAAATGAAATCTCCCCGGTCAACGATTCGAGGAGATTTTTTTGAAATTCCTCTTCACACACACAGTAAAGTGTGTTCAACCAAGCTATTTTAAAAGGAAACATCAGAAAGTTTCCACGATTTTGTTTCTTCGTGTGAAAGGTACAGGAGATTTTTAAGGAAATTAAAAGAAAACGTCAAAAAAATCTCCAGCAACTTGTTTCCTCGTGTGAAAGGGGACAAACATGCAGTAAGCGTACATTCACCACCAAAATGTCGGTTATTTACGAGTTTCAATGGGTATGTTCAAAAAGTATAATAAAAGGAGCAACGATTTATCAAGTGCTAACCCAACCTTAAAAGGATAAGTTTGTGAAACAAATTGAACGTGAAAATTTATAATCAGTTTAACTATATTCGATTGTCTTTTGTCTTTCGCTCTCGAATTATTGAAACAGACTGTAAACATGACAAAAAAAACGAATGAGAAATCAGAGAATCAACGCAACTGTCGTAAGACAACTTTAGGAGTGTTTTTTTGCAGGAAGTGACTAGACATGCCAATTATAACACTTTTTGTTTATAAAATTACTGTTTATGCGGCCCCGCAGGGCCAGGGTCCTCCGCCGGTGGGCATAATTCAAGCACCTAAAGTTTTTTTTAGTAGTGCGAAGCGCGTAAACGTAAGCCCGCTTTTAATGGCAAAAAATTGTTATAACTGTTATAAACTGGCATGTCTTTAGTCTCGTCCTTTTTGCAAGCCTGGAGGAAATTGCTCGAAAAAAAACTATGTCGCGTCGGGGCTAAGGAATTTACATGTTAAATGCAACAACAACTAATCCCCTGCAGGCATAACTAAGAGCACATCATTTTCGGGGCTAAACTGTGATTTGCATATGTACTTCTAATCAATAGTTTTTATGGAAACCCCATTTTTTTTTCTGTGATGGCGTCGATAGATAATCCCCAATATCATTTCTTTTTAACCAAATCCCTCCGGACTTGCGAAAAAAAAACACGGCTTTTAAGAGCATAAAGGCTCTCCCAAACCAACGCGAAACATTCGGCGCGACAACGAAACTTCCGCCTGTCTTAATTTATTTACATGGAGATTAATGGGAGCACCCACACTGGCGCGATGCGAATCTTCGAACATTATTCAGTCGTCGCATATTCGCGCGAATGTTTCGCGTTGGTTTGGGACAGCCTTAAAGGCTCTCCAAAACCAAAGCGAATACTTCAGAACGACGACGAAACTTTCGCCTGTCTTAATTTATTTACATGGAGATTATTAGGAGCACCACACTGGCGCGATGCGAATCTTCGAACATTATTCAGTCGTCGCATATTCGCGCGAATGTTTCGCGTTGGTTTGGGACAGCCTTTATGCTATGTATATGCGAAACCAAAAGAAAACTATCGATGGCCGAAATTTCAATGTATAAATTCTAACTTATCTCGTTATTTATTTTATTAGACTTTTCTGTGAAATGCCAAAGATTTAAAAATCATTGTGTAACAGCGAACTACTCACAGCATTGACTTATTATATATGGACTGCCAGGAGCCAACTTCACGTTGACGCCACTTTAAGCTATGCGTTACAAGCGCCGAGTTCAGTCCTATCGGAAAATACAGATACCACTGTTTGACATTTGTATCGAGGATTTTTTTGAAGGATTTTTTTCCATCTGATTTCATTTTTCATTGGGTACGTTCAGCAGACACAAGGGACTACATTTATGTAGTCAAGTGCTTTCATTGAACGCAAATTCTAAAAAGGAAACTAGTTATTTTTTGAGATGTCATTAATACCAAAATTGAAACTTTACTTCCAACCTTTACCTTCCGTCGATAGTGCAGATAGTATTTATAATAATATTTTTATCTGAAAAACACCTCACACAAATGAATTACGAATTGTATATTATAATTTCTTCAATACAGGCATTCTGTCTTTCCGACATCCTTCACGTTGTGTGACGCTGAACGTGACTGAGATTTTTCACTTCTTGTCTAGGAGCAAATAAAATTTTCTTTCACTTATATCGATAACCACTACCGCTGTTTGTTGATTTCATTGGTTGCTATCGTTAATTAGTTTCGCAATGATTTAACTTTGTTTTCATACTTTTTTTAATTAATAACAACAAACTAATAAACAAACATCATCGAAAAGAATTCTGAAACTGAATTGCAAAATAAAAACAAACAATAAATGTCAAACCAGTGCTAAGGGTTATTTGAAAAAAAAAAATCCCTTAACCAAATCCGAAAATTTACTTTTTTTTACAAACAACTTATCGCTTAATTTTCAAAACTGTTAAATCATACAAATTTTAGTCATGTCGAAGTTCATAAAATAAAATAAAACTAGTAGAAACTGGCAGATTTGAAAAGTAAATGAGTAGAGGTAGTATTTTGCTTTACACTTTTTGCTAAGAATATTGAATATATTTAGTAGGCGTGTTTTTTGCAAGTCCATATGGATTTGTCGAAAAAACGACATCGGGACTTCTTACTTACAGTACGTTAGTCCCGATTATTATCTGGACTTAGCTAAGTCCATATAGATTTAAGTTGTTGTTGTATTTACGTGTAAAACAATTAGTTCCGATGTTGTTTTTTCGACAAATCCACATGGACTTGCAAAAAAAAAAATGCCTAGTAGTTTTAAGTACACACTTTAAGCGCGTTTTTATAGGGAATTCTAATCTTCTACAATTTCGGTTAAGATAAATTTTACTGATAAATTAAAAGGAAGGTTCGTTCCTTTACTCCAAATTTTTGGGCATTTTTGTACAATTTTATTCTTTTTTTATGAACTTTGACAGAACTTTGGACTGAAATGCACAAAAATCAGAATTTTAAAATAAAGGAATGAATCTATGAATAAGTTATAATTAAAAAAAATACGAACGTTTTCAAGAAAAATAAGATATCTTAAAAGCTGCTCGGAAAATACAAAAAATATTGCAATATTGCAGGTTTAGACAATAGTTTCCATTGTCTTAAGGTAGGTAAAAAGTTAGAAAACTTCAGACATTAAAAATGTTTGTTATAACTTGGACGTCCGTCTAAAGTAAGACGGCGTTTGTAAATACGATTGTACGAATTTTTCCTTGAAATAATGTTTTAAAAATATCTTCCTTCACTACATCTCTTGAAATGGAGAAAATAAATTTCATTGAAAAATCTTTTATTTCGAATATGACTCTAAAATCAAAGGTTTTATAAAATAAATCAAAAAAGGATTTTTTTCAGTGCTCCCCCAAAACTACGCCGATTGGTGACTTCCTATGACCATAGATGGTCCTACCTTCTATGAATGAAATTTCATTCTAAGGCGAAGTATGTAACAGATGGCGCTAAAAATAGTATTTATTATTGTCGGTAGGCCCGAACTTGTCGCTGATTTCGCTTTGAGAACTGGAACCATCATCTCCGCAGGTTATGTATGGAATTGACAACCAACTAGCAGTCCATATATAATAAGTCAATGACTCACAGGATGAATTTTCAAAGAAAAATTTGAAGAAGTTTCATCACGCGAAATTTGTAGTGTAATAGCAGACTTAGCACCATTAAATTAGCAAGATGAAATTGGTGTTTTTTTTCAACACATCCCGATATCCCACCTAACATCCGCCATTTTCATGGTGAAAAGCTGGTGAGTTGAAATTTTTTTAAAGATGACTGCGTTATTTGCACATACAAAATGGTTGTTCTGGCAAAACAGAACAATCCCACCCCGTTAAATTTTTGTTGCAATTCATATCACCATGAAAAGGGGGATCTTAGGTGGGATATCGGGTTGTGTTGAAAGAAACACAAATTTAATGATGCTAATTCCGCTATTATACTACGACTTTGGCGTGATGAAACCATTGTATATAAAACCTTTAGTAATATCATCGAGTCGTTTTTTTTTACGTTCTTGGGAGCTGCTATGTGGCGTTATAAACGCCACAAATTTGACAATGGAGAGAATGAAAAAGGAATCGAGAACAGGTAGTAGGAGCGAAAGAAGTGTATTATATTGGTTCTGACAACAATAATGCGGGAAAGGGAGATATCCGAAATGGCCTTTTGCGTCACGGCAACGACGATAATTTGGGAGAGAAAATAGAAAAAAGTGTTTGTGTGTATGCGTTTGTTAAGGTTTTTTCCATTTTTCCCAAATGATTTTTTTGCTTCAAGGCGTATATGTTTATATACATATAGCTATATTGTCACTATCAACTATAGTTTCATGCAAAACTTGGTAGGTATTTATTTTTGATTTTGAATTTTTGTTTGAAATAAATTATAAAAACAACGTTGCAGGTATTCTCTTTTTCTATGCGCTAATTGTCTGACATCATTGCCACATTTTGGGTTAGGTTATTTATTTTTCTTTAAAATAATTTTCTTTATTTTATAAATGTATATAACAATAAGAGATTAAAAATTATTGCACGATATTCAAGATGTTGCTGTTATTTTTATATATATTATGTCTGTTTGGTAATTTATTAGAAACAAATTTTTAAAATCGTAGGAGTGGTTTTAAAAATAATCATTTTTTATATACCTATATGTATAATTTCGTTAACAATTTAAGAAAATTAATTGGTAAGTCAATTATAAGAATTTATTAAAGTGGAGTTAAGAACTTATTTTTCAAAAAAATCTTCCACCCGTTTTCGTAATAGGTACCTATGTATATCGAATTTTCAACGGAATTTTTTTTTAAATCCGAAAATTACTTTTTTGAAAATTTTGATACGCAATATTATTTAAACTAATTACAAGCTTCTGTTTAAAAAATTAAGTTTTAATCGGTTAATCCGGTAATGAGAGACCTAGTTGAAAATCAAAAAAATATATTCTATGGGAGGTGCTGTTATTAACCGCCATATTATTCACTAGATACACCCAGATTAAAACTTAAATCCAGATGTATTTACATTGAATTTGTATGCTTTCTCGTTCTTCTATTATCTTTGTGTTGACATTTAATTGCATTTTATACAAAATCGTTGTTTTTTTCTCTCCCTCGAACTCTCATAAATTTAATATATAGTATTCTCGTTCTACTATTAAGCCTAGTACGCTGTTGATGCGAAACGAAAAATCCCATACAAAAATGACACAACGAAATCATAAACGAAAAATTTCGTCCTCCTTTTCGTTTTGCAGTACGCTGTTCGATGAGCGAAATCGATAATTGTAGCAGATTATTTGGAGAGGTCTCCGCTCTTTTTCGCACTCAATTAATTGCCCGGGACATTAATTGTGTGCGGAAAAGTGACATTTGAGGTTGGCTCGTGTTTGTATTTGTTGTTTCTTTCAATACAACATGGCTTTCTGTGATTTTTTTGCGCATGCGCTTGTGTTTGTTTTTTTTTTTTTGCTAATGGTGACGCTTTCAATTGTCATTTTTTCGCTGAGGTTTTCGTAAGCATTTCGCTGTCGTGTTGGAGACCACCGAAAAATTTCGTTTCGCATCAGCAGCGTACTAGGCTTTATCGTTTAATCTTTCTCCATTAGCATATCCTTGAACCTAGAATGTCTCCAAAGAGAAATTGCACTTTGGGAAGTTGCGGTGGCGCCCTGGTAGTTCCTCATCATGATAGTACTATAGAAATATATATACAATGATGAAACTTCATTAATTTTTCTTGTGAAAACGCATCTTGTGAGTCGTGCGTTGTTGCGCATTGATTTTTAAATCTTTTCTCAAATTTGGACTTTCCTTTTAGTTTGATTGGTTATTGAAATTTTAAATGCTCTCTATATATATTAATACATGACCACTTCTTTATTTTCAAAAGAAGTAATGACTAAAATCTAGTCGTTCATAAAAGCAGTATTTCGTATTGCCGTGAATGACACCATGTTTGGCCTTCATTTTTTTACTCTCATAATGACATTTTGCTGAACTGTGATTTTCGATCCAAAGAAATTTCTTGGACGGAGAATCATAGAAAAGTCAGTAATAGAATAAATAACGTGATTAGTAAGGATTATTTATAGATTGAAATTTCGGTCTTCGATAGTTTTCTATTGGTACCGCATAGCATAATGCTCATAAATGCCTGGCGTCATTTGGTTGAAAAAATGACAATGGAGATAAGCGACGCTATCACAGAAAAGAAATGGAGTTTCCATAAAAACTATTCATGCAAAGAGGTTTACCAATTGTGTACAAAATAAGTTCACGCAAAAGTTTACGTAAAAGTCCTTTTCTTCATTTGGATAAATGCTGGGTAATTAAATCAGCTGTTCGTCAAACGTCAAAAATTTATTTGTGAAAAAAAATTATTTCCTGACAAAATTTAAAGAAAGTTAAATAAAACAAGTGAAAATAAGCTTAACAGAATTTAGTGCAATTATATGAATAAATTGCCTTTAATGATTTACTCATTTTAGAACTATTCGGAAAAAATGACGGTTTGTGCATTTTCTGTTACAAAAGTAAAATCCTTCTAATTAACTTTTAACAATAGATAAACAGAAATAAAGAAAGTCATATCGTCGGCACAACAACACCAATTGAACAAAAACGAGCGTTTATTACAATAAGGCCAGGCGCGCACATGCAACTAAACAGTTTGGTTTCAATTTTGAGCACTCCGGATTATTTGAGAGTCCGCCGGTTTATGTGCGCGGACTCCCATAGTGCTCAAAGTCGCAACCAAACTGTTTAGTAGCAGGTGCGCGCCTGGCTTAATGGTTGCTGTTTATTCTCTGAAGTTTCAAAGGATAAAATCTTATAATGGGTTTACAATTTTTAATTAAAACTTACTTTTTGGTGGATCCTGGCAGATGACCGGTGGCTGACGAAGTCAAATACAAAATGGCGAAAGAAAAATGAAATGACCGGAAAACGTGATTTTTTGTATCTGTCAACGACAGATGATGGTAATCAGAGATTATGAATTATAAAGATTGGAAACCTCTGCTGTCATTCGGGTTTGCCTTCAAGCTAAACAATATGGCTGCCCGTGGTGAAGTAAGTAAGTTGCATTAGTATGCGTGTTTTAACTCATACTAGTGCAACTTACTGATTTCCACCACTATATTTTAAAAACTTGATGAGTTTCAATGGACACGTTCAAAAACTAATAAAAATGGCGAAACGAACTATCAAGTGTTCACGACACCTAAAATCATTTGGTTTTAAAGTTGCATGGGGGATTTTGAATAATTAGATTTAAAGGGTAGGAAAATAATAATCAAAAATGCAAATTGACACTAAATCAATACATAATTAAGGCAGTAGATAAATTTAATCGGTTAGTGAGATAACAGAATATTGCAAAAAGTCTTCTTTCCATTTGCTGTTGAAAGTGATGCTTTAATAGTGTTCTTTGCTTTTCTATTTCATTTAGAAATGCTGAACACTGATTTAACAAAAATGTACATATATATAAAGCCTTTCATCGGATACCTCCTCAAAGTGATTTTAGCGATGGAACATACAATATTTTTTTATATTATTACTATTTCCTTCTCAAACACCGTTTGCATCATCCGATCCGATTTGTTGTAACATTTGTTTCTCTTATTAAATTGTATCTGTATTCTGTATCTACCACTCTTTCTTTGACATTTCGCCACACCTCATCTACTACTTTTTAACTCTGTTTACCCTTACCCCTTTCAACGCACAGATGGCACTATAGTTTTCCAACAGAATTTCATACCGGGTTGACACCGGATGAATTCAATATTCTTATGGAATATTTCCGCGCTGTAACCTAATTATTCACTAATCTGTCAACGTCGACACATCACTTTCAATAATAACAAATTATTTCAGTTTGATGAAATTATCCTAAGGAAGCTGCAAGTGTCGATTTCTTTAAAAAAATATTAACTTAAAGCTCATTCGTGAATGGCCAGCTATAGATTTATGAACAATATGGGTGCACCCTAAATTATTCTGTTTGCACCATTGAATATGTATTTTCCGAACGCATCCCTATATCCAACCTAACGTCCGCCATTTTCGTGGTGAAAAGCTGATGAGTTGAAATTTTTTTAAAGATGGCTGCGTTTTGTACATATAAAAAATGGTCGAACTGTCAAAACAGAACAAACCCACCCTGTTTAATTGTTGTTGCTATTCACATCTATTCATCGACACAAAACTAAATTACAAAAACAACAATGTAAGCAAATGGGTTTTGGAGGGTGAAACGTACGAAGGTTTCTCATCTTTATAATTCATAATCTCTGATGGTAATGTCAAAAGTCCAGATAAGATCTGTTCGCTCGGTATCTGCCAGAAATACCAATTTAAAGGGTTCCAATAAAATTAATGTTGTTTTCGTTTGGATTTCAGAACTGTTCCATTCCTATTGAAAATGAAAAATTTGGAGTAAAAGGAGTGAAAAAGGAGTAGCTCCGAACGTCCACTCGAAAACGACATAAGCTACCCTAACACTTCGTTCAAATTATTAAGTGACATCCCACCCCCCGTGAGGCGCTCAAGTCATTCATCTGCAAGCCTCTCACATCTAACACGGCAAGTTTCACTGCTGGTCTTCGTAACACACCAGTTGCAGTCCTTACTCTGGCAGACCGGACTTGTCCATCCGGCCCCGGAAATACTTCGATGATTCTGCCTCTTACCCACTGGCTCCTTGGAACATCATAATCGCATATCAGATCAAGGTTCCCAACTTCCAACGGCGGCACCTTCTTGAACCATTTACATCTCCTGGTTATCACGGGCAGATACTCTTTAATCCATCGCTTCCAAAAACGATCCTTTAGTTGTTGACTAACCATCCACTGCTTTCGAAGACATAATGCACGTTGATCCACCGGGCCAGGAGTTTGAGTAGAATTCGGAACGCCCAAGAGAAAATGGATAGGAGTGAGAGGCTCATCATCCTCAATCGAAATTGGCAAGTGAGTTAGTGGTCAGCTGTTGACGATGTTCTCTGCCTCAATCAGCGCGCTCTGCAAAGTCTCGACTTTCGGCGTCGTGTCCTTCAGCGTGTGCGACAAAGCCCTTTTGACAGACTGCACGAGCCGCTCCCAACATCCTCCGGCGTGCGGATTAGCTGGGCAATTGAAAACCCATTCGATCCCTATCGAGGAGAACTCTGCCTTTAATGCCTCTTCGTCAAAGATTTTTCTAGTCGCTAACTCCTTGCTTGCTCCCACGAAGTTCGTACCATTATCGCTTCTCACACGCAGCGGAACTCCTCGTCGATTTTTTTTTAGTCTACGGCGTATAAGTACGTTGACTGGCCCAAAGAAATCAAGGCCAGTGTACGTAAACGGCCTGACGTAGGGCGTTAGACGATCTTCCGGCAACTGGCCCATTAATGGAGGCTGTGGCTTGGCGTTTCGGTTTCGGCATAACTGGCATTCACTTTTACATGTTTTCACGGCAGAACGCAGACCTGGCACCCAAAATCGTTGGCGAATCTCGTTCACGATGGTATCATCATTTTGATGACGCATCCGGCAATGGTAATCCCTGACGAGTAGTTTCGTCACCGTATGACCTTTTGGCATTATGATTGGTCTTCTAGTTTCAAAGGGTACCGTTGTAGCAGCATCAATCCGCCCAAGCGCGCGTACAAGTCCAAGATCATCTAGATATGGCGTCATCTTAAAGAGCTGGCTGCTCTTCTCAATAGGTAAGCCTTGACGTAAGTTCTATATGTCTTCATTAAAGGCATCCTTTTGTGTTTGCTGGCAAATTACATTCTTGGCATTTTTCAATTCTTGGGCGGTTAGCTCTGCGCGGTCTATCGATTTTCGCTGGCACGCGCTTACGAATCGAATCAACCAGCCCATGGTTCGCTTCAATTTCAAAAAACTTGAAAACCTGGAGGCGTCGAAAAATGGCTCGTTTGTTTGAGAAATATTCAGCAAATACTTGCTTCGGATCTCCTGCCTCTGTTCATGATCGCTTATATCGCATGGCTGTTTAGGCCAACCCGGTTCCGGCTGCATAAGAAACTTGCTCCGGGATTGTTGTGTATAACTGGCACGAGTGGCATCATCCGCCGCATTTAATTTTGAAGGCACCCAACGCCACTGATTCACTCGGGTGCTGTGCAAAACTTCTGCCACTCGAAAGCCCACAAATTCTTTATGGCGGCGAGGGTCCACTCGAAGCCAGTGCACCACGGTTTTCGAGTCGCTCCAAAAAAACTCGATCAGTAATATGTAGTTTGTGACAATCGGCGATGGAATTGCAAAGTCTTGTCCCAAGGATCGCAGCTGAAAGCTCTAGCCGAGGTATCGACATGAGTTTTTTCGGGCTTACTCTTGTCTTGCCACATATAAATGAAATGTTTACCTCATCTTTATACTGGATGCGAAGATACGCGACGGCACTGAACGCTTCTTCGCTGGCGTCCACGAAGGTATGAAGATCCACTCGGCTAGCTCTTGTTAAATGGCAGTGGTGGCATCTAGGAACTTTCAATTCTTCTAAGTGTGGCATTTGTGTCTTCTATTCTCTCCATCATGCGAAACATTCTTCAGGAATTGGTTCATCCCATCCAGTTCCAAAGCGCCAGATAGATTTCAGTATCAGCTTTAACGGAAGCGTGTAATTGGCTATCATTCCAAGGGGGTCGAATGCAGACATAGCTATGCTTAAAAATTCTCTCTTAGTTGGACATCTGTCTTCTATCATGACGGCTTGGTTTACTCGAGGAAAGTTCAATCGAAACGTGAGTGCATCCTCATCACTGTCCCAACACAACCCTAGGACCTTATTCTCATTTGAAATGGTTTCATTTCATTTTTCATTTATTTCGAAAAAAGTAATTTTACAAGGATACATTAAGATTTAAATCTTTTAGAGTATCTAGGATTTAAGTAAAAATTTTATTGTTTAATAAATTCAATTCAATTTCATTGTTATTTAAATAAATATTCAAAGCAAGGTTAATTTAATAGTTTAATATATATTAAAGATAAAGCAGTATTTTTTATAAATTTATTATTCATAAAATAATACAAAATAATAAAATAATATATGTACATAGCAAAAAATTAAAAAAAAAGTAATACTTATATCTGGTTTGTGAAGTACAAAAATAATTTTCTCTTAAAAGCGGCGGGTGAGTTTGTGGTTTGTAATTCATTTGGAAGTAAGTTCACTAGGCGAATTGCAGATACGTAAAAACAACGTTCAGCTATGATATGCGAGAAACGTAAAATTAATTTTAATCCTCTTTGTGAATGTGCAAAATGGAGCATTTCACTTAAGTAAACAGGACATCTATTGTGGATGACATCATGGAATTTTAGAAGTAGCCTGAATCTGGAATACTTATCAAGGTTCATACCAAAGACAGTAAGCTGTAAGTGTGATACTGTAGAATATCTCGGAATGTCGTAGATAAAACGAATACAGTCATTAAGGCTGGTATTCACCGAGCGCTCTTAAACGGCTCTTAACTTTACGAGGCTCTTAACTTGAAAATTATTTGTGGTATTCACCAACCACTCATAAGTACTTTTCGAAATTCGAAAATGAGAACCGCTCTCACACAACCAGACATGCCCAAACTGTAAAATGAAGATGCTTTTTGTTGAAAAAATTAAAATCTTTTCACAACGGCTAAAATGAATTTACAAATCACTTTATTTCATTGCAGTTTTTGCATTTTTTTGCATACATTTTGTCATTTATTTACTTATTTTCATTTTATTTATTTCAATGGTGTGTTTCTTCACTGAAATTTGAATCTAAAAACATTGAAATAGCAAAAAAAAACTCAAGCAATGTGAGAGTTGGTATGTGGACTTCGAAAATTTTTGATGAGAGCCCTCATAACTTAAGAGTCGTCGGGACCACTCGTAAGTCTTATGAGCGCTCATAAATATTCACTATTATTGCTTGGTGAATAGGTTTATGAGCCTCTTAAGTTATGAGCGTTCGGTGAATACCGGCCTAAGAGCAACATTTAGCTTGCGCTTACACTCACAATCCAAAATTGGATAGACTCTCTAGAGCACAACATTGCAACAGACTTGGCAGGGTTAAGTTTCATACCATTATCATTAGACCAAGCATAGAGTACCTATATACCTAGAGAACCGACTTAAGGGGTCCATTCTCTTTCACCCTACAAGCTGTACTGAGAGGAAATACCCTTTTGGCTTGCATGTATTAGTTGTCCCCGTGTATTTCAAATGGGAGCTCAATTTTCAAAAAGGGTACGCGCTCAGATTCAAACGTGGTGGATTATTGCGCTCAGATATTTAAAATTAGAATTCGTTAAATTCAAAAAGATGAAATAAAATTATTTTTTAGTTAAATATGTTTTTTTAAACCCTTTATCAATATTAGCTATGAAGAATAACGGTCTTTGTTGCACCTGGTATATAAATTCTATAATATTTTTGAATATTAAGGTTAAAAACAATTAAAACACCAACCAAAAAGTGGAAGCGCACCCTAGTATGCACACTTAATAAAAGGCACGTGCCTTAACTTCTACCACACTTCATAAACCAGTTTGAGCAAAATGGTTAATTTTTTGACGTTTGTTGTTGTTGCAATTTTTGTGTCTGCAAATTTTAAAATTTTAAAGTTTCGGTGTTTTTAATTGTTTTCGTAAAAATAAACCATTATTATCCTTCTTGGGCGGTCGGAAATTTCTTTTTTCAAAAATTCGTTGGAGTTATTTAACAAACCAGAACCTGAAGAAACTTTAAGTACAGGTGCGTATTGGAGGAAAGAAAACTCCACGCCGAAAGAAGACTATCCATTCAACGCCGGCTCCCGATGACAAGAAACTACAGTCATCGTTGAAAAAACTATTGGTAAATACCATCCCCTTCATCGAGGAAGTTAACGTCATCAAAAACGATTGCTCAATCATCCATTTCAACAATCGCAAAGCCCAGGCATCATTGCCCACAAACACATTCGCCATCACCGGCCACGGCGACAGTAAATCGATTTCTGAAATGCTGCCTGGCATCCTCACTCAACTGATTCCCCAGGACATCACACAGTTGAAGAAGACCGGCAGTGAGTTCGCCCCGAATAAGGGTGCTGCCGATTGATCTGTCGCTGGTGGTATCTCGGCCGCTGGCCGTGCCGATGATGATGGCCCCAATTTGGTGCAAAACTTCTAATAAGTCGCCATTGGTACAGCCGTTCCTGCAGCTGTTACATCCCCAGCTGTTGCTGTTATATTTGTAGGTTGGTGTGGACATTTTTTTAAAGCTCATTCTTGTGATCTTTACGATCCCAAGAACATATCTAAATAATGTATTTATATTGATTTCAGATGACGCAAATAATCCTAATCGCTCAAAAACAAATGGTAACACTAGTTCACCATTTATTCCTAAAAGAGATAACAGTGATTATTATGACTCTTTTGAAACCGATGGTGATATCTATCGACATAATAAATCAACCACGAAAGTTTGTCTTTTTTATTCAAAGTATACATTTTTGTATTAATTTTCTTCTCCTTTTAGCATTGACTTACTACATATGGACTGCCAGAAGCCAACTTCACGAGTTGCCACTGCTGTTTATCCACAAGAACCAGCCACCACCTCCTCTAGCTCGCAACCGCTTGATATTCCAATTGGAAATGTAGAAGTAGAACTAGCTGCACAGTTTGCTACATATAGTTAAATAGTTAAATAAAATGGAATTTATCTACATAAGTATTTGTTTTGCTTTCAAATAAATCCATTTAAGTTTTCGTTGGCCAGATTTCACATCATTCATCATTGTTTCAATATTGTGCGTTTGATAACTAGCTTGCAAACTAGCAACATTTTTCATATACCAGACGTTTCAAGATTTTTTTTGGATAAAAAAAAAATGTTGAAACGTCTCCTATATGACTTTTTTTTCGAAATTTTTGTTAAAATTAAAAATGGTTTTCAGAATAATTTAGATAACTAATATTGTAACTCAGAACCGTTTCAATCATCAAAATCAAGCAATTAGTTTTGAAATGACAGCTTGATTTATCTTCCAATTACAAGAAATTTCTAAAAATTTTAAGAAATTTCTTGAAAAGAGGCCACCTTTTGCATTCTTTCGTATAAGTCTAGTTCCGTCAAGGATACGTTGAGAGTTTTGTTGTTATTTGTTGTATCTGTTTGAGTTCCGTCTCGGTTCTGACTTTCTGTTTGTTTTCGATCTCGTTCTATTTGTAATCGTTCTTGTTCAAGTTCGTGGTTTTGTCGAGTAAGTCGTTCCCGTTCTGTACGTAGTTGTTCTTGTTCTAGTTCATAGTTTAGTAGCGTATGCCGTTCTTGTTCTCTTCCATTGTGATCGATATCATTATAGTCTTCATGTTCTTCGTAACCTTCTGTAGCTTCATTCTGTCTTTCTGTCGCGTTTCGTAAGTTGGTATTTAGTAAGTTGTTGTCTGGTTCTTCCGTTCTCTCCGTTCCTAGTAATTCCATGCTTCGTATTATTTTCGTAATTTCATGGAAGGTTTTGTCCAAATTGTCGTTATCTGTCAAAGTCGGCGGTGCAGTATGTAATTGTTCAGTCGTACCAGCTTCTTCATTTTCTTCATCCAATCCACCTGTCTGACGTGTGACTCTTCTTTTCTGTGTTCCTTTAGGAACAGCACCTGTTTTTTTCTTCCCTTCCGACATTTTTTGTAATATGGATTACAAAAAAATTTAACCACGAAGTAGTCAGAAAAATAACCCAAAACAAAATGTAATAATAAAAAAAAATTAAAAAAAATCAGAATTAAAAAAAAACTATAAAAAAAATCAAAAAAAAATGTTGAAAATAAGAAGAAAGTAAAGAAAAATTAAAATGATATAAGATTCCAATGTAAAAAAAAATCAAAAAAATAAAAAAAAACAATTATTAAAAAAAAATGTGTATTAAAAAGTTGAAAGTATCTTCTTTATGGTTTGTATATAAGTATTCGCTTTGGTGTGTGAAGTTTGGCAAAGTTTCCTTTCCATCCGAAATATGGTAGTCGTTAGTTCCGTTTTTCTGTTTGTTTGTCCTGTGACTGGTGCGTTTGAAATTCAGCACTTGCTTCAGTTCATCCCTCTCCCACAACCACTTCATATCTTCTGGCTCATAGCCTATGAAATGGTTGGCTGTAAGTTCAGGATGAACCTCCACACGAACAAGGTTTTCGGATTCCGAATCTCTACCTCACAAAGAATCTGGTTGTACCTGATTCTATGGACAGCCGCGATTCGAAATCGTACAACCCTGTTCCACTCTTGGTGTTATCACAGATCTCCAACTACCTCACATAATCTCTGACTCTTGGCCTTGAGATTCGGATAGCAGTTTTCGAACTGTGACAAGACCAAAAGTCCTCAATCCCCAGATTTGTGTTAGAAAAAAAAATATTAAATTATAAAACAAAACAAGTCCAAGGTGATGATCTTAAAAAAAATCATCCCCTTGGAGTTGCTTTAGTCCCTTTAAAAAAAAAGAACCGTTAGGTCTCGTTGGGCGCCATTGTTAGGAACCAGGTTTCTACGGAGGATTACTTTGGTACTCGAGAAGTGGCTGTGGCACGCTTGTGGTTGCACGGCTAAGCTCGTCGCCTGGGGTAGTTCTTGCCACCTCTCGATGTACCTCCTGCTCGACTAAACATTAATTTTTTTTCGTGCCTAAGGTTGATCGTGTTAGAAACGACACAAATCTAGGGACCCTGACGATATCTGAGAGAAAAGTTAAGTTTGGTGCTTCGAATTTAGTAATAATTACTAAAAGAAATAATAAAAAAAAACTAACCTAACTAATGTTGAACTTCAAAACCCATCACCAAACCCTACACCAAAAATAAAAAAAATAAAAAGTACGTATAAAAAAAAAACTAACTAAACCTAACCTAAAATCCCTATATATATGTAAAATAAAGAAAACCCTACTACCCTATAAACTATGTCTAAAGCACCTCCTTTTATTTCCCTCAGATACCATCACGCTGAATTACAAACGTTCGTCTGATGGCATTGACGAAGGTCTGGCCTGCCCACCCAAGTATCTCGAGGATACTTCCTTCGCTATTTCCTTGGCCATGTTCTCGGAAATAGCCCCTAAATTAACCCAACCAGTCACAACTTAGTCCATAGTGAAAGTTCGTTTGTCACGTCCTAAAACCAAAATAACATCTGGACGGCTTTACCAAGCCTCCACACACCTTAAGCTACGAAATTAGCACACCATGTTCTTTTGAACTTTCACTTCACAATTTTATTATTAAGAAATTTCATTAAAAGACAAAAAAAAAAATCAGCAAAGAATTGAGTTCTCCCACTCGTTCTTTTTCTTATACTATAAAAAATTCACACATTCAGAAATTCAAAAATTAAACTAAAAATATAATAAAAGGAAACGAAATGTGGCCTTAATGATTCTATGAATCTTTTTATCCCATAAGTTTTTGCTACTCACTGTTTTTCTCTGGTCCCTCGTCGTTCTGCCGGCAGCACGTAGAAGAAACAGGTGCAGGATCTTTTTCCACACTCACTGAATTTAAGTTTATCTGTTTTAATCTTTAAGATCACTTTATATGTTTCCGTTTATATCAAATAAAAAAAAAATATACTAAAAAAAAAGTTCAATATAAAAAAAAACGTTTCGGAGAACCTAATTTCACACTTTTAAAGATAAAAAATTTAAATTATTCAAAAAAAAAAGTATCTTTAAGTTTTCCTTTTTCTTTTCTTTTTTTTTTTTCTTTTCTCCCCTCTTCTCTTCACAGCCCTTCTTTACTTGTTCTTCACTTTCTTGCTTCACGGAGCACCCTTCTTCCTTCACAAAGGTCCTTCACTGCGTCCAGGTGATATCTATATATATATATGAACCATATGTATAGTATCTCCTAACCCTTCGACCTTTGTGTCTTCAAAAGATTTCTCCTTTATCTCCTTCAACAAAGGAATTCTTTTACTCGTTCGGATGCCCTTCACGAAGGTTAAGAAGGATCTTCCGAGCTCAGTTAATTTAAGCCTAAACCTATATCCAAAAGAAATCACACATCAGACTCAAGAATTTCGATTTTTCCTTTTGGTCACATACCTCTGCTCTAGAATTTTGATCTTAATAGGTATCTCCTCTCCAAATCCGTAAAAATTCTTCAAGAATCACTTCCTTCTTTGTGGAACTAAATTTCGTATATATATACATATATTATAACTTTACTTTCACTGCACTTTATTTAAATTACCTTATTTACTTTTTATTTTTAATAATTTTTTTGTTTTAAATATTGCCACAGTTATCTTTAATTTATTATAAAAACCCACTTAAATTTGAATTCAGAAAGTTTGAATTTTAAATCAAATAAAAATGGCAGTTGATTCGCTATTTGCTTCTATCAGCTTCTCGAAATCGACCAAAAGTGACCATAAAATCATTAGGCTAGCTCCTGGCCTTTCCTTAATGGTAAATAGTAAATAGTTACTACTACATCTGAGTGAGATAACTATTTTCACCCTACGGTCAAACCAAAAATCTACCCCCCTCATCCAGGTCCAAGATCCTCACACACACATATACATTGCCTACCCCTTTCTCTATATCTATCTCAGTCTAATTCCTCTCATCACAGTCTAAACTAATCTAATTCTAATAATAAATTTAATTAATCTAATCTAATCAAACATTGTATCTTTTATACTAATATTTCCTTTTAATCTATAATTTCCTTTCCTATACTAACACTGAAAACATTGCACTCACCCTGAAAACCATTCATCTTATTAACGCCTAAACTGTTCGAAATCATTCTGCGCATGCGTCAGTAGTAATTTATATACCCCCTTTTCCTTTGGGTAAAAAGAGACAAATGGACTAATGCCTGCGCAGAAGAAAACGACCCCATTTGACTTAATCATATAAATGTGAAAATGTCAAAACCAAAACAAACATCATGGCCGACGAATGCTGCATTTCACAATCGTAAGTATTATTTTGGTAATATTAATACGTATTAATGAATATAATTACATTTCTATTCTCCTATTTTCTTTTTTAGATGACGGAAATCATTTTACGCTATGTATGAGGTAAGTACCAGTGTTTTAGGTCTAAGAATTTGTGTTGTGAAAATCCAGATGTCGGGACATTTGGATTTTCGCAAAACAACTTCTTGATTTCATGAACTTAGGTTTGTTTTATTTGTTAAATAATCTCATTCTTTCTTCTATTTCAGAGAGGATTCCCCCACAAAAAAAAAACAACAAAAAAAACATGGGCTGCAACAAAAAAGGAAAGTTTCTTTCTTGCCCCAACTACCGGCCAAGGCTGCTGAGCTGGCCGATGCCGACGCTGCCGCCGCATCTGCTGGTGGAGCTACCGTGTTCGGAGCTGGCCACGTAACAGATGGTTCTTTTTGGTTCGACTCGAAATCTGAAACCGCCCACAAAAGAACAAAATCCCAAGTTCTCGGAAAGGATCAAAGACCGGGCACACAAAAATCGATTGGCGGTCACGACCTTAATCGGCAGGCTATGACCGCCAAAATCGCCCTTGTTTGATTAAAAAAAAATTGAAAAGGTGCGTTGATAAATCAGCTTTTTCTGGTTTTCCCTCATTCACTTATTCACTACTCGACCAAGATTTAAATTTACATACAAAAATGTCAACGGGGCAATGTAAAAGCCCCCTATAGTGACGGTAGGAGTAACAGCGAGTAAAATTGACGACGTTCACTTCGACGGGCAATTTATCAACTGACCCCCTCACTGGTAAGGAAAACGATATATAAATCTTCCAACCAAGTACCGTACCCAATCCACCGTACGAAAACACGTCACGCCACCACTATTTCTTTTCTTTTCACATCAAATCGTCTACATCCCTCCGTTATTTGAGTATATACTTGTATTTGTTGAAGTATTTCCAACTTCTCCTCTTTTCATGACGCAATACCCTCTCTAGCACAATCACTCCAATTTTGGAAAGAGCATCCACCTTTCCAGAGTACCGGGTATCGGAAACGTATGATCGCTGTGAGTTCCAGTTCGTACTAGGCGAGGATTTACACTACGCGATCTTTCATGGTTTAAAATCTTTGGGTTAAAATCACTTTTTGTTCCTTTTTCCTCTCTAAAAAAAAGGACCTAGCAACTATAATTTATCCTAAGCCAGCGGTACTGTCCTCAATAATTTATAGTATCCCTGTGCTCAGTAACAAAATTCACTGGTCATTAAAGTACCTACGCTTCCCCTCAGTCACTCATGCGCGTTCTACCCTTCCCATAGCTGCGTCTAAAACTTGATTTATCTATTTTCAACCCCGTATTTTGCCATGGCGTGCCTGTCCAAACGGTTGGAAGCATCACCGACTCAGGGACCGGCAGAGCCCACTGGTCGCTGATAGGTAAGCCGACATTTTTCCCACAATAATTACTTGGCGATTATAGCCGCGCTCATATTGCCCAAAATGATCTTCATCTAAGGTAAAAAACATGTTTCAATTTGGCATCTGTCAGTCTTCTAGCTGTCACGAGCGATGTCGTTGAATTCAGGAAATCCCTTTTTCCAATGACGGTATTCACATCGGACTGAGTTTGACGTTTAGCAGTCGTTAAAACACAACACTAATCTGTGCAGTTTGAGGGATTAATTACAATTTTGTACACTTAAAAAATGTAAATCATCTTAAATAAAAATGTTTCCCATTGAAAAAAATTGGATTCTGTAAGATTTAAGTGCCAAAGATAAATCACTGACAGAGAAAACAGAGGTCCCAAAAGAAGACGTCAAAAAAAAAAAACCCTGCCTTCCCTGGCTATCTCTTTCTCACCTTCAAGTGGAAGTGAGCTAACGCACTGAGACGCCGAAAAAAATATGGCAGAGGCAATCCAATGTGAACACCTTCAATTGGTTGGAACCTTTCCGTACCCTAGCTTTCCAGTTAATGGAAATTTATTCATCTCTTATTGCCTTTTTCGTTCCTAGTTAGCTAATTGTCAAATTTTCTTCCACAACTAGTGATGTAAAATGTCGTTACTTTTAAGTAATCGTTACACTTGTTACTTTTTCCGAAGTAATCGTTACTTTTGAGTGATTACTTTGATTACTTTTTTCATATAAAAATTACAAATACTTTTGTCACACTTTTAGCTTTGCACAAACAAAATAAATATGAAAAGAACTTTGCAAATCAGATTTCCGTTTCCTATTTCAGAAGGAGAGACAGAGTTTTCACAAAACAGTCTGCCAGGTTCAACTTCAATCCAAATTTCGTACGATATGGCCACAAACCGTTGCTTGTTGCGTTCAATAAAAGAAGTGTAACTGAACGCATCAGTGGAACGTGAAGGTGGTCCCAAAAAATGTCACTTTCTTATTCTTTGAGCGATTTTGATGAAATTGACACAGGTAATATCTGAGGCAGAATTTTGAACGAAAAAAAATTTTCAACACAGGGTGGTCCCAAAAAATGTCGCTTTCTTGTTCTTTGAGCGATTTCGATGAAATTGACACAGGTAATAGCTGAATCAGAATTATGAACGAACAAAATATTTTCAGCACAGGGTGGCCCCAAAAAATGTCAATTTCTTATTCTTTGAGCGATTTCGATGAAATTGACACAGGTAATAGCTGAATCAGAATTCCGAAGGAACAAAATATTTTCAGCACAGGGTGGTCCCAAAAAATGTCACTTTCTTATTCTTTGAGCGATTTCGATGAAATTGACACAGGTTATAGGTGAGGCAGAACTGGGATCGAAAAAAATATTTTCAACACAGGGTGATTCCAAAAAATGTCACTTTCGTTGTTCTTTGAGCTATTTCAATGAAATTGACACAGGTTATAGTTAGTTCGCGAAAATTTTGTTTAAAAAAACTGATATTATAAAGGTGAAGCGGGATAAAATCAAACAATTCTTTTTGTGGTTAAAAGGTTATTTCTCGGGGATGGCTTAAAAGATATTTTTTCTTCAAGAAGTTGCTATTTATAGGGTGAATTGGGGTAAAAGCAAAAAAATGATATTCGATTTAAAATTTTTTTTTGTGATTGAAAAGGTATTTATCGGGGATTGCTTCAGAACAATTTTAATTAAAAAATTTATATTTATAGGGTGCAGTGGGGAAAGACGTTAAGTGGTAGGCGATGTTAAAAATTTGAGGTCTGTTTGAAATTTTTTAGAAGTGGACTGATGGATATTTTTTCAAAAATATTTCCATTTATACGGTGAAATTACATTTCAATCACAAAAATAATTTTTTAAATCGAATATCACTTTTTTGCTTTTACCCCAATTCACCCTATTAATAGCAATTTCTTGAAGAAAAAATATCTTTTAAGCCATCCCCGAGAAATAACCTTTTAATCACATAAAGAATTGTTTGATTTTATCCCGCTTCACCGTTATAATATCAGTTTTTTTAAACAAAATTTTCGCAAACTATAACCTGTGTCACTTTCACTGAAATAGCTCAAAGAACAACGAAAGTGACATTTTTTGGAATCATCCTGTGTTGAAAATATTTTTTTCGATTCTATTCTGCCTCAGCTTTACCCAACTAACAAAATTGCTTCCGATTTCCGACATTACATCATTATTCGTAGCTATAGTGCTGATATAACCTTTCTGGTGGAAGTCAAATAGTTATAGGAGTTAAACTTGATATAATTCATCGCTAAGATATTCTTTGGAGCTATTTATAATATCGTTATAGGTACAAAGAGTCAATTTTTTTATAATCACACTATATTCATATTATAAAATGGTAGGGGAGTTTTTACTCCAATAGTAAAACTAAAAAAATTTGATATGAAGTCTTAATTCCTATATCGCTTGTATAATCAATGGTAAGATGCGTACATCTGCAAATGTATATGGCATTTGTATAAGATATTTTTATAGAAAGATTATTGAAACAGTTTTAGCTAAGACACTATAATCATTCTTTATTTTTTCCGTCGGATTGTTATATAAGAATAATAAGAAATAAGATTTTAATACAACTATACAAATGCATACCTATATACAATACAAGTAATAAGAGTAACTACGCAGTGCAAATAAATATTAATTATAATGAAATCGTTGCGAAAAATTAAAAAATCTGGGAACTATTACAAAAGTCATAAAAGAGACCGTGAACAGTTTGATAAAAGGGTCAATGACCTGCGTGAGAAATTGTTTAAACAAAATAACTCACTAACGCCGGAAATAATGACAACACATGAATATCATCCAAGCACAAGCAGCTCAATTGAATCAGAAAACTATTCCAATTGAGTCGAGTTTTCTTAACATTTATTCCACAAATCGGGATATTTACTGTAATGAAACGCAAACCAAAATATTGGATTTAAGTAATATAAAATGTAAACTTGTTCGTATAAAAAATGTTCAGATCAACGTATTTGTTCCGCTCTTGCATACAAAACATTAAAAGAAGTTGAAACTGTAAAAATGTAAACCTTTTGTCTATACAAAGAAAAATGAATTCAAGATTATTAAACATATGTAAATAAATCAAACATTTGCCTTTATTTTGTTTTTATAGTATAAAAATTCCGAACTCAATCGGTTTACTTGATGCGTTTAAATGGGTGTGATATTTCCTCGTCTTCCTCTAAGAATTCTTTACATAATTCTTCTTCAACTAAATCTTCGTCGTCTTCTGCATCAGACTCTCTACCTTCCTCACAATCACTATTACTTATATTGTGGCAATCTTCGTATTGCTGCGCAATAGTATCTTTTCGATTGTTTTCTTCGTATATAATTACAGCATGGTCAGTCAAATCTGATGGTAAAATAGGTTGAACGTTTCCAGACGGAATTGTTGAGTTCAAAGTATCGCAATCGCCAGTAAAAGCAGAATCTTCTAAGTTACTAGGGAATTGCTCCTGATTAGAGTTCTCTATTTCGTCATTCTTTTTCACATTTTTTCGTCGAGATTTGAGTTAAGAGGCACGAATCAACGGTGCAATGCTTCGGCGCAAACTGTTCGGAAGAACTTTCTTTTTGAAAAAATTCCTTGCATCAACCTCAGTATAAGTCGGATCTGACTTTTTGACCAATGTAAAGAAAAATTTAAGCACATGCTCAAACTGTTTAAATGCTTTTTTTGGTTCTCCACCTTTTTTGGAGCCACCAGCCCAAGACATTTTTGTCATCAATTTTCTGGAAAAGATTACATCGACCAAAGTATAGGCGGCATTATCGCCTTTCATTGAGTTCTCGCCACAAACAGCTTTAAGCTCTTCGATCTTAAATACAAAAAATTTTAAAATTATATCATATATGTAGGTAAACATAAAAAAAGAATCTTACCAAATTGCTTGAAAATTCCTTATTTGTTTTCAATTTGGATTCAAATTGGTAGAGATCTTCAAAAGTTTCTATCGGATCCATGATGGTTTCCAATGATGTTAAATTGACGGGCGCTTTAGCTTGCTGGTTATCGGCTATTTGTATTAAATAGTCAACTTTTGAAGTCAAGTGATCACTTTTTTTATTTAGAGCTATTACATTTTCGACCACTGTTTCCAAAATACCTGTTATATTAATAAGGTTTACACCATCATTAGGATTAGCAACTGGTGAGGGTGTCCATGTTGAATTGTTTGGAACAAAAACTGATTTATTGGTGTCTTGCACGTACATGTACTGCTGGGGAGGCGTTAAAATTCGTGATTCGTAATTTTCTTGTAATGTTTTTGGTTGATGGTGATTTTTCATTCCTATTGCCTAGTTGAAAATATAAAATAATCAAAATAAATAATGTAAAATGTATGTAACAAGAATAACATACCACATCATTGAAATTATTTCTTTCTGCATCTGGATTTGATTTAAGGTTTGATGTAGCACAGCGCTTCACGCGATTTTTCCGTATTGGCGGCGGCATTTTAGAGTAATCAATTTCGCTGCTGCTGCTGGCACTGGTGTCAGTTTTGTCCAACATTTCGCTCACTTCTTTTTCAGCTGCATCGAAGTCCCATTTTACGTTTGGACGTTTGACAACGCATTTATGTTTATTCCAACCTTTTTCGCCAGGAACACTATTTGGGTCTTTTAGTGATAACATTGCAGATGTACCAGCCGTTTTAGTTGGCCAAAATAGTATGCCATTTTTTTCCCAACCACTTGGAACAACCGATAATTCACTTTTGCCATTACTAACTGATTGCACGATTTTATAATATCCTCCAACTTTCGACATCTTTAAAGGAAACTGTATTCACAATCCAAAAATTTTAATGTGAAAAAAGAACAAATTTAATCTTCGCGGTCTGCGTGCGTTTATAACAATATCAACCGTATTTTTGTTTCTTTTAACACGGTTTATGCACACACAATCCTTAAATATTTTGTCACATGTAAAACCTTACATAAATTCTTATGAAAAACGATAAATAGCTAACTACGATAGAAATGATTTCCTACGCGAATATATATACAGATATATAGACATAGTAATACTGCTTTGGTTTGAATTTTGAAAACTAAATGACTGGACTACTAATCAAACAAAACCAAGAATTGCGTTTTAATATTATGTACTTATTAAATGAACGATAAAAAAAGGTAGGGCATGTAAACGCTGATATTATTTTTTTTTAAAAATTATTATTATATTATTTTTTTAAAAAATTAGCTCCACTTACAATTTTACTATATACCTTCTTTTAAAACCAACATTTTAGTGAGTTATATTTTAAATAAATCAATCTCAAGATTTTTGTCACAGCTTATGCGAATCAACTGTATAAGCTCATCGTTAAAGAAACACTATATTAATTCTTTCTTCTATAACGATAATATATACTAATATTATAGTCTAGAATGCATCTATAAGGAAAGATAATGTGGCCTTATAGCAAACACTTCATGTAACAAGTGAACCCGATTCAACGCTAGGTTCTCATATTCTAGATTGGCGGAGCGGTTAGCGAGCAGGACTATTAGTGCGAAGGGACCCAGGTTCGATTCCTAGACCTGCCTACACATGTAAGTAATTTTAAAAATAAATGTAATCACAATAATAATGAGAAAATAATAAAATAATAATTACTTAAGAACTTTGCAGATAATCATGGGGAGAAAAGCTGAAAAGTATATCAAAAGATAGAACAATATTAAAATAAAAATAATAAGTACAAAATACAAATTATTTTTTTTTATTTCATGCACTTTTCTATAAGCATTATATACTTGTGGCAGTAAATCTTCTCTTCATTTTTACTATCGAAGCAAATGCTGCAATAAATCTTATACTTATACTCCTATAGTGATGCATTAAATATTCTCCGATTGTTGTGCCGGCAATATATAAACCTATAGTACTTCAATCGTACTACTCATAAGTGTATTTATCGGAGTAACAAAATTTACTCCATAAAGGTGGAATAGGAGTAAAAAAACGGCGCCCTTTTAACTCTTTGGAGTATTATAAAAAGCTTTTATGTGTGAAATAAATAGTAATAAGAAGCTTCTCTAGATGAATATAGAAGTAAAATTGTTAGTTGGGTAACCTGTGTCAATTTCATCGAAATCGCTCAAAGAATAAGGAAGTGAAATTTTTTGGGACCACCCTGTGTTGAAAAACTTTTTTTTCATTCATAATTCTGCCTCAGATATTAAGTTTGTCAATTTCATCGAAATCGCTAAAAGAACAAGAAAGTGACTTTTTTTGGGACCACCCTGTTTTGAAAAATATTTTTTTCATTCATAATTCTGCCTCAGATATTACCTGTGTCAATTTCATCGAAATCGCTCAAAGAATAAGAAAGTGACATTTTTTTGCACCACCCTGTGCTGAAAATATTTTGTTAGTTCATAACCCAACTAACAAACTCCCGGAGTTAAGCTCTTCAAATCTGAAAAAACCTCCCGTAAGATTCTTTTAAATCCTATTGCTATACTTAAGAATGAATCTCTTGTTATGAAACTCAAATTCGTCTCATAGCATTTTTATTGTAAGAGCTAAGCATTTTTTAAATTTGAAAGTACTTTAATCCTATATCTAAATCTATTTAAGTCTCATAAGTATCTCGTTATGAAATTAAAACTCTAAACGTCATTTTTGGTCTTTATAATCCCATTATAATACTTCAATGAGACTATTCATAAATAAGTTTTTTTTCAAGATTCTAATAGAAGCTACGACGCCAGCTTTGAATATCAAACGAACAGATGTTATAGTTGAATTGTACAGTGCGTTGTTTTTGTTCACAAAACTTGCTTCTGTTCATGTTTCTATGGGATTGGTTATTTGATTGGTGGTGGCAGATGTAATTTTAGATTTCAAGGAAAAGTTTGATTCTTTTCGTTGCGAGCAAGTTTCTTTGGTTGATTTTTTGTTCTCTTTGTTTACCTAATTTCGGGGCTGTAGAACTGGAAGTAGTGAATTTGATCATATTCATAAATATTATAACAACAATTTTTAGCACCGAAATATACTAAACAAAAAGCACACATTTCAAACTTAAGGTAGTTAATATTACGTATATTAGTGTTATTAAAAAGAGGAAACAATCTGCCGAAAAATCGATCTCAAAAGCATTATTTTGATAGAATTGATCGAAACAACCTTATTAATTGTACAAATGGAAATCACCATGAGTATCCCATAATGTTTATGGTATATCTTATACTGTTGTTGCATCGGCTGTCATCAGCTTTGGAATGATTTAAATAACACCAAGCTATATCCAGTTAACTTTGATTGTTACTTTATTCGAAAAATTATTAGGTTATAATTTTGTTCCATTGTTTCAAAATGTTAATCTAACACAACTATCGATTTTTTGCTTTCACATTTAAATTTCTTAATAATAGTTGGCAATTGCAATAAAAAGGAACGCCCCACAGACAAATGTGTTTCGTTTGAAAGTTAAATGTCAAATTTAAGTCCCATAAGAGCATTTTAGTTCCCATAAGAAGTACTATCTCTCAGAGAAAATTTATATTTACTGAGAGCGACACTTCTTACGGGAGCTCAAGCGTTGTAATGGGACTTCATCATCATCCAAAGATCTCGTAGAGATCTTAAAACAAGAGTTAAAGTATCAATCAACAGCAGCCATGCTGCAATGATATTAGTTGTATAAAAAATGGATTTGTATAACTTAGTATACAGCTACTATACCAGAGAAGAATGAGCGGGGACATTCTCTTTTGTGTTATGTCATTATTTAAAATTTGTGAGAGCAGTATATTAACACGACACAAGTAAAATGGCATCTTTAAAAATCAGTTGTTTTTGTCAGTTTTTAATGACAAATATATTGGAAAATTTCAGAAAATCTTAATAATGAAAAAGCGTCATATTTTGTACACCTCTAGATCCAATTTTTGTCATAAAAGCACGATAATGACAGTAATTGGAAAAAAATATGGTATGAATGATCGCATTTTGTGAATTGTATAAAAACATACTTTGGTGATTTTTGCTCCTAAAAAAATATTAATGGTAACCCTATAATAAGATTATAATTAATAACAAAATATTTTAAATATGCATAATTTTGGAAGCGCGTTGTTATTTTTCGAGGCAAAATGTTTAAATTAGTAGATGCAATTTTAATTGCACCAAGAATTTAGCCTACATATGCCATGATTTTTACAAATATAATACGTCAATTAACTTGTGAGATAAATACTCGCACCAAAAAACACATTATTTTTTGACATGAGAGAATCACGAACACACATAAAAACTATTCGCCTACCTTCTTCAAAAAAAGAAATTAAAAATGCGAAAGATATATGTTTTTTTAAGTTTACACACACTCGTTCTCTTTTTAACAACTTCTGTAGGAAGAGACGCACTCCCATAGGAAGAGTTCAGAGAGTTTTACTAGATTTACAAAGCGGCGTCTATAATCGCATAAGAAGAATAAAACTCTTCCTATAGGATCAAGAGGCTCCCATAACTAGGCCATTTAAGGCTTTTAACAATCTTATAAGAATCTAGAAGAACTCCTCAAGAGTGCATTTAGCTCCCTAAAATAAGTCTCGTAGCGCTCTCGGAGCGTCTTATGAGAGGAAAAATGTTACTTGGGAATTCTGCCTCAACTATAACCTGTTCAATTTCATCAAAATCGCTCAAAGAATAAGAAAGTGACATTTTTTGCAACCACCCTGTGCTGAAAATATTTTGTTAGTTCATAATTCTGGTTCAGCTATTACCTGTGTCAATTTTATCGAAATCGGTCAAAGAATAAGAAAGTGACATTTTTTGGGACCACTCTGTGCTGAAAACATTTTTTTCGTTCATAATTCTGCCTCAACTATAACCTGTGTCAATTTCATCAAAATCGCTCAAAGAATATGAAAGTGACATTTTTTTTGGACCACCCTGTGCTGAAAATATTTTTTTCATTCATAATTCTGCCTCAGCTATAACCTGTGTCAATTTCATCAAAATCGCTCAAAGAATAAGAAAGTGACATTTTTTGGGAGAACTCTGTGCTGAAAACATTTTTTTCGTTCATAATTCTGCTTCAACTATAACCTGTGTCAATTTCATCAAAATCGCTCAAAGAATAAGAAAGTGACATTTTTTGGGACCACCCTGTGCTGAAAATATTTTGTTAGTTCATAATTCTGCCTCAGCTATAACCTGTGTCAATTTCATCGAAATCGGTCAAAGAATAAGAAAGTGACATTTTTTGGGACCACCCTGTGTTGAAAATGTTTTTTTCGTTCATAATTCTGCCTCAGATATTACCTGTGTCAATTTCATCGAAATCGCTCAAAGAACAAGAAAGCGACATTTTTTGGGACCACTCTGTACTGAAAACATTTTTTTCGTTCATAATTCTGCCTCAACTATAACCTGTGTCAATTTCATCAAAATCGCTCAAAGAATAAGAAAGTGACATTTTTTGCGACCACCCTGTGCTGAAAATATTTTGTTAGTTCATAATTCTGATTCAGCTATTACCTGTGTCAATTTTATCGAAATCGGTCAAAGAATAAGAAAGTGAAATTTTTTGGGACCACTCTGTGCTGAAAACATTTTCTTCGTTCATAATTCTGCCTCAGCTATTACCTGTGTCAATTTCATTGAAATCGCTCAAAAAATAAGAAAGTGACATTTTTTGGGACCACCCTGTGCTAAGAATATTTTGTTCCCTCCTGCAATCCAATCCTGATCCAAAACCCAAGAGTGATAAAATCCCAAAGTAATCAAAAGTAATCGAATCTAATAGAAACGAAAAGTAATCGAAGTAATCAAATTAATCAAGTAATCAAAGTACTCAAAGTAATCAAAGTAATCAAAGTACTCAAAGTAATCGTTCCTGGTAATCGTTAGTAATCGTTACTGGTAATCGGTACAAAAACTGGTAATCGTTACTCAGAAATGTACTCGATTACTTTGATTACTTCAAGTAATCGTTACAAAGTAACGATTACTAACGATTCCTTCCACCACTATCCACAACTTCTTCAAGAACCACAACGTCAACTTCACTCAAAAACAATTGACCAACACTCCTTTGACGGTGTTCACATTGGACGGTGTTTACATTGGACTCACTCCGCGCGACTCATTTTGACATCTCTTTCTTTTATCTCACTCCACCTCACTATATGAGAAAGTGAGGCAGGATTTTTTGATTTTTTTGAAAAAATCCTGCCTCACAGATTAGCCACATGAAGATGAGAATGTTTCGTACGTTTCACCCTCCAAAACCCATTTGTTTACATTGTTGTATTTGTAATTTCTTCCCGCGTCGATGAATAGATGTGAATTGCAACAACAATTTAACCAGGTGTGTGAAGATCCCTACTGTCTATGTGTGAGGTTTTTATGCACACATTCTCATTTTTTATCTGATAACTGCCAGTTCAAGCTTGTAGGCAAATTAAAATGGCTGCCGGGGATTCTCATCTTCATGTGCCTAATCTGTGTCCTGCCTCACTAGATTATCTCTTTTTCATCAGGAGGTTGAGTGAGATAAAACAAAGAAATGTCAATATGAGTCGCGCAGAGTGAGTCCAATGTGAACAGTGAACACCGTCTTTGGGCTTTCAAGAAAATAAAGTATTACAGGTGCAGTACTTTTCAGAGACAGCCTCGAATCAATCGTTATACTGCCGAGATTCTATCCCATCTCATTCGGCTGCTCATCGAGTCACAGGAGTACTATTCTCCCCGATTCGATTCAGGGGTAGGTAGTTTCCTCAATTATATGAAGCATTTTTCTCAAAGAAATTATTTCAGGGAGGGAAGCCGAAGTGGGATTCTTGAAATTTCCCAACAGTATGGGAGTAGTTCCCGATAATCTTGGATAATGATTGGTCCAAACTCAACAGGTATATTCTTACGCGAGCAATTTATTACAAACAGGATCCAAATCCCTATGGTAAATTTTCTTCATAGCACGATCAAACTATGCTGAACTGTCCGAGTATTTAGTCAAAAACAACAAAAACAAACTGACTAGTAAAATTTTGCCAGTTTCTTTACTTCAATAAAAAGATTGAAACTTTTACGTTTAAGGCTCTCCCAAACCAACGCGAAACATTCGGCGCGACAACGAAACTTCCGCCTGTCTTAATTTATTTACATGGAGATTAATGGGAGCACCCACACTGGCGCGATGCGAATCTTCGAACATTATTTAGTCGTCGCATATTCGCGCGAATGTTTCGCGTTGGTTTGGGACAGCCTTAATGGGTGTTGAATACGTTTTTTTTTTTTTCTTCCCACCACTTTAAAGTGCTGGCCAGCACGGATGCCGAGAGACGGATAGGTGTCCGCAACAACTGTTCGGGCTTCGTAGGATACATTTCTGACGCAGAAACGAACAAAAAGGTCGCCTATACACTCTACCTGTGGGGAGAATGCTTTTTAGTGGGGAGTTAACCCACGATAAGACGCCGGGCACCATACTGCCATACCCTGTCGCCTTTTATCCTTTTTCGCGGTTTAAGTATTGCTGCCTAACTTTGTAAGGTATCCTAATGTTTTGTTGTTTTTTTTTTCAGAAAGGACATCATTAATACCATCCACCATTCCAGCGGTTAAAGTATATGAAGTGAAGTATTTTAGCCACGAAATCAAGGCCGGTAAATCCATAAGAGTATTATAAATAAATAACTAAACACAGCTGGTTGCCAATAAACATATACATACGACGAAAAGAAACATCACAAAGGATTATTCTAGCTTAGGCTAGTTCTATCGCAGTTGGAAATATCCCAGGTTGATCTTGCGTTTATCGAGAAGGGAAGCCTGAACCACAAGCAGGAAAAAAATAATACCTACCAAAGTTTAAGATGTAAACATGATAAACTTTCAGGTGGGTACTGTGTGGATAGTGGTTTAATAAACAGACGAACAGACATGCAGTTAAATAATGAAATATAAATAAAAAATATTGAAAAAAGAATATCACAGTCGTTTAGAGTTATCGCAGATGGATTATATCACCGTTAAGTAAAAAAGAAAGGAAAAGCGGATTGGAGGAATAAAGGAATGGGTATAGGTAAGCACACAGGGGAGGATAAATAATTTAGGATGTAATTAAAATCTATCAGGTACAGAGCATACAAAAAAATCAAGTTGATTTTACAGTCTTGTCTCTCGGGAAGGTTTTAACTAATAGTTACAGTCTTATTTCTCATGCAGGTAATAGGTAGTGAATAAATAAAAATAACCGAGAAAATAACGTAAACAATTCATGGACCATGGAAAAATACATTCACTGTCGTGCTCATGCTCGCCAGATCCTTTGAACTTTGCAAAGAGCAGTTGTACTAAGTCCTCGAGAATTCATTAAGCGGTACCTGGAGATAGCGTATAGTACATTAAGCAAGTACAATATAAGGTAATACAAATAAACACAATTAAGTTTTAGACCAATATATGAATATAATTTAGCTTATTTCGGATTTACAACGAGTCGTTACTGTTTTAGGTCTTTTGCGTGAAATACACCTATTTTTTTCCCTGACATGTTTTCTAACTCGTACATTTGATTACCGACGGGTTTAGCTATACGTCATTTAATATATTTAGGTGATAATTTGGCGGATAAATCATTGACTTATTATATATGGACTGCTAGTTGGTTGTCAATTCCATACATAACCTGCGGAGATGATGGTTCCAGTTCTCAAAGCGGAATCAGCGACAAGTTCGGGCCTACCGATAATAATAAATACTATTTTTAGCGCCATCTGTTACATACTTCGCCTTAGAATGAAATTTCATTCATAGAAGGTAAGGCCATCTATGATCATAGGAAGTCATCAATCGGCGTAGTGTTGGGGGAGCAATGAAAAAAATCTTTTTTTGATTTATTTTATAAAACCTTTGATTTTAGAGTCGTATTCGAAATAAAAGATTTTTCAATGAAATTTATTTTCTCCATTTCAAGAGATGTAGTGAAGGAAGATATTTTTAAAACATTATTTCAAGGAAAAATTCGTACAATCGTATTTATAAACGCCGTCTTACTTTAGACGGCCGTCCAAGTAATAAAAAACATTTTTAATGTCTGAAGTTTTCTAACTTTTTACCTGGCTTAAGACAATGGAATCTATTGTCTAAACCTGCAATATTGCAATATTTTTTGTATATATCAAATAAAGTATTTTCCAACTATTTCGAAATAATTATAAACTGTCTAACTAGTCAAAAACCTAATAAATACGACTCGCCCACTAGGCAACTTCGGAGCAGCTTTTTAGATATCTTATTTTTCTTGAAAACGTTCGTATTTTTTTTAATTATAACTTATTCATAGGTTCATTCCTTTATTTTATAATTCTGATTTTTGTGCATTTCAGTCAAAAGTTCTGTCAAAGTTCATAAAAAAACAATAAAATTGTACAAAAATGCCCAAAAATTTGGAGTAAAGGAACGAACCTTACTTTTAATTTATCAGTAAAATTTATCTTAACCGAAATTGTAGAGGATTAGAATTCCCTATAAAAACGCGCTTAAACTGTGTACTTAAAACTACTAGGCGTTTTTTTTTTTGCAAGTCCATGTGGATTTGGCGAAAAAACAACATCGGTACTAATTGTTTTACACGTAAATACAACAACAACTTAAATCTATATGGACTTAGCTAAGTCCAGATAATTATCGGGACTTACGTACTGTAAGTAAGAAGTCCCGATGTCGTTTTTGCGACAAATCCATTATGGACCTGCAAAAACACGCCTACTAAATATATTCAATATTCTTAGCAAAAAGTGTAAAGCAAAATACTACCTCTACTCATTTACTTTTCAAATCTGCCAGTTTCTTCTAATTTATTTTATTTTATGAACTTCGACATGACTATAATTTGTATGAATTAACAGTTTTGAAAATAAAGCGAGAAGTTGTTTGTAAAAAAAAAGGAAATTTTCGGATTTGGTTAAGGGATTTTTTTTCTTTCAAATAACCCTTAGCACTGGTTTGACATTTATTGTTTGTTTTTATTTTGCAATTCAGTTTCAGAATTCTTCTCGATGATGTTTGTTTATTAGTTTGTTGTTATTAATTATTATGAAAACAAAGTTGAATCATTGCGAAACTAATTAACAATAGCAACCAATGAAATCAACAAACAGCGGTAATGGTTATCGATTTAAGTGAAAGAAAATTTTATTTGCTCCTAGACAAGAAGTGAAAAATCTCAGTCACGTTCAGCGTCACACAACGTGAAGGATGTCGGAAAGACAGAATGCATGTATTGAAAAAAATATAATATACAATTCGTAATTCATTTGTGTGAGGTGTTTTTCAGATAAAAATATTATTATAAATACTATCTGCATTATCGACGGAAGGTAAAGGTTGGAAGTAAAGTTTCAATTTTGGTATTAATGACATCTCAAAAAATAACTAGTTTCCTTTGTAAAATTTGCGTTCAATGAAAGCACTTGACTACATAAATGTAGTCCCTTGTGTCTGCTGAACGTACCCAATGAAAAATGAAATCAGATGGATAAAAATCCTTCAAAAAAATCCTCGATGTCAAACAGTAGTATCTGTATTTTCCGATAGGACTGAACTCGGCGCTTGTAACGCATAGCTTAAAGTGGCGTCAACGTGAAGTTGGCTCCTGGCAGTCCATATATAATAAGTCAATGGGATAAATATTTCGATGAGTCGCTTAAAATGAAGTTTCGCCTGTATACTTCCTGTCCGGGCAGGAATCTCACTTTTTTGGTACGGGTGTTGTACGTTTTGGCGGATTTTTCATTTGCTCTTGAAATGTTTTCGCGTATGTGGTTCCTTATACACTGCAATCGATCTTGTCGGGGATGGTCATAAGCTCATTGTCGTTTACGGCGTTTAATTTCCTTGCTAGCTCATAACTATTTACTACCGTGCGTCATCATATTTGTCCCAAACAAGGCATAATATGGTGACACACCGGTAGATGTATGAACCGAACTTCTCAAAGCACAGGCAATCTCACCGAGGTGTCTATCCCATTCGCGTTGATCGGTTTTAAGATAGGACCGGATAGCTGCCAGCAGCGATCGGTTAACCCTTTCCGACGCGTTCGACTGAAGTGCATAATTCGCCGTCTTAAGGTGTCTTATTCCATAGTTAGACAAAAACTTCTGAAAATCGTTTGCCAAAAACTGTTTCCCATTGTCTGAATGGATGATATGGGGTACGCCGAATATATTAAATATATCATCTCGTAAAAATTTCACGATGTTCGATGTATTCGCGTTTTTCAGAGCTTTTAAGAACACGAATTTGGACAAATGATCTAGGACGACAAAAACATGAGCATTTCCGCTTTTAGACCTAGGGTAAGGACCTAAAAAGTCTACATACAACTTTTCGAAAGGACGATCAGAACAGTACGAAGTGACAATAGGGGGACGAGTAACTTGATTGGTTGCCTTACATTGCTTGCACACGGAACAATTAGATACATATTGCCGAATCTGCGCCGTCATATTGGGCCAGTGAAAATGTTGGCGGATCCTGTGTAGCGTTTTTGCAATACCACCGTGAGCAGCTTTTGGGGGGTTATGGGCTTTGGAGATAATGTCTTCGGTTAGACCTGATGGTATCCACAATAGCCAGGTATGTTCTAACGTAACTTCACCTTCGCATCGCAAAGCACGCTTGTACACGAAGTCATCTTCCACTTTCAAATCCGGTAACTCTTTGGAATTCTCTTTAATTGTCTTAATTAAGCTGGTATACTCTTCCGATCGAAATTCGTCAGAGTCCAGATTGACTAGGGGCGCTACTTCTTCCAGTGCCAGAGAATCCACATGCACCCGAGAAAGAGTGTCCGGTACCACATTTAAGGACCCTTTTCGGTGCTGTATGTCAAAGACATAGGTCTGCAACAACAAACTCCACCTGGCGAGTTTTCCACTCAAGTCCTTCATGGTCATCAGCCATTGCAGGCTGGAGTGGTCGGTGATCACTGTGAAGTCCATGCCCTCAACATACGGCCATCACGGCAGCCATACACTCCTTCTCGGTTACGCTGTAGTTTCTCTGGCACTTGTTAAACTTTTGCGAGAAGTAAGCGATGGGAACCTCTTCCTCATTGTCCATTTTCTGGAACAATACTGCTCCTATGCCAGTATCGGACGCATCGCACTGGATGTAAAATTTTTTGGAGAAGTCCGGATGGGACAATACTGGAGCGGTCGTTAGGGCCGTTTTAAGCCTCTCAAATGCTTCCAGTGCCTCTTCCGTCATTTGGAATTTGCCGTTCTTTTTCGTCAGCAGGACCGTTAAGGGCGAAGTCAGGCTCGAAAAATCTCTAATGAACTTTCGATACCACCCTGCCAGACCAAGCAACCGCCGAACCTGACGAGGGGTTTTGGGAACTGGGAAGTCCACGATTGCCTCCACCTTCGCCGGATCGGTCTTGAGTTTCCCACCACCAACAATGAAACCCAAATACTTCAGTTCTTTGAAGCAGAACCTGGATTTGTTCATGTTGATGGTGAGATTTGCTTTGCGTAAACACTCAGCCACTTCGTCTACCAGGGCGATATGAGTGTCAAAGTCTGGTGCCATGATTAGCAAGTCGTCTAGATACACGAACACCCGGTCTCTAAGTCGTGCAGGAATTACCTTGTCCATTAACTGGCATAACCTTTGGGCTGCATTGCACAACCCAAAGGGCATAACAGTAAATTGGTACAAGGGTCTTCCCGGTACCGCAAAGGCAGTCTTTTCCCTACTCTGTCTCTCCAGCGGTATCTGCCAGAATGCTTCCTTAAGATCTATACTACTAATGTAGTAGGTGTCAGGTAGTCGGCTGAGGAGCCCCTCGATATGGGAGAGAGGATTAGCGTTTTTCTTCGTCAGTGAGTTCACCTTACGAGAATGCAGACAAAGTCGGTTCTTGCCTGGTTTTCGCAGGAGAACCACGGGCGAGCACCACGGACTCTCGCTCTCCTCAATAACGCCGAGGCTCAACATCCGGTCAAGCTCTTCATACAGAATGGCTTGCACCGCTGGGGAAACAGGGTAGTGACGCTGTTTCACAGGGGCCGCATCCCCTGTATCTATAACATGCTCCATGAGCGTTGTTTTACCGAGACCGTCTCGGTCGAAGCAGACAAATTTTCGCCTGACCGCATCCAATCTGGCCTGCTGTTCTGGAGACAACTGGTGAGCATTTGATAGGTCTACTTCGTCTGACAAGGAAATTGAACTTATTATGTTCGGCGCAAGTTGGAAGGTACGCCATAAATCGACTCCTAAGTATAGTTCTTGGTCAAGATTAGGGACCAAGAAGAAAGTTATATTTTTTTCTTCGTCTTTATAGTTCACAGGTGCTATGATTTTACCTATAATATTTTGGCTTTTTCCATCAGCGGTTTTAACACCTGACGCAAACGGAATAATTTTAAGCTTCAACGCTTGAATTAACTGTATGCAATTCTTGCCAAGAATGCTAATACTTGCCCCGCTATCTAGCAAGCCTAGCAATTCTTTACCTCTTAGTATAATCTTTGCATACGGTCTAGGGTCAGACGTTACTTCTAGAATGGTTGAGGATATGTTCCTGAGTTGTTCCTTCGTAGCCTTATATCGTTCTCTGGCCTTTAAAATGTTATTAGAAATTACAGGTTGTTGGCTATTAAAAATTCTGTCTCGGGCCTGATTGTACTCTAAAATTCTCACGTGTAGCGGTTTTAAAGTAGAATGGACTATCTTTTCCTTCATCAATTTATCATTTGTATTTCGCTTTAAAATTTGGACTTTGTTTTTTTCTTTTTCGGGACTCTCAATCAAAATTTCATCGGTTGACGGACATTCGGTTTCTACTGGAGTTACTGTTGGGGGTTTTGGGGCTGAGTCGAACGCGACTCCCCCGATGACTTCGCGTTCTTCGATCTGTTTTCCGGGTTACATTTAGAGCAGTGAGGAGTTTTGATACCCTCATTACCACATTTGTAACAAAAGACATTCCGGACGTCGACATCACATTCGAAATAAGTGTGACCCGCACTCTTACAATTCCAACAGACCAACTTGTTGGCCTCCGCATACTTCCGTGGAGGAAGGTTTGGTCGGGCTCCACCCACTTGAAAAGCTGCCACCTGTTCATCTGTTGGATACAACTCTTCGTCATCGTAATCGAGTTCATTGGCTACGAGTTTTGTTGGTGGTTTAAATGGTTTTGAAAAATGTTGATCCCTCCTCGGGAAAGCAACTTCGGCATCCTTGCACGCATACCGAATCTGATCTATGGTGAAAATGGACATTGGGTAAACTAGCGTTCTCAGTTTCTCATGCAAGTTTTTCTTTAGGATCTTGACCATATCCCACTCGGGAATCTGAATCCTCAACTGAGATCACATGCGATTAATGGCCGCGAAATAATCATCTATGTTCTCCCAGGGTGCCTGCTTACGTTCCATAATTTCACTCATAACTTCATAATCGGACTTTAAATTCTTGAATTGCCGCATTAAGGCGTCTTTCAACATTGGTCAGTCCGGACGGTAGTTGTTTCTCTGGAACTGCCAGAACCAATCATAAGCAGACCCTGAGAGCAACAAGTGAAAATCGCGCAGTATTTCGGACCATTCACAACCATGCTGAGCTTGAAGAGTCTCCACCCTAAATATGAAATCCTCTACCGTAAGGTGATCGGACTTCCCACTAAAATTAATACCCCACTTGTTTATCTTCATCGGTCCTCTTACTGGAGGATTTAGTGGGTTAAACGGTGGCGGAGGTTGATTGAACATAGAGTTGGAAAAGTCTCTGTGAGGCTGGTAATGCGGATCGGAAAAATGTTCAGGTTGATATATCCTTTCTTGACCTATTCTCCTAGGTTCGTTTGGCCTACTATTTTGTTGAGCTACACTACTAAAATTTCTGTTACTTCTATCCCTCTGTGGTTGAGGCTGAACTACTGGAGGCGCTGGAGGTGGAGGCGCCTTAACAGGACCACCCTGTTTTTGTACTTGGTCAACGGACGAAGCCGCTCGACTTATACTCAACTCTCTCATCAGGCTTCCCATTTGGATTTGGATTTCGTCTTTCAAAGTATTGCTGATTTCGGTACGTACTGAAGTCTGATGGGATGACAAAGCATTCACTATAGCGAGATTTATGTACGCTTTCAGATCTTCAGGAACTAACATTCTTTCCCTCCCATTACCGTTGAGTGCATTCGCAATACCCTCACGTGGTGGTACTGGTAGGGCGGCGGCTCCCTGACTGCTCAAACTACTATATGAGGGAGCCGGGATGGAATCGAGTGAAGTGCCTGAACTATGAGGAGGATCTGTGTAGGGGATTTGTAAACTAAGTTCGGGAAGCGGAAGTTGTACTGGAGGCCTTAGTGAGCCACCTTCACCCAGCCTTGGGTTAGCACTAAATTGCTCTATCTCGGCATCTCGGATAAGTTTTCTAATGCCCTCTTCCACATTATTCTTATCATGCGGATCCATTTTGAAAATATATCAAACAAAAACAAGAAGAGCTTTAGACAACTTACAAAGGTTTGTGAGGTGAGTTTGTGAGGAGTGAAGAAATAAAAATAGAACGCTCTCAAAAATTAAAGAGACAAAAAGAAAGAACGCAAGGACTGATGAAGAAACTTCGAAAATATTATTGATCCAATACGTGGTAAAAAAACAAAAATGATATTTAATAACTACAAACGAATAAAGTATTTGGATTTCCAGATCAGAAATAGTTTATTTTTAGATAACTAAAAACTAAGTAGGTCGAAAAACTCAAACGAAAACTAATCTTTCGGTGGTAAGAATAATCTTTATGAAAGCAATGTATGTATAAGAAACAAAAATTGAAGTTGGAAAACAGAAACTTGAAAATAAACAATTTTAAGAAAAAGTATGTTTGAAAACTAAATTTTAATTAGAAACTCAGAAGCTAAGTTGAAAAACTTAGACCGAATAAATTAGTTATACAAACTAGTTATTAATGGATTATGATTGATAAGTATCCAAAAAACAGGTGAGACAAGTTTTAAGTTTGGAAAAATTTGCAAAATTTTAAGTTTAAGAAGTAAACACTCTTAAAACTGGAAAAACTTCAACAAAAACTATCAAAAAAACGACGCACAAAAAAAAATAATCTATAAATAGTAAAGTTCAAAATGGCACTATGAACTATACCAAACAAAAAAACTATTGACTTATTGAAATCTTAACGTAATTAGTTCTTATTTCAACTAAGTATAATTTTTCTTTAAACAGTATTAGGCACTTAACTTAATTTTACTAAAACGTAGAACTAAAAAGTGAAATCGAACAAAAATAAACTACGAAACAAAAAAAACAATCAAAGGAAAAAAAAATTTTCTTTGAATTTTGCCAAACGTGGCAACTAACAAAAAGCAGTTGAAAAACCATCCGTAAAACAAAAAACTTAAACCAAACTCCTGAAGGTTTATAAACGAAAAATGTTGGACTTATAAATATCAAACAAAAATAGTAATAAATGAAAAGGGATGAAATATGTTTATATATGTGTAAATTTGTGATAGGTTATTTTTGTATTAAACTCACCTTATTAACCCTTAATTCTTTAATCGGTAATTATACCAAGTATTTTAAATTGATTTAAGTTATAAATAGTTGGAAATAAATCATGAAATCAAAAAAAAATGTGTACCAAACAATATCGACAAAAAAATTTTTCTTGTTTCAATTTTAGAATATCGGTAATTATGGTAAGTATTTTCAGGTAGGTAATGTAATTTCTCGAAGTATTTTTTTTTCCTATGAATATAGGTATGTAGGTTCTAATTAACGGTAAGTGTTGGTATGTGTAAATTATTATTTTTTTTTGACTTTCTTGGTATTTTGGGTTGTTTGTTTTTCATAAATGTACGGGGTGCTTCAGGAAGCTGCTCGGTGTATATGTTTTTTTTTTGACGATTAGGAGTGACCCTACTAACGTATCATTCCAAAACTAAAGACTTCAGACAGACATGAAAATTGATCCCTTGGTGTGGCGAAATAAAAGAGGAACCTAAAAATATTAGACAAAAACAAGTTACAAAGTTATCTTCTTCAAACCCGCAATACAAGTCTGTCGCCAGGACTTTCTTTGAAGACTTGGTATTGAAGAGGTAACTTTAATGAAGAGAGAAGAGGAGTTGTAAAAACTCGAGCAATGTTTGGAATCCTTGCAGCGATGTTCGAAGCTTATCCAAACACGGACATGATTCCAAATGAAAAAAAACTAAACTGGACAAAAGGTTAAGGAAATTAAAATTTTTGAAAGGAAAGAAAAAAATAAAGTTAAGGATAGGGATAAGGATAAGGAAAAACAATACTGGGAAAGGTACTGTTGTCGCTGCGAATTTTCACCAGTCCGTCGCAATTCACCTAAGTCCGTCTGTGACCTTCTTGGTGAAGACATACGGATGTTAAAAATCTACGAGTTCAGAAAACACGCATTAACCGAAGTCGCTATGAACTTTCAAAGAATCGTCGCAATACTTCTAAGTATGTCCGAGACCTTCTTGAAGCAGACTTACGATCCTTGAAAATCCATAGCGAGTTCAGTTAGGTACTATCACTACGAAAATAAACAAAAACTAAGACTACAAAAAGCTAAACGTTGGGCGCCATTTGTTGCGAGGCAAGAGGAAGCGAGGAAAGGACTCGGTAAGGTGAATGGACAGGAAAAAGGATAAGGTAGGAATGAGGAACGGAAAAGGAAGGAAACGGAATGTCTAGCTCGGGAACGCGGCCTGCTTGCGAAGCGCGGCTAAGCTCGCCGGAATAGGGGGGATCTTGTCCCCGAACTAAACCTCACCTCTCAGCAAAAACACATATCAGGCCTGAAAATACAAGTAAAAATATCGGACGGACTTTTCACCACACCAGGGCGCTGCTGGTGTCGATGCAGCGTAGCCATATCCCACCCAACCTAGAAGTTCGTTGGCTATGTTTGAACTTCCCCAATTCAACCGGGATCGATATCTCTGAAATCAATCCATCTTCACCACCGGAGGCTCAGCCCCCATCCGCACCCCTGTAAAGTTTAAATTTAGGCCATCATATTTCACACAAGTGAAGCAATAAAAACCTCAATGACTGTTATATTTTTTTTTTTCAACCAACAGGCGATAAACATGAGTTTTATTCAATAATTTTTCTCGAAAGTGGTTCGTTCATTGAGAACAAAAAAAACAACAGTAAAAAAATTAAATTACTTCCGCTCTCTGTATCCCTCTTAGCAAACACACGACAAAAACAAGATTTAATCTAAGGTGTTAAAGCAACACTCAAAAAAACTTATCGCGATCAGCAAAGGCCTACCTAGAATGAGCTCGTTATAGGTACTTCGACTTTAGCTAACAATCAAAAGATTGATTTACTGACTCCGCCCGAGGACACAAAAATGGTCGTTTACACTGATATAGAAGCTAATTAGTTACAAGAAAATGGACTTTAAAACAAAAAATGAAGAACTCTAACGCCACTTTCAATTATTATTACAAAATTGTGGATTGGAAATCGTAAGGATTAAACATAAACAAGATCGTATAATGCAAAATTTGCAATTTAAGAAAAAACTTTAAAATATATTAGAGTAAGGTGGTTTTCGGCCAGAATCGACACTCGTTAGGATCTTTGGGATACAGAAGTTTAGGGTTTCACCACCCACTTATGTCCCAAGTAAGATGCTTAATTACTTAAACTTAATAATTTTAGTGCAAATTTTAAAATATGATACGGACAAGAATTTAAATGGCGAGGACACAAAACCAGGTCTGTACACACAAAAAACCTCTTTGGGCAATCAGGGATCCCTTTTGGCATCAGCTTTGGTTGGTGACGATTTTCGCTCCAAATCCTGACTAGGGACATCGGCCAGTAGTTCGATGAACGGTTCTTTCTGCTGTGGCTAAAGGATTGTCCTCTGGTGATCTCAAAAAAACTGAAGTTCTAGGCTCTTCTTTTTTGATAGGAGGGTTCTTTTTGGTTCGACTCGAAATCTGAAACCGCTCACAAAAGAACAAAATCCCAAGTTCTCGGAAAGGATCAAAGACCGGGCACACAAAAATCGATTGGCGGTCACGACCTTAATCGGCAGCCTATGACCGCCAAAATCGCCCTTGTTTGATTAAAAAAAAAATTGAAAAGGTGCGTTGATAAATCAGCTTTTTCTGGTTTTCCCTCATTCACTTATTCACTACTCGACCAAGATTGAAATTTACATACAAAAATGTCAACGGGGCAATGTAAAAGCCCCCTATAGTGACGGTAGGAGTAACAGCGAGTAATAGTGACGACGTTCACTTCGACGGGCAATTTATCAACTGACCCCCTCACTGGTAAGGAAAACGATATATAAATCTTCCAACCAAGTACCGTACCCAATCCACCGTACGAAAACACGTCACGCCACCACTATTTCTTTTCTTTTCACATCAAATCGTCTACATCCCTCCGTTATTTGAGAATATACTTGTATTTGTTGAAGTATTTCCAACTTCTCCTCTTTTCATGACGCAATACCCTCTCTAGCACAATCACTCCAATTTTGGAAAGAGCATCCACCTTTCCAGAGTACCGGGTATCGGAAACGTATGATCTCTGTGAGTTCCATTTCGTACTAGGCGGGGATTTACACTACGCGATCTTTCATGGTTTAAAATCTTTGGGTTAAAATCCCTTTTTGTTCCTTTTTCCTCTCTAAAAAAAAGGACCTAGCAACTATAATTTATCCTAAGCCAGCGGTACTGTCCTCAATAATTTATATTATCCCTGTGCTCAGTAACAAAATTCACTGGTCATTAAAGTACCTACGCTTCCCCTCTGTCACTCATGCGCGTTCTACCCTTCCCATAGCTGCGTCTAAAACTTGATTTATCTATTTTCAACCCCGTATTTTGCCATGGCGTGCCTGTCCAAACGGTTGGAAGCATCACCGACTCAGGGACTGGCAGAGCCCACTGGTCGCTGATAGGTAAGCCGACATTTTTCCCACAATAATTACTTGGCGATTATAGCCGCGCTCATATTGCCCAAAATGATCTTTATCTAAGGTAAAAAATATGTTTCAATTTGGCATCTGTCAGTCTTCTAGCTGTCACGAGCGATGTCGTTGAATTCAGGAAATCCCTTTTTCCAATGACGGTATTCACATCGGACTGACTTTGACGTTTAGCAGTCGTTAAAACACAACACTAATCTGTGCAGTTTGAGGGATTAATTACAATTTTGTACACTTACAAAATGTAAATCATCTTAAATAAATATGTTTCCCATTGAAAAAAATTGGATTCTGTAAGATTTAAGTGCCAAAGATAAATCACTGACAGAGAAAACAGAGGTCCCAAAAGAAGACGTCAAAAAAAAAAACCCTGCCTTCCCTGGCTATCTCTTTCTCACCTTCAAGTGGAAGTGAGCTAACGCACCGAGACGCCGAAAAAAATATGGCAGAGGCAATCCAATGTGAACACCTTCAATTGGTTGGAACCTTTCCGTACCCTAGCTTTCCAGTTAATGGAAATTTATTCATCTCTTATTACCTTTTTCGTTCCTAGATAGACTGCTTTTAAACCATGCAATTTCTTCTTGCGATTTTTAAGCACGTAGGCGAGGGACGTATGTGGTGGCCGGGGTAGACGAAATTGCTGAGGTTGAACAAATTGCAGAGTTATCGCTCATTCTTCTTTGTGCTTTTCCTTTTTGTTCGAATGTGTTTTATTTTCATTCGTCGTCCACTCAGATAACTTCGCTTGATCAAGTGGAGTAAAGAGTGCAGTGAGATGATACTTCTTCACTTGCACAAACTAAACTTTTCATTAAAAATCGCTGTCGTGTAAAAGGTATTTGCAATTAGAAGGAAACCAAAGGAGAAACGAAGATTAAAAATCGCTGTAGTGTAAAAGCAGTCTTAGCTGATTGTCAAATTTTCTTCCATAACTTCTTCAAGTCAAGAACCACAACGTCAACTTCACTCAAAAACAATTGACCAACACTCCTTTGGGCTTTCAAGAAAATAAAGTATTGCAGGTGCAGTACTTTTCAGAGACAGCCTCGAATCAATCGTTATACTGCCGAGATTCTATCGCATCTCATTCGGCTGCTCATCGAGTCACAGGAGTACTATTCTCCCCGATTCGATTCAGGGGTAGGTAGTTTCCTCAATTATATGAAGCATTTTTCTCAAAGAAATTATTTCAGGGAGGGAAGCCGAAGTGGGATTCTTGAAATTTCACAACAGTATGGGAGAAGTTCCCGATAATCTTGGATAATGATTGGTCCAAACTCAACAGGTATATTCTTACGCGAGCAATTTATTACAAACAGGATCCAAATCCCTATGGTAAATTTTCTTCATAGCACGATCAAACTATGCTGAACTGTCCGAGTATTTAGTCAAAAAAAACAAACTGACTAGTAAAATTTTGCCAGTTTCTTTACTTCAATAAAAAGATTGAAACTTTTACGTTTAATGGGTGTTGAATACGTTTTTTGTTTTTTCTTCACCACTTTAAAGTGCTGGCCAGCACGGATGCCGAGAGACGGATAGGTATCCGCAACACTTCTCAAATCCAACAGAGCCTACTATAGTCTGTCAAAGCTCTTCAAATCCAGAAATCTCACCATAACTTCAAAACTGCTTCTGTACAGGACCATGGTCCTGCCAGGACTCTTAGCAAATGGCACTCCGACCTCTTAGCCGCTTTCGAGAGAAAAGTCTTCAGGAGAATTGTTGCCCCATATGTGAGGAAGGACGATTCCGGAGACGGTACAATCATGAATTGTACGCAATCTACCTTGAAGCAGATATCGTGAGAAAAATTAAGCTCGGTAGACTGCGCTGGCAGTGCACCTACCTCGCATGAGCGAAGAGGAACCTGCTCGGAAAGTTCTTTGTGGAACATTCTATTGTAGACGACAGCGTGGTAGACCATGCTTGCACTGGAGAGATGGCGTAGACCAGGACGCCCGGAGCCTTGGGGTGCGCAACTAGATGGCGGCGGCTCGAGACCGGGATGGGTGGAGAGACTTGTTGAAGGAGGCCAGGACCGGACCCCGGTTTTCGAGCCGATGATGATGACGACCATCTTTGGGAAAAATTCTTCGGTAAATGTTTATGCCTTTTTGGACGATGGAAAAGGATATTTTGTCTCGTCTTGGAGTTGAGGGCTCAAGATCAGAATTATGTTTGAGGTGGACGGATGGTTCCGTGAGGGTTGAGAAAAATTCTCATAATCTAGACTTAGTGGTCGCTCCTGAAGGTAAAAGAGGTAAGCAATTTACACTTTAATGTGTTCGCTCGGTGACAAAGCTTGAATTACCGTCTCAAACATTAAGGATGGATGAACTCTCGTGTAGATTCAAGCATTTAAGGGGTCTACCAATGAAGTCTTATGGGAAGTGGTACCAAGCGTGATTATTGGATTAACCAACAGAAGCCTAGCGATGCCACTAAGCTTTCGGGAGGGAAGATCGCATGAACGCGCCGCAACTAAAACCCGTCTGGGTTGGACCATATATGAAGAATTGGATCAAGAACCGTCTACTCAACAACAGACTCTCATGCAGCTTCATATATGTGAATGTATGCCGCTTTACAGACCTTGAATGATTGAAAATATGAAGATCGAAAACCAGTTTCAAGAAGTTGAAGCAATGCCTATTCAGTTACAATCAACAAGCTTAAGAAAAACGTAAGACGTGGTGGTGATCGTGTTGAAGCAAACCTCTAATGGAATCCCAACAACATTTCCGTTCCTGATAATTATGGGATGGCCTATCGTAGACTTTGCTGTTTTGAACGAAAGTTGACAAGAGATATTGATTTAAAGTCACATGTGTGCAGTCATATTCAGGATATGGAATCGAAAGACTATATTCGAAAACTCATCGACTGAAATAAACGCAGAGTTTTCTCGAAAATGGTACCTACCAATATTCGCAGTTAGGCATCCAAACAAGCCGAGTAAAATAAGAGTAGTTTGGGACGCCGCCGCGGAATGTAATGGCGTGTCTTTGAATGGATGTCTTGAGAGAGGACCAGATTTGATGGCATCTTTAATCGATGTTCTCTTCAATTTTAGAATTGGAAAAATTGGAATCTGTGGTGGTATCAGCGAAATGGTTCACAGGATAGCCATCAAAGAAGCAGATCAACAGTGTCAACATTTCTTGTGGCGAGATGGAAAGGATGATCGTCAACCAGCCATTTACGTACTCAAGGTTATGAGCTTCGGAGCCAGTTTTTCACCTTCACTCGCCCAAACAGTAAAAATTTAAATGCATTGGAATACAAGGATGAATTCCCCAGAGCTTCAAAATCTATAATAGAGAGACATTATGTCGATGATATGCTGGACAGCGTAAACCCGGTTCAAGAAGCCATTGAATTGGCCAAGCAAGTTAAAGAAGTACACAAGTATGCACATTTTCATATTCGAAATTGGCTTTCGAATTCTCAGGAGGTGATCAATGCTTTAGGAGATGTAGGTTCGATGGAAGGTTTTTGCAAAGCAGGACGGACAGTTGAACAACTTTTGGAAGCAGATAAGATCCTGGCAATGTGGTGGAGAACCTTTGATGATACGCTTACCTTTGACCTTAAATATACGAAAGCTAGTAAAGAAATATTAAAGGGTGAACTTTTACCAACCAAGAGACAGCTGTTCAGATTATTGATGTCAATTTTTGATCCGTTGGGACTTTTAGCCTTTTTTACCGTATACATGAAAACGTTACCTCAGGATATATGGCGCAGTGGAATAGGATGGGACGAAATCATTCCCCAAGAATTCGTGGAACCATGGAATAGATGGCGTTCAATTCTCAAGGATGTTGAAGACGTTCACATTCCCAGATGCTACTTTAATCTGAGCAGTAGTGATTCTAGCAAGATTGAAGTCCATGTGTTAGTGGATGCCAGTGAAAGTGCATATGCCGCACTGGCGTATCTGAGGATCATAAGTAAAAACGGAGTGGAGGTTGCTCTGGTCTGTTCTAGGAAAAAGGTGGCCCCTCTGAATTCTATTTCAATACCGTGGATGGAACTGATGGCAGCTGTACTAGGAACACGGCTTGGGAATGCCTTCGTCAAGGCTCATGATTTCCAAATAGAAACAACACATTACTGGACCGACTCTAAAACGGTTTTGTCATGGCTTAGATCTGACCCCCGAAGAAATATAAGCAATTTGTTATGTTTCGAATTGGAGAAGTGCAAGAAACTACGGAAGTCTCGAATTGGAGGTGCGTTACGTGGAAAGAGAATGTTGCTGATATGGCAACAAAATGGAGTCGAAGTCCAGATTTTAGCCAGAATAGTACGTGGTTTACTGGACCAACTTTTTTGTTTTTGCAGCCAAATCAATGGCCTTCAAAACCAGGTGATAACGGAGTTGAATAAGGATCCAAAATTTCACCAAGTAGCAGTCCAGATCGAGGTCCAACAAATAAACATATCCATAAACTACAGCTGATTTTCTAAATGGGAGCGACTTGTCCGGTGCATGGCATACGTTAGAAAGTATATCAACTGCCTCAAGTCAAGAAAGTTGTGCAAGGAACGACAAGCTATAAACTGTAAAATAAAAGATGTTCGGAATCTGACTGCAAAGGAACTATGTTGCGGCCATGAAGCCCTCTATCGCTTTGTCCAAGCCCAAGGCTATTGTTTAGAATATAGCCTTTTATTAGAAACCCTATTTGTGCCTTGCCCAAATCAAGCCGTCTGAGAACATTGCTACCATTCATTGATAAAAAGCAAATTATTCATATGCGCAGTAGCCTAGAAAACACTAATATAGTAAGCGATGCAACGAAAAACCAAGTTATACTTAATAGAACTCACTATATTAATTCATTGTTAATTTCTACCATAGAACGTTGCTTCATCTGAATCATGAAACTGTCATTAATGAAATCTTTCAGTCTTACCAAATCCTAAGTTTGCGAACACTACTGAGAACAGTTCGAGCTGAACGCCAGATGTGCAAAATCAAGAGAGCAAATCCAATGGTGATGGCTCCCTTACCTGACCCACGCCTATCACCTCACACTACAGCCTTTTCATATGTGGGCCTTGACTTTTCTGGTCCATTTTTGGTGACGATAAGTAGACGAACCGAAAAGCGATATGGAACAGTTTTACTTGTTTGACGTGCCGTGCTGTTCACATTGAAGTCGCTCATAGTCTTTCTATGAGCTCATGCATTATAGTGATTCACAATATTATTGCTCGAAGAGGTACCCCTATATAGTTCCACAGTGATAACGGAACCAATTTAAGAGCCGCAGAAAAGGAGCTGCGTCAAGCCTATCAGCAAATACATTTTAATCGTGTTCAGGCTGAATTTACTAGTAAAGACACTGGGTGGACTTTTAAACCACCAGGGAGTCCACATATGGGAGGAGCTTGGGAGCGCACGACCCAAAACTAACCGACGAGAAGCTCAACAACTTACTGGTAGAGGTCGAAAGTATAATTAACACAGCCGCCCACTAACGTATCTATCACTTGAAACAGCAGAACAGGAAGCCCTCACACCCAATCATTTTTTGCTAGGATCGTCAGCAGGAAACAAACCTCCAGGACGTTTGGAATAAACGGACCAATATGTAAGATCATCATGGCGACACTCTCAATTCCTCGCCGACAAGTTTTGGAAAAGATGGGTAGTAGAGTTCCTTCCCTGACTCGACGAACTAATTGGTTTAAAAAAGCCAAACCCTTCGAAGAAGGCGATATAGTTGTGATAGTCGACTCGAATTTGCCGCGACATTGCTGGCCTAAAGGTATGGTGGTCAGAACTATAACCGCAAAAGATGGGCAAGTGAGAAGTGCCTTTGTGAAGACGTCAAGCGGAGAATATCATAGACCAGCAGCGAAGATAGCAATCTTAGATGTCGGATATGTCAGAGAAGCCGATGACTACCAAATATCTGTTTAGGTCTTTACTCGTTCGCATCACTCGCCATACGGGGGGAAGAATATTATCGACTTAAAACGCGCCGCTTCAATGTGATCTCACCTTTGGTCTTTGCCTTTGCTCGCTGGTCGAATTCATTTCCTAACCTTTTCGTATTTGTATATTTGAATTCTTTCATTTAAGTCTCAATTTTCGTTGAGTCCTTTTCATTCGACAATAACTAAAACGAACCAAGGAAGCAGAGACCAAAGGTAAGAAAAAACTTAGAATTAAGATAAAAACTATTTTTAATGTATTTATTATTAGTTTCTTTAAGCCTAAAATAAACCTAAAACAAACGTTTTAAAGAACTAATTGATTATTGCTTTGAAGAGTGGTCTCCTGCCATAAGAGGAATTCGAAATTGTTGAAAGACAATAGTGAGAGAACAGTATATTGCAAAAAGTCTTCTTTCCATTTGCTGTTGAAAGTGATGCTTTAGGAGTGTTCTTTGCTTTTCTATTTCATTTAGAAATGCTGAACACTGAATTAACATATATGTACATAAATATAAAGCCTTTCATCGGATTACTCCTCAAAGTGATTTTAGCCATGGAACATACAATATTTTTTTATATTATCTTTGTATATAGAACCTACAGTACTACCATGACACTGATTTTTTTCTTCCTTATATGTGGCCGTTACGCTGCGCTGGGCTCGTCGATTACTTGGCAGTGAAGACTTGAGACAGAAGTAAGAAGTAAAAGAAAAAAAAATAGAAGGAGAGGGTTGTATTTCATTGTTCTGACAACAATAAGGGGAGTAAAGGAGATAGCTAAATCAGACGTTTTTGCCATGACAATGACCAGAATATAGGAGAAAAATCGGTATTTGTTAACATTTGTGACACTTAAAATCAAAACGGACCTATCTCGACCTTTTTGAAAATATGGAGTGTGGCATACCAAAATTTTCTTTTCAAAGAGGTCTACTAGATGACATCCTTTTTTTGTTTCAAATCGATCTATTTTAAAAGTCATAAGCACTCGAATTTTGACTTTTGAATCAAAAGGACCCTATATAATATTTTTTTAACAATCAAAACAGCCCTATTTTTTACTAGGCGTGTTTTTTTGCAAGTCCATATGGATTTGTTGAAAAAAACGACATCGGGACTTAGGAACTTCTTACTTACAGTACGTAAGTCCCGATAATTATCTGGACTTAGCTAAGTCTATATGGATTTAAGTTGTTGTTGTATTTACGTGTAAGACTATTAGTCCCGATGTCGTTTTTTTAGACAAATCCATATGGACTTGCAAAAAAAACACGGCTACTATAAACTAATTTAATTTTCAAAACGGACCTATATATTCTTCAAATGACAACAGAGATACATAATTTGTTTTCAAAAAAGGGGTGTATATATTTTTTCCCGCCAAGATCTGACAGAAGAAAGAATTTGGGAAGTTATGTACTGAGTTCACAGTCAGACGTCCTGCCGGAGAGTTCTTTTCGTGAGGTAAACAAATTATTTGCAAACAAAAGAGTTTAAAATCTATATATTAAAACGTTAACAATTTTTGTGTACTCCCTTTTTAATATACTTAAGCCGAACGCCCAACAATAAAAAATATACCATTTGAAAGCTAATAGTAATTAGAAGTGCCATCAGAAGAGATAATGTGAATCCGTCGACTATTTATATGTAAAAATTTTAAATAATGGATTCCAAATACAAAAACTCTAAAAAAAAAAAATCACGACACACGGCTGTTTGTCAAAACCCGAGCGTAGTGTACCAAAAGTTCACTTCCAACGTGTTTCCTGTAGCTTAAACGCAATATTTGTTTATTCGTTCCGAATGATGTACTCTACATCTACTTTCAATGAGTAGGGATCAAGGTTAGAACCTCAGTAATAAAATTTCGGAGCAGATTTGTTAAAAAAGTGGAGTAAATAGGAAATTTCTGGAGTAGATTTGAAAACGAAAGAAAACACCTTCAAAAATTGTATTTTTAACAAAAACAAAATAAATCACAGATGGTCGAATTTCGACCACAGGTGATACTAGTTAATATTAATAGGTTGGAGTGCGCTAAGATAAATATGGAAAGCCAAAAGAAAGTACAGGTAGTGGACAATTCTCTTGCGAGAAAAAAAATCGCGAAATTAATAAACACAAAGCTTCCAGGTAAGTTTTTGCTATCCATTTTTGCTATCTGATGGACATACATATGTATTTATATTTTATTGTTTAGATTTCAATTTAAAATGCCAAAAAATCTTTCATGCAATCATTAAAAAGGAAGTATTTTTAAATGTTACAACACTACGAGAGATGAAGCAATAAAATTTGCAAAGTTGTTCTATAATTGCAGGTCAAAGATTCAGAGCAATTGCTTTATTCTTTCGTACACCAAGTGCACTAAACCAAAAAGTAAGGTAACCTTAAGAAGAAGAAACTTGTTTTTCAATTTCTAGCATTTCAGAATCAAAGCGGAACTATATTTTGATATTTAGTTTCAAAAAGGCCTATTTATATTTTTCATGATCAAAGAGGCCTAAAAAAAAAATCCTTTTGTTTTTAGAAAGTCCTGGCGATGTCCTTATATTTCTTTTATTGTTTTACCTTATACACCCAAAAAAATAATTGGTACATATAACTAAAATTTTCGTTTATTTTACGAAACTTTCGTGGTGCAAAACCACGAATGATTTTCGTCAATTGTACAAGCAGGCTTTCGTGTATTGTACAAATGTTATAATAAACAAAAAGAAACAAATGCATTGGTTAATATAACCAAACCTTTGTATTTTTGCAAAATATTAAAAAAAATACTCTGGTTCATTATACGAATTAAGTTTGTAATATATTGTACAATCTACGAAATGTTCTTTGTCTAAACTTTCTTAAAACACGAGTGCTTTCGTAAATGATGCTACACATTTTGTATTTTCGCAAAATTTATGAAAATAAAAATTAGTGGAAGTATGAAACTATTTTGAATATTTTGTGTATTCTACGAATGTTTTGTTTTTCTACTTTTTAATAGGACGAATATATTCGTTAATATTACTAAATTTTTTTAATTAGGAAAATGTTCGTAAAATGCACGAAATATTCTGTTCATTCTACGAAGTTTTAGTTTTTCTACTCTTCAATAATACGAATATATTCGTAAATATTACGAAATTTTTTAAATTGCAAAATTTTCGTAGAATTCACGAAATCTCCTCAAATGTTTTGTGCATTCTACGAAATTCTTGTTTTTCTACTCTTCAATAATACGAATATATTCGTAAATATTACGAAATTTTTTAAATTGCAAAATTTTCGTAGAATTCACGAAATGTCCTCAAATGTTTTGTGCATTCTACGAAATTTTAGTTTTTCTACTCTTCAATAATATGAATATATTCGTAAATATTACGAAATTTTTTAAATTGCAAAATTTTCGTAGAATTCACGAAATGTCCTCAAATGTTTTGTGCATTCTACGAAATTTTAGTTTTTCTACTCTTCAATAATACGAATATATTCGTAAATATTACGAAATTTTTTAAATTGCAAAATTTTCGTAGAATTCACGAAATGTCCTCAAATGTTTTGTGCATTCGACGAAATTTTTGTTTTTCTACTCTTCAATAATACGAATATATTCTTAAATATTACGAAATTTTTTAAATTGCAAAATTTTCGTAGAATTCACGAAATGTCCTCAAATGTTTTGTGCATTCTACGAAATTTTAGTTTTTCTAATCTTCAATAATACGAATATATTCGTAAATATTACGAAATTTTTTAAATTGCAAAATTTTCGTAGAATTCACGAAATGTCCTCAAATTTTTTGTGCATTCTACGAAATTTTTGTTTTTCTACTCTTCAATAATACGAATATATTCGTAAATATTACGAAATTTTTTAAATTGCAAAATTTTCGTAGAATTCACGAAATGTCATCAAATGTTTTGTGCATTCTACGAAATTTTTGTTTTTCTACTCTGCAATAATACGAATATATTCGTAAATATTACGAATTTTTTTATGTTGCAAAATTTTCGTAGAATGCACGAAATATTCTTAAAAATTTTGTGCATTCTACGAAATTTTTGTTTTCTTACTCTTGAATAGGGTAAATATAGTCGAAAATATTACGAAATTTTTTTAATATGGAAAATTTTCGTAGAATGTATGAAATATTCTTAAACGTTCTGAGCATTCTACGAAATTTCTGTTTTGTATTTTCCTATCTTGAGTTTCTCAATTGGTTTTAATAAAAAATATTTATGTATGTCTTCAAAGTAGGTACTTTATTGAAATGAAAGTTTTTATTTAATAATATAATATAATATAATAATATAATTTAATAATAATAGGATAATAAACATTTATTGCGTCATAAAAAAAATAAAAATAATAAATAAGAAATATTAATGCGATATTATATATGTATATGACAATTTTTTTATAATAAACTTCATATAAATACTTAAACTGCATAAGTTAAAAAAGTATCATTCACCATCACCATGTTGTTCGATTTCTGTTTCCGCCACTGTAAATATAATGAAAAAATGGGTAGTTAAAAAATATTTAGATTTTTAAAATACGAATTATTACGTTTTATTTCATTCAAAAGGGCATAGGTTCCGGGTTTTGTTTTTGTTTCAACACCAACTGACAGCTTGTAAAACTTCTTATTTATGAAGTCCCACATATTATGACAAGCTTCTGGGTGTGCTATGTTGAAAACATAGTATGCCTTAAAGCATACATCAATTGCTTTTGAAAACTTGTAGAACTTGTAGGTGATGTTATCAAAATCAACCATATATTGTCGTGGTTCTTCCCGTGAACCAATAAGCGAAATGTATGGGGGAATGCTTGATTCCGCACTAACTTTAGTTTCATACAATTGCTTGTATTCTGTTTCTGTTGCGCATACAAGCATGAAAGCGTTTCGGGACTCTTGTACGGAATAAAATTTTTTCTTGAGCCCACTTATGCCAGCAACTTCATCCATTTTTTTGCTGATTCGTGATTGAGTGAGTGGATTGGATCAGTTGGAAGACCATGGAACAAATTGCATCTAATCACAAAATATGAATTTAATTATCACTCAACCAATTAAAGATTTGAATAATTAACAATTACGTACCTTCTGTCAATGTATTTTTGTCTTTCAACAATTTTTCCAACAGTTGCTTGTCATCTTTTAATTTGTGCAAGTGTTTTGGAAAAATTTTATCCAAAACTAAATTGCAAAAATTGCTGGTTGTTTCCACTGCTTCATTCTTCGCACCATATTTAAAATTAAAATCATTGCAAGGTAGTCGTGTTTCAAGGCTCTGATGTGTTCCTCTTCATCCGCTGCCACAGAAAACATCTTAAGTTTGGGTTTTTTTGTTTGTTCGGTAGTTGACCTCCGGTTTATTTCACTTTTCCAATTTCTGTACTTGTTATATAGTTTTCCAAGAGGTGCAGCATTTTTTCTTGGACAAAAATAGTATGACTAAAAAAAAATGCTTCATTCTATTTCGGACCAGGATTAATACCAAATAACTACTTATTAATATGCAACAGTAGAAGCTCGTTATTGTGAGCCTCGGTATAACAACAATATATCCAGTTAAGTGCAGACTGTTTCTAAACAGTGAAGGAAATTAACTCTAATAACTTTATGATCAGTAGATGATGGATGATGATTTTGGTAAAAAGAAAATTTTCATTCCTGCATGCCTTTTAAAGACTTTTTCTTTCCATAGGTAGCATTTTTTTATAAAAGAAGTTTTCTTTCTTACACGGATATAAGAAAGGAATTCTTTGGATTTTTTAAATTTCTAATATCCGTCATCTACTGAAGTCAAGACACTTTTTTCAGAATTTAACAAGAATTATGTAAATGTATAACAATCTATCTATCATCCACTGGTTTTTGAAAATCCATTTTATGTTAAGGAATACATAAACAAATCTTTTTAGTAAATAGTTAACGATAATAATAAACAGTAAACATATCGAGCTTCTACTGCGGAACAGCAGTCATTTGCATATTATATGAGAAAATAAATATTGAGAATAATGGAATGTAAAATGAGAAGGTAATAAATAAATAATGTACCATGAGTTCTCCAGGGAAAATTTTGCAAATTTCTTTTGAAAGGGAATCACAGTCACTAACTGTGAGTTCCCGCTTTTGTTCAATACAATATTGTAAAATAGAGTCGCAAAGAAGCTTGCGAAGGTTATCGTTTAGAGTTGTTTCATTTGAGTTTTGATTTTGTTTAAGATTCAATATACTTTCTCCATAGGGATTTGACTTCAAAATATCAAAAAGATTGATCGAAGACATCGGTAGAATTCTTGATTTTTCAAAATTTGCGTCATCAGAGGAAGATTTATTTTCGTTGATTTGATTTGAATTAAGATGATCATTTATTGGAGTCAAAAAAGTTTCATGTTCTTGAATTGTTTTTACCCACTGTGACCATTCAAAATAGAACACAGCTCGTACACCAAGTGGTATATCAGTATTTTGAAATAAATTCTGCGCCATTTCTTTCGAAAGATTTTTCAAAATTCCGATGAATAGATATTGTTCTGCAAAATTTTTGTAATAATTTGGTTAAGAAGAAGATAAAGTGATTGTGCAGGTACATGTATGTAAATAATGTTATTTAAAAAAAGTTAAGTTCCTAAGCATGATATTAAAAATACAAATAAAATGAAAGATAGGGTCTTATACATAATGTACTTGCTCTATGTATTATGCTTTTATAGTTGAAATTATTTGTTTATATATCAACAACATTATATATGTACCTAAGTTTTGAAAATTTGTTAAACCTTTTTCAGTACCAAAATACATACAGATGTACCTAAACACCGAATTTAAAACTAATTCATATATCCGTTTTCGAAAATTGAAAAGCTGTTGTTTAAATTTTCAAAACAGAACTTTTGAATCAAATCTATTAAAATGTTGTTGGTTCGTTCGGCCATACTGTTTGAAATATCATAAGATAGAAGAATATCAACAATTTCAAGAAAATTTAACAGAAACTGCCAAACATGATCATCTTCTGGGACAAGATCAGCCACCATCAATGGAAAAAAATGTATAAATGTCATCATTTCACGGGCTGTCATTTTTAAGTGCGATTTGGAAAGATTAGATTCTGTTACTTGTGGTGAAATATTTCCAATTTCAATTTCACCATAATTAAATAAGTGTTTCCTTATATTGAGTAATTCTAAGGAAAGGTATTTGTTATTGATCAAATGAGTTATGATATGGCACATGTTATAATGACAAACTCCTTCGAAAATGTCGTGCATTATATCAACGGCAAAGTTTGTGGCTACATGAAATGAATTAATAGAATTGAAAACACAGTTTTCTTTGATTCCCGTTGAACATATATCATTGGCCGCAACATCTGTTTCATAGTTGATAAGATTTCGACACAAAATTGAGTTTTCAGTGCTTAATGTATGCGTAGCTGATTTTTTAACTTTACAGAAGCGACAAAAAAAATTATGATTAAAGGAGGGTGTAAAACCAAGAACTGTGTTTAAACCCAAATTGTCTCCAAGTACAAGTGCTAAAAGAAAGTGCACGTTTCTATCACCGTATGAAGTTTTAATAGAGATTCCATGTTCTTCAAGGTATTGTATTTCGCTAACTAAGCTCTGAAGACATTGTGCATTACCATATTCTTTATAATCATGGCCTTTAATTGTGGCAGCTAAAAATATATTTGAATTTTTGAGGATTGGAAAAGAGAAATAAATAAATGTAATTGGACTAGCATGCGGTTAAAGTGGATTGTTAATTTCGGAATCATCAATGTACAAAAAAATGGCAGCAATGTCTTCCCTTGTTCTACGAATGGTTCGATCTTTTTTGTCCAAAGAGTGCCTTGGAGGAAATGGTTGTTTATTGCGTCATTTTTGTCTGCTATATCTTTTAATGTGCTTATGAGTTGATTGTTTTTTTTCAAATATTTTACGGAATTGAAATTTGAGTGGAATAGAAACGCCGGTAATATAAACTTCGTCGTACAATATTTCACCTCGTGAATATTTTTCTCCTACCTCTTTGTTTATTAAAAATTCATTAAAATTACAAGTGAAATCATTTTCTCTAAGCCATGTAAACAACTGATACTCTGTTCCACAGGCACAAAACGGATGTGAAATTTTTTCGGTAAGCCGTGATAAAGTTAATTGTTGCTCAACAGAATTAGTAGTCGATGTATTTAAAATTTCTTGAACAAATTGCTCAACTGAACTGATAATTGGGCTTATAATATTTTCCATCACATTATTTTGAATTTTTATGACATCCTTTCTTGTGAAATTATCATTATTATGCAAACTCAAGGTGAATTCTATCCCTTTTTCCTCTAAATTAATATCAGTATTTGGGTTCGAAGAAATACCTGTCCAACTGAATGTATGTAAAGAATAATCAGCACTATTTTTTTCATTTTCACATAAAAAATTAATTGTTTGTGCATTTTTTTCTTTTGCTAAATTGTTTGAATTATTAACGCCAATATTGGAGCATTGGGGTGTAGAATATGTTATCGGCAACAAAGAAAGGTTCAAATGAGCTTTAACGTGCCGAATGAAGCTTCTCAAAAAAGAAAAATATTGAAAACAATTCCCGCCAAAGGTGCACATATATGTATCTTTTTCAGATAAATTATGGAGCAGTCTGAAATGACGGCTCATAATAGGAATCGAGTCTAAATTGGTACCACAGATAAAACAGTCCATGACTTAACTACGCGCTAAAAAAATTCAAAATTGAAGTTTGATTAAGTTAAGATTTTGAAATAATGAAACGTTTGTATGTATGTATATGTGTTAAATACCGTAGCACAGCTAAAAGTCCAATAAGATAAAACAATTGAATATTAGGTATACCTATTAATATTAAGTAAAATGATGGGACAAGATTTCTTCAATCAAGCCTTTATTTTCTTACTTTTTTATTTTTAATTTTTAGTATTTTGTTTCTTTATTTTTTGTTTTTTTTTTATTTTTCTTATTTCTTACGTTTGTTTTTTATTTTATTTTATTTTATTTCATTTCATTTCATTTCATTTCATTTCATTTCATTTCATTTCATTTCATTTCATTTCATTTCATTTTATTTTATTTTATTTTATTTTATTTTATTTTATTTTATTTTATTTTATTTTATTTTTATTTTATTTTATTTTATTTTATTTTATTTTATTTTATTTTATTTTGTTTTGTTTTATTTTATTTTATTTTATTTTATTTTATTTTATTTTATTTTATTTTATTTTATATTTTATTTTATATTTTATCGTATCTTATCTTATCTTATCTTATCTTATCTTATCTTATTTTATTTTATTTTTTGTATTTATTTTTTTAATTCAATTTATTTTAATTTAGGTACTTTATTTTTATTTATATATTTTTTTTGTATATATTTATTTTATATTTATTTGTTTATTTAATATGTTTTTGTTTATTTATTTTTAGATTTATTTATATTTATGAAAAAAAACATAGAAAAATAGAAATGGAATGGGTAAATGAGTTTCCCGAGTATAAACAAATTGCGCAGCTGTGTTTGCTTCAGCCGCCATTTTGAAAAAACGCGTTTTAACCAATATCTAGAGAACAAAACGTCGTTCAATATATTATAAGTTTTTAAGTAGTTCTTTCTTTTGCATACAATTTTTTTATACATATATGGAACAACAACATTTTTATGACACTAAAACATTTTTGGTATAGAAACGTAAAAACGCATTTTAAAAAATGGTGGCTGAAATTACGAAATTAGTTTACAGGAATAGTATGTAGGTATGTATATGTAATATGAATATAGTAGGTAGGTAGGTATATAATAAAAAATATCTTAGTTACCAATAAGATGATGCAAAGTTATTATATTCACTGATAAAACCACTATTAAATATTGAGCTAAAGCTTCTTTTCGTTTTTTATTTTTAATTTAAATACAAAAAACACTTCAACTATCTACTTCCAAGTTTGTTACACAAATGACTCTCGTTTTTTAACTTTAATTATTTTGACTTTTTTTGTTCATATATCTACGGATATACCTAGGTACAAACTCATCGCAAGATTACAAAACATTTTGTGAATAATACAAAATTATGTGTAGAAACTTAAATCAAAATTCAAAAATTTGTACGAAGCTTACAAAATTTTGTTATCTTACAAAATCATTCTTAGCAACACGCAGATTCTTTAAAAAAAAGTAACGCAATTGATTTGATAGTTTTACTAAATATTTGTAGTCTTACGAAATAATTTGTAAGAACTCACAAATTTATATAATAAAGCATACATACCTATATTGGAAACAACACCAAATTTAACGATTACTTGGATAATTCTACAAAATATATGTTTTTTAACGAAATAATTTGTAAAGTTTTTCCAACCGAACGCATTCGCGTCGAAACATGCAGATTATATAAAAAAAATTACAACAATTGCTTTGATAGTTTTACGAATTTTTTCTAGTCTCACGAAATATTTTATAAGAACGACAGATATACCTAGAACTATACAACCTACATGCATATAATATATGCATATTATGTTTGTGCACATATAAGCTGGAGGAATTCGCCTACTCAATTTTTAATTAAACCATAACTTCAATAATTTTACAAAATATTTGTTTTGTTCACACAATAATTTCTTAAAATTGAGTTGGCATAAATGCACGTAGATATTATAAACAAAAATATAACGATAGTTTTACAAAAATTTTGTAGCGTTACGAAATATTTTATATGGGACATAAATAAGTATAGGAACGTAAAGATTGGGTACAACAAACAACGAATACTTTAATAGTTTAGCAAAATATTTACTTTTTTTACGAGATAATGTGTAACTTTTAACTAAATTTTTGTAATTTTATGAAACTTTTCGTAAAGGTAATAGATATAATAGTAAGCATATTAGACTTAGTCCATTATCGTATAAATTCAGTAGATTGGACGAAATTTATCGTACAGTTTACTAAAAATCTTTGAAAAAGAGTTTACGAAAGTGCTATCGTGCATTTTACGAAACGTTTGTAACACAGAATTCTTTCTATCTTATATTTGCTACGAAAGTTTTGTTCAATTCACAAAATTTCGTACATGTAACGAAAAAAAGATTTACGAAAGAATTTCGTAGCAATTTTACGAAATATTTTTTTGGGTGTACAAAATTTCTAACAGATCAAAACAACATTTACTTCACATAATTATCTCCAACAGTTTAGAAGATATAGGTTTTCGCCCTTTTTCTCGGCCTTTAGTTCTAAATTTATAGGTCCATTTTGATTCTAAGCGTCACTTTATATATAGGTATTCTGTTTATTATTTTTAAAGCAAAACTTGAGTAGGTAGGTATTTGAATCTATAGGAATTAACTTTTGTTCTGTTGCCTGTTTTTTTTTGGCTTGAAGAAAATCTTTTTCATATAGGTAGGCACAGGCATACCTTCGAAATAGATTTTGCTTCAAATTTCAGAATTAAAAAAAAATATTTAAAAACATTTTTTGTAGGTAGGTATAGGATAGTTACCTAGCAACATATTTAAAATAAAAATCGTATTGGAGGGGGGGGGGTGTCTATTCCCCTGTTTAGCCGGGAGGGACAATATTTTTAAAAAATGACAAAACAGAAAAAAAATTATTGAAAAACAACGGTTACACACAATGCTTTGATATACTTACCTTTTTGTTAATCCAGAAATCTTTTATATTTTATTTTTGAATAAAGTTGTTTCAGAGAACAGTTTTTGAAAAATTAATTTTCAAATTCAAAATTTTGAAAAAACTTGATACCAAAATTTTCAAAAAGATATTTTTTAGACTTATAAAAAGTTTGAATTTTTTTTTTGAAAACCGGATATTTCAAAAACAGCTTAGTCAATTTTTATCAAACTTGGCAAAAAGCAGTTTCTTAACTAGATTTTAGACAAAAATTATTCTTTTGACCAAAAATAACGGTTTCTCCCATACAAAAGAACGGCTGGACCGAATTTAGTGATCTCTGATTTGTTGAATTCGTATTGGAAAAATTCACTTTGTTGGGTGAAATGGGGTAAAAATAAAAAAAATTGTCAGATTTAAGAAATTCTTCTTTTGTTTGAAAGGTTTTTCTTAGGAAATGGCTTAAAGAATATTTTTCAAAATTTTAAATTTGTGGGGTGAAATGCGGTAAAAATAAAAAAAATTACGATTTAAGAAATTTTTTTTTTGTGTTTGAAAGATCATTTTGAATGGATGGCTTTAAGAATATTTTTTTTTCAAAAATTAGGCAATTATCCAGAGAAAAATTGGGTAAAAATGAAATCTTTCAACTGATTTTGATCAATTTTTTATTGATTTATTTTTAGTTATATTGTATATCTACCAAGGTTTTCCAAAAGATATTTCTTAAATTTTTAAAAAAGTGAATTATTATTTTGAAAACTCGATATTTCAAAAGCGACTTGGTCGATTTTTACTAAACTGTGAAAAAAGCATTTTTTAACACTATCCAGAAGATTTTTAACAAAAATTATTCTTATAACCAAAAAGAACGGTACCTGCTCCCATACAAATGTTTACAAACCGTTAAGGAAAACCCTTTTTTTGCTCAAAAACGACTTCTGTAATTTTGATAAATTCGTTTTTGTTTATAAGATTATATTGCGTATCAAAATTTTCAAAAAAATTATTTTTGGATTTAAAAAAAAATTCAAATTATTTTTTTGAAAATTAGATATTTCAAAAACGACTCGTTCGATTTTAAACAAAAATTATTCGTTTAACCAGAAATAACGGTAATTCTCTTACAAATGTTTAAAATCCGTTATCTATATAATAATTTTATAAGAATAATTTTGGTCTGAAACCGTCCACCTACTTCTTTCGTCTACCCTATCATCGTAACGTCCTGTTTGTATATCACCAGTCACCAGTCACAAAACAGAAAATTATGTAAATAAAGGTTTTTCAAAATTCTGAAAATGTAACAAAATTTTCAAAATCAAAAGTCAAAAGTAATAGGCTTCGAAAAGGATACAAATCGAAGATTTAAAAAAAAAAAAACAGAATTTGATATACATTACCTCTTGCTATATAACAACTGTGATATACATTGCTTTGCATTTTTTTCCACATCACCTGAGGGGTTAAATACTAGATGCGTTTTTTTTTTTTTGAGGTTTCCCCGGTAGGCCTATTCCTCATTCTACTAACTTATATAAATTATTGAACTCATGCATTAAAAAATAGGTGATTACAAATACTTTAAAGTTAAAAGTTTATAATATAACTGTAATCAATAATTTTTTTGTATTTATTGAATTTTATTCATTTATACCTGCTTATTCTTACAAGATAATAAATGAAAGAATAACTTAAAAATGAGGAAGAATAAATATATTTATTTATACGTTATTATATGAAAGTAATTTATTTTGTATATATTTTATATATCAGAACTAACAAAATCCCTGGAAAATATTTATTTTTTTGCTGTTGAAAATCAACAAGGATCTGAAGTCAATCCTTGTTGATTTTCTTTATCGCAAATTTTACAATTTTTTCTTTGTGCTCTATATTGCAGCTCATTATCAAACTCTTGTTGCATCATGATTTCGCACAACCACGCTCCTACTAGATTCTCCCTTTTTTGTCGTTTCGGGATTGGTCTTTCAAAAATTGCTTGTACTCTGCTAAGAGTTTCTTCGAACAGTATCGACGGAACTGTTAGCTTTCCAAACTCTGATGGTGTGGTGATACTCTCATAAGCTCTGAGCTGTATTAGTAAGGTTTGTTCTCTGGTCCAGTCTGCTTGCTCGATCATGTATTGAGAGAAAACTTTGCAGTTGAGCTTTTTCTTTAGCTTCCACGCCGCAAATCCTGCGTAATATGTTGATGCTCCTTTCTGCAGTTTCGCTGAACAAACATTACTAGCATTGCCATTTGGGTTTAAGTCTATATTATGTGCCATATCGTCGGCTTCAATATTGTCTTCAACATTCTCTTCAACATTATACATCAATGTTGTTTGCCATAGGTTATCTTCTATTGGCATTTCAAAGTGAAAGTCTTTGTCCTCTGCTGACTCATTTTCTCCCTCATTGTCAGCTCCCTTCAGCAATGGTTCCACACCAACATCTTCATATCCAGAATGTTCAGCCGAACTTAGATGCTGGAAGATTATTTGCTTCAGATTGCGAACGAATCTTCAAGCCGAAGGGTTGCGCTCATAGGACCCTCTGTTACAGCGCAACATAGAAAATAAATATTCCGCCACGTCTGTATTTAGGTGCGCAAGCAGGAAAAAACTCTGTTCTTCCGATTTCAGGTATTCCCACATCTGGACTATTCCCAATAAAGCATGCTTTAATCCCTTAAAGCAATATGGGATTGTATGAGTACAACTTGATTTCCACGTGGATATCCAATTTCTCGCGCTTATCAATTAATTAAGTGTGTCTGTGGACTCGGGTACTACCTGTTGATTGGTATTTCTCGAATACAGTTTGCCAGTGTTAAGGTTATCAAACAGGTCATTCATCATCTTGATAAATATTCCCATTGCTGCAGCATCTTTCTTTTCTTGTTCATTTTGAAAGAAGTTTGTGGTCAGTGCATACATTATTCCCGAATATACGATAGAGCTAAAAACTTGTGTGGCCAATTTAACCGAAAATTTCTCAAACTATTGGGTTTTATATGGGATTGAGTAAGTTTAAAAAAACTTGCATACTTCCTTTGGAGTCTTGTTCAAAAATTCTCTCGAGGACGCGCCAGTCAACAACATCCTCTCCAATATGAATTTTGTGTTTGAGCATTATGTTTCGCACACTATTAAAGAGATGTGGATAATCGAAGAGCAAGTAAATTCGATTATTTTGGATTTCGATATAAGGTTTCTCTTCTAAAGACATCGATCCGGTAAGTTTGGTGTAGGCTGAGAAGTTGTTCGACCCTTGGTCGCAGCTTGTTGCGACAACGGTTATTCCACATTTTATTACTCCAGTAATAATTGAAACTATCAACATTTGATAAAATTTCTCCATTTGGATTTCCGATGTAGTACACAATTGTTTGCTTTTAATTTCTGAAATTTCGTGAACACGATTGCTGTAGAAGTCGGTAAATCCATATATAATGTCTTCTTTGATGTTATATTCTAGCTCTTTCTTTATTGCCATTGTTTGTGCGTAATATGGTCAAGACTTACTTGTAACCAAAAAGGGGAATGGAACGAACAACAGCAGCTCCACAACTCAAGCACCAAGCAGCAACTCCACAGCGAAAAGCACCAGGCATCCAACCCAGCAGCAGACAAAAGTTTTGTCCAATAAAAAACTTATATTCATCATCATCATCATCGGCTCGACAACCGGGGTCCGGTCCTGGCCTCCTTCAACAAGTCTCTCCACCCATCCCGGTCTCGAGCCGCCGCCATCCAGTTGCGCACCCCAAGGCTCCGGGCGTCCTGGTCTACGCCATCTCTCCAGCGCAAGCATGGTCTACCACGCTGTCGTCTACCATAGAATGTACCACAAAGAACTTTCCGAGCAGGTTCATCTTCACTCATGCGAGCTAGGTGCCCTGCCGACCGGAGACGACCGAGCTTAATTTTTGTCACGATATCCGCTTCAAGGTAGATTGCGCTACAATTCATCATTGTACCGTCTCCGGAAAACTTATATTGTTCTTAGTTTTAATTATTACTTGTATTTTTTCTTGTTTAATTTTCTCTTAGGAAGTATTATTGTTTTATATTTAACTTAAATTACTTTAAACAAAAAAAAATGATTAGAAAAAAGAAAGCCGACTTGACGGGCACAAGGAAAACTTTAGAATGTTCAAGCGAAGTTAGAGTCAATTCAAATAAGCTCCACAGATGAAGGCACCTATAACCGGTATTAATAATACCGGGTTATTAGGTGTGTTGAACTGTGGTGCATTGATAAAGATCTACAACGTTCTGTTTGCGCATGTTGCGACTGCTTGCACATCGGATCAAGTCCGCGTATCGATGGCTCGACCCTGGTTGTTGCTAACATGCCGCCCTCACTAGGCATCAACGATGTCCAACATCACAACCACAATCTGACTTGTATGGATTATGTCACTACATGACATGGATTTTTCTGCCTCCATTGGATTTTTTAAAGACATGTTCATAATCCGAGCATCGTTCATGCCCAGTGGAGGCGACATGTAAGAGCCGCAAAATGCACCAACATTACTGCCCCCCTTGGCGAGATGCGCCAAGAAAGCTAGAAGAAATTTAATTATTATGAACAACATAGTTATCAATTAAAAATGTATGGAAAATCAATTTAATTAGATTGAAATTTAAATAGAAAGAACTAGGAACAAAAAAAAAAGGTTGAGTATAAGATTCTTTAAAAACTGAAAGGCACATGAATATAAATAAAGATAAGTTACTTTAAGGGCAAGAGACATAGTTTGACAACTGGTCGACGAAATTCCCCATTTTGGGTTCTAAGGGTTGCCACTCTCACTCTTCCATCGGCACCGGGGTGTACATTTACAACACGCCCTAGGCGCCATTCTGTCGATGGAAGATTTTCATTCTTGATTACGACTAAGTCATTTACCTTGATATCTTCCTGAGGAGATTGCCATTTGTGTCTTTGATGAAGCTCCTTTAAATATTCGTCTTTACAGCGACGGCAGAGTTGCTGTTGTAGGCATTTAACTTTTTCCCACCGAAAAATTAAAGACAAATTGGCATCGGCCAAATTAGGTTCCCGAAAAGCTAAAAGAGGACCTACGCGTAAAAAATTCCCGGGCGTTAAAGCCAATAAATCAGAACCAGAAGGATTATTGGACATCGATGAGATTGGACGTGAATTTAAGCACGCTTCAATTCGAGCTAATACTGTAGAAAATTCTTCAAACGTGAACTTCGATCTGGCCCCCAGTTTCCTCAAATGATTTTGAAAGCTTTTTACTCCAGCCTCCCAGAGGCCACCCATATGAGGTGCACCCGGAGGTATGAAATTCCATTTGAGTCCCTGTATGCCATACGTGACTCTGGTCTCTTGAGGGATGGAAGCGAGAAGTTTTTTGAAGTCATTGCGTAAGATAACATCGGCACCAGTAAAATTGGTACCGTTGTCTGAGTAAACTTCTTTTGGCAAGCCTCGTCTTGCTACGAATCTTGCAAATGCAGCCAAGAAGGCTTCGCACGACAAATCACTTACAGCCTCAAGGTGAATAGCTTTTGTAGAAAAGCAGAAAAATACACAGGCATATCCTTTAGTCATTCGACAATTTCGTGCGTTAAAACTTTTGATCACGAAGGGACCTTCAAAATCGATCATTGTAACCGTAAACGGGGGTGAAAAAGTGCATCTTGAGGGGGGTAAGGCAGCCATAAGTCGTTTGCTGAATTCCTTTCTGTAAATGATACAGGTCGAATGCAGAATTTAACGAGATTTTTTAGCTTCGGGATCCAAAAATTTTGTCTAAGGAGCCGAAGCATCAAGGAATTGCCACCGTGCATAGAGATTTCGTGAATAAACTGAGTGAGAAGATAAAAGAAACGTGAGCTGTGAGGCAGGATAAGAGGGTGTCTTTCATTGTAAGTCATATCAGACTGAGCCAGTCGACCATTGACTCTAAGGAGATGGTTTGAGTCTAGGAAGGGGTTGAAAGATATGATTGAACTTTTTGAGTGAATGGACTTTCCTTCCATCAGAAGTGAATATTCTCTAGAGTAAAATGATTTTTGAGAGATGAGTACTAATCGATTTCTTACAAAATCCATTTCTTGGGACGTTATGTTGTGATGGTTTTCCCTTTTTGATACTTTAAAGAAAAATCGAGAAATGTAGCACATAACAAGCATTGCGCGAGGCAACGTCGAAAAACGATCAAGAATATCTTCGGGCGCATTCTGAACTACCAACAAGACGACTGCTTTCCACCAAAAAGTATTGAACCTCAAATCAGAAGGCATAAGACCTCGAGTAGCTAGGTCAGCTGGATTTTCAGCCGACTTGACATGTCTCCAATTAACGTTGCCAACATTATCTAAAATTTCGCTAGACAAAGGTTTTCCATACGCATGGCGGTTTTTTCAGCCAAGCCAAGGATGAGTCAGTATATAAAAAGGTTTGGTATGATTGTATAGGGAAATTTGAAATATAAAACTTTATCAATGTTGAGATAAGAAGAGCTCCACACAACTCAAGGCGTTGTAGAGACACAGATTTGATGGGAGCAACTTTCGATTTTGCACAGAGCAAGTGCGAGGTGAGAGTTCCGTCAGATTGACGTAAGCGTATGTATAACGGGGCGGCATATGCCTTTTCTGAAGAGTCGAAGAAACCATGAAACTGGAATTCTGACGAAGGAGAGTATTCTACCCAGTGAGGTATTTCAATACGTTGTATCTCAGGCAGTGAGTCCGCAAAATTTGTCCATGTTCTGAAATTATCAGATTCAATGGGTTCATCCCAAGTGGTTTGTTCCGCCCAAATTCGTTGCATTAACATTTTTGCCACTATTACGACGGGGGCCAACCACCCCGCGGGATCGAAAATTTTAGCAATTTGAGAGAAAATTTCTCGTGTCGTGGGACTTTCTGACAAAGCGATTTTTGAGTCGCGAAATAAAAGTTATCCCCTTTGGCATTCCACCTTATTCCTAAAGTCTTCGTATTGCTGTCTGTATCAAGTTTCAAAAAATTCTCATTCAATATGTGTCCCCGAGGAAGATGCTCAAGTAATTGAAGTCCACTTCTGAAGTGGATTTCTGTCGATGGATGGTTTCTATTTGGAGCTTAGAGAACCAACAAGAATTTGCACTCGGTAAGTAAAGTTTATTTTTTGTTTTTAATGAATTCTTTTTAAATAAATAAATTTCTTTATAGAACTTTGGATGTCAAATATCTTGGTGCAGCAAAAATGGTGCATTTTATTTATGGCACCGACATAGCCACACAGTGGGAATTCTAAACTCCAAAATCAGCAAAAGCCCTTGTCCGAGAGTCGTTATCATGATCATGAAGGTTGGACTTAGTTATACGTTGTTATAGTTATTTAGGTATAGTTATAATTTTACAAATTTGGCCATTCATAACGTGCAGTGGGTTTGAAATGTTATTCGATTACAAAAAGTAGTTTAAGTATTTATTTATATTTTCTTTTGTCTTTTGATCTTGCCTAGGTTAGCCTTGTCATGGGCTTCGAGCGAGAGCAGTGCAGGTCTTGTGACGCACTAACAATCCCAAACGAGCCTTGCCTTTAACAATGCAGTATGGGACACCCATTTTGCGGCACAAAGCTGAAAAGAGAAAACACAGCAACGTCAGTTGAGCAAGATGGAATAGGTGGAATCCTTGATTTTGGAAGCTTTGTTTTCAGGCTGTCAAGTTACCACAAAGAATAGTTGAAGAAGTTTTCAACTTCAGTTGAAGAAATTCTTTCATCAGTGAAGTTGTGCAATATATACAACTAAATCGAGATATCATTAGACTTACCTCAAGGGGATCGACATCGTGGGTGATGACGACCGATCGGGCCGTCTTCTGTTCAACCAACTTGGTGACAGTGTTGGTTCCTGGCCTCACGTATGAGGGCTTCTTTTTGGGTTGGACTTCCCTGCCCTATGTCTTAGACTCGGCGAGTTTCTTCAAGCGCTGCTTCTAGACCAAAGAGGACTCGGGCCTGTATTTCTCCAACAACTTGAACATCTTGATTGTGGTGGTCTTGTCCAAGGTCTGGATAAACTGACGGATTGGTTGCGGAACCTACAGGCGTTTTTGGAGGACGGCCTTTTTACGCTGGACGCGAATGTACTTGGGCCATCTGACGAAACGAGACAAATAACGTTTGGGTTGGATATTTTTTCCTTAAATAGAATCGGCAATTATAATTTGCCTCAACTTGGAAAAGTCCTACGTTCGACTTACCAATGCCAAAGCTCTTTAGCCTCTTCTCGAATAGCTGGTTAACAACAGCTTTCTTGACGGCGAGAGGGGCTGGAGCCACCGTTTTGATCACTGGCTTCTTCTTCGGTCTTGGCTATGGGATAAATTAAAAAAAAAAAAACAAACAACATTAGACCTTAAAAGTACTTCAAACATTTTTACAAAGTAAAATTTCAAGAACACTCAAGTGGTAAACAAATGCATATATTTCATGAAAATCACTGCAATTATTTGGAAATTTAATTTTAACTTCATTCAAATTAACATTTACCCTCTTAACAACCATTTTGGTTTAGATTATATTAAAATATGTTAAGCTAAAACGCAGATTTTGGGCGGCTCAAGAAAAGAACTGCTTGTATGCTTGGGGCTTTCCTAGAGATAATTTATTGAGTGGTCTAATCGTTGATCGAATACAATCAATGCAAACCTCATTATTGTGATATCAAGCCACGATCAGTTCAGGAAAGTGTGTTGACCAATCCATAGAAGTGATGCATCGATTCTTAGACCATGGGTCTTCATAGAAAGCTCGATTCAATGACAATCTAGCATGTGTTCTCTCATCGTTTAACTCTTCGTTATCCACATTCTCAGATAGGGCTCTCTCGATGACATATTCCGTTTTGTGTTCGAGTGGTGTTATGGCTGGTGCTACTTCCTTCACAGTGGGTAGAATTCCTGGCGGTAACTTGGTATGAAAACCATGATTCATATGTGGCAACGAGCTCTCTTCGTCATCTCCTTGGGCATCATAGGTATTATTTGACTAGCACTGTTTAAGGTATAAACTAAAAAAAACTAACACAACATGACAATCGACAAAACAGGAACAATTAAAACAACTTTTTTTCTCACTGTTTAGCTTTTTTTATAACTTAATGTGTCAAAAATGTGACAATAGAAAAAAAAAACTTTGACAGACAGTTTGTTTAATTTTCGAACAAACTTTCGAAGAGACCGCTCGTAAGTTAGGAGTGGTCGGGACCACTGTTTACTTTTAGGAGCGCTCGTAGATCTCCACTAATATTGCTTGGTGAATAGGTTTATTAGCTTCTTAAGTTATGAGCGCTCGGTGAATACCGGCCTTAGAGAGTCTTATTTTGCGAACTACTTGATTGCGCAACCTGCGATAGATTTGACGATGAATGTTCAGTCTGTATAACGTTTCCATTTGTGGTAGGCCAGGTCGCATTCAAATATTAACCTACGAATTTCATTGGAAAACCAACGTCGTTCACCTTCCCTGATTGTTCTGGATCGTAAAGTAACATTTCTGTTAATTAAGTTGACAATAGCCGTATTTTTTTGCAAGCCCCGAGGAAATCGATCGAAAAAAACGACGTCGTGTCGTGCAATTTACATTTTAAATGCAACAACAACTAATCCCCTTCGTTCTTAGCTAAGCTAAGAAGAGGATAAAAAGTAGATATGTTCCCAATCAATGCTTCGGGTGTCATGTTCCAAATAACCATAGTCGATATGCTGGAAATCTCTGTATTCATACGATGTAGCACAAATTTTGAATTTGAATTTAAAGGGAAGGAAGATGAGGTCGTGTTTCGAAAATGCTGATGCTCGGCATATAATTGAACATCACTAATATCACCAACAAAGAATAAATCGAGAAGTGTTTGAGAATCCCTGAGGAAATGTGTTGTTAACGGTGTTAACCGGAGATAAGTTAAATATTCTCATACTTTCAATTAGCGAGGTATGTTCCAAAAGGTTACTATTGAAGTCACCACATACAATAATCTTAGATGGACCCAGGGATATATCTTGTAAGATGGTTAGCAATGGATTTATATCGATGTAATTATTGGGTCTATAAACGGTCCCCATTAGAAGAGTACCTTCATCGTTAGACATGTCTAGAGACAAGTAATTCATCTCAGAGTCGATATCCGCCTTAAAATTTATTTTGCAGCTTATACCATTCCGTACGTATATAGCCGCTCCACCCGCTCTTCTCCCATGTCTATCAGCGCGGAAAAGTCTCAGACTATACATTGAATCACTATATGAGCCAGAAAACCAAGTTTCACTTATACAAATTACATCAACCAAAGATTCCTCGAACACATCCCTAAACTCATCAATTTTGGGATAAAAACTTTGTGCGTTTAAATGACATATCTGAAGACCAATAAACTGTTTGCTTAAAATTTTAATCATTGAACGAAGATTTCCATCACTATTACCAACCGCAGAAACTACACTATAATCATTATGATTCATGGCCATCATATCTGTGGCTACAAGTCATAACCGCCTAACTCGAGTTATGACGAAATTGAGTTATTATCATAATCGTGTTCGGAATGTCAAAATCTACTTCCACTCAATTTTTTGTGCCTGTACCTCTTTTAAAACGGAAGTTATTAACAAAAAACCTAATAGCTTAAGTCAATTTTTCAAAATAAAAATTTGGAAAAACAACTGAACTCACACAAAATATGAAGTTTATTTAACGTCGGTTTCTTATCTTAAGTTAAGTCTTTTAGGTACCAATTTTTCGTTTTTTCATATAGACCTATCTTCAGTTAGGCAAAAATGTTTCTTTATTTGTACAAAACAAAAATTGGAATAAGAGCTTAAGTCAACTTAAGAAATTCAGTATCTGAGTATTTTTAAAAACTGCCATTTTTCTTGTTTTTCTTAAATCAACTTAGGCGGTTATTCCTAAATTCAGAAAAGAATATTCGTTTTCTTAACTTGAGTTAGGCTGTTATTCCAAACTACACTTTTATTTTTTTAAAAACTTAAGTTGACTTAAGCTCTTTTTCCAAACTAGACTATGGTATTTATAAAATAATAAGTCAAGTTAAGCCGTTATTCCGTATTTGAATTTCAAATATTTTAAATCTAAGTAGACTTTGGTTGTTCTTCCAAAATTAATTTACTGTAAATATCGGGAAAAGGTGAGTCATAAGTTGAGATAGGTCATTGTGAGCAGTCGCAGATCGTAGTAAAGTGAAGTAAATTTTTAAAGTGATAATTATAATTGCAAGTGTACTAGAAGTGAAGTGAATTTTTAAAGTGATTATTCTAATTGAAAGTGTATTTAAATCTAAAATGTGGAATAGAGCAGCAAAAATGGTGAAATTAGCAAGGGTGCTTACCGAACGTGCTGAAGCCAAAGGTAAGTGAAAATCGTTTTGTTTTTTTTTTTTTGTTATTTGCTGGAGTGGGTTTTAATGAGTGCATTTTAGTGATAAGAAGAGAAAAGTTTTAAACATTTTAAAGTTTTAGTGGGTAATGATTATGAGTATGGCCTTTCTTTTTTGTTTCGGTTGTGAACATAACATTTATAATGAGGTTCAAGAGCATTTCTTGGTTTTGTGCACTTAATAATAGGGTATATTCAAAATTAATATAGGTACGCAGTGGTTATTTTATTCAGTGACGCTCAATTTTTTCAAATCATTTCATAAGAATTTCATGCAACGAAGATATTGATAACATCTAAATTACTTTTGAATTTGTCTCCCTAAACAGACAAACAATCTGAAAGATATCGTCAGTTCAAAGGTAAGACTCACCAAGTGCAGAAAAAAATGTTCAAAAAAATGAGAGTAAAGTGCACTTTTTTAATCCAAATAGTCTCATTTTGCACGGTTTCCATATGGACATTGAAAGGTATGCCCGAGGGTTTTATTTTAAAATTTGCGGAACGTGACTTTTCAGCTTCAAAAAGTATGTTTCAATCAAATTTCCATCAACAGTGTAATATGTTAGCTAGTGATTTTTACCTTTGAACCGACGATATCACCTAATTTAAAAATGTTATAATTGCTATCATGTTGCTTAAAAGTATTTATATTTTCTTTTTAAGGAAACTCAGGTCAATAGCTGATTAGGAAAGCTTAAGCAAATGAGCTAAGAAAGTGATTTTTAAAATATTTCATACTTTTCTTGCGTGTAATGCAACATTTTCTGTTGTACAAAAATTTTAACCTGAATATTATAAGGGGTGTTTTTTTAGACGTATGGTTTTCAAGAAGAAATAAAACGCATATAATTTAATGTTATGGCCAAAAAATTAGCTGTATTAAAATTATTAAAATTATTAAAAAAACACCCTTTATTATTAACAACTTTTTTTAAATAACAGTAAGACTTTCCTTTATAAAAGAAATAGTAGTTTATTAGTTTCAAAGTCAACCCTAAGATAACCTGCCTATCTCTATCATAGAAAAGTATTAATTGATAGCTAGCAGATTATTGAAAATAAGTAAAACGGGGTACCCATTTTAGCAAAAATTTGAATTTAAATAAAACTTGAAACGTGTGTAGCCAAAATATTTATTTTATTTTTATATTTTTGATTTTTTAATCTTAAACTTGAGTATACATATGTGATGTTCTTCGATAATCCTATATTATTATTACTATTATAATTTTGTTTTAGAAAACGTTCGGGGTTTTGAAAATGGAAAATTTCAGGATGAAGATTTTGCAATTGGTAAGAAAACCGTTAAGAAGCACTAAAAATATTCAACATTCATTCTTAACTCTTAGGAAAACCTAACGAAGCAGAAAATCGGGCAGAAAGCAATGAAAAAATTCTAAATGATCTTTTGCCAAATTTTGAGCCAAGTGTTGTAAACGAAACACAGTCTTCAATGAATGGGCTGGATATTGATGTTGATTTCCTTCGAAGTATGAACATTTGTAGTTATTCTATTCAAGTTATCAGTAATACATAATATTTATTATTTTTAAACAAATATTCTTAGGGCCTAATAATTAAAATAATACGAAATATGTTTATTCAGGTGAACTGCAACTAACTGAAAACATTGAAAATGATGACGAAATTGATGATCTTTTAATTGATAAACCTGAATGGATGAACTCGGATGATTCAGTACAAGATCCTGATTTTAATTTATCTAGTGAGTCTAGTAGTTTGTATTCTAATAATGATAGTGAAATGATTACACTGGGAGCTCAAATAGAGAATGCAATAATGACACCAAAATGTAAAAATAAGAAAAAAAATCGTTCCAAACTTAGAAATAGTGGTGAATTTTATCAATCAGCTAGCGGAAAGACTGTCAAAGCTAGAGCTTGGAAACCTTTTGATATCTGTAGAAGCAAATGAAACGAGAAGGTTGGGATTGAGAAAATTGAATTGCTGTTCAACCATTACTGGTCCTTGGGAAGCTATGATCAAAGAATTTTGTACATTAGTTCACTGATAGGCATAGAGGACAAAAAGTGTGACACTTTGGCCAATGCAGTTAACCGGAAGCGAAAACGTGAACACAGTATGCAGTATACTCTTGAAGTCAGCGGAAATGTTTTTAAGGTCTGTAAGAAACATTTCCAACAGTGTTTTGATGAAACGGAAAGCTTTATAAAAACTGTCATCCGAAAAAAAATTTGCTGTCCTGCGATTCCATTTAAGAATATGAGAGGAAAACATACTCCTGGTAACAAGACGGGCTCAACGGTTGAAGACGAAATAAGAAACCACATTTTGAAGTTTCCGGCATATGAAAGCCACTACAGTCGAAGAGATACAAGCAAAAAATATTTACCAGCCAGCCTAAATCTTGCATCGATGCACCGCCTCTATAAATCAGAATCCTCTCATCCAGTAAGCCTTTCAAAATATTCTCAAATTTTCAAAACTATGGGCCTTAAGTTCAAAGCACCAAAAGTCGATACATGTTCTACGTGTGACTCATTTGTGTCAAAAATCAAAGTGGCGGAATGTGAAAAAGAAAAACATACATTGATTGAACAAAAAAATATGCATTTAAATAAAGCTGAAATGGCGTATGAAGCAAAGCGAAACGACAAAAAAGAAGCAACTAAGTCGAAAACTATAAAAACTTTCGCATTTGATTTGCAACAATGCTTGCCAACCCCATTTCTCAGAAACTCGATAAGCTTTTATAAAAGACAACTCTGGACTTTTAATTTGACTATACACGACTTGGATTCTAACAACGCCAAATGTTTTATGTGGCATGAAGCTATGGCCCGGCGTGGTGGCAATGAAATTGCATCCTGCGTTTACAAATTGTTAAAATCCTTACCAGAAGAAACAAAACATCTAACGTTCTACAGTGATTCATGCTCTGGCCAGAACAAAAACACATTTGTTGCTGCAATGTTCATAGCATTTATTTCAAGTTCAAAAAGTATTGAATACATCGACCATAAGTTCCTCGAACCAGGACATACGCACATGGAGTGTGACAGCTTAATCGAACGCATGAAAAAAAAAACAAATGTTCAGATTGAAACCCCAAGAGATTGGTATCAATTTGTAAATACTGTCGGAGCGAAGATTGAAGCTGTCGAAATGAAGCATGACGATTTTTATGATTTCTGTAAGCTTTCCAAAACAAAGTTTTCATGGAAACGTGTAGACGAAGATGGCAACAAATTTACTTGGAACGCAGTTCGATGGTTTCGATACACAAAAAGCTGTAATGATGTATCATATAAGCATTCTTTAGATAAAGATGAGTCGTTTAAGACTATAAAGGTGGGTAAGAGAGGGGCTGCTTTCAGTGTAAACGACATACAAAAAGTAACGGATTTACCAAGCATTTCCAGAGAAAAGAAAAAAGATCTAATGGATTTAAAACAGTTTATAAGTCCTGATTTCCATGCATTTTATGATAATCTGGCCTCCAATGAAAACGAGCCAAATACTCATCCCGATTTAACAGACCTTGATCAAGGAGAAGATGTTTAAGTGATTGTTTTGCTGCAATTTATCAATGTACCAAATATGAAGATATATTTATTTTATTTTCTTATATGTAGATATTACCATACATATTATGAATATATTTATTATTTATTATTAGTAATAAATAAAATTTTTATATAAATTCCTTTTCTTTGTATCAATTAAATGATAAGACATAATGAATAAAGAAGAAAAATTTTTATAACCAAAGGACAATAAATGTGGAAAACTAACTTAAGTCGGTAAAGTAATTAAGTAATTCGTAAGGAAAAACAACCTAACTAAACATATGAAATTAAAGCTCACGTTCTTTCACAAGGAATAACGGCTTAAGTAGACATAAGAAAATTTAAACGGTCTTTTTTCATATGGAATAACAGCTTAACTCGACTTAGGCTTTTGAAATCTTTAACGTTCAACAAACCATAACAACTTAAGTGTTTATTTCTTTAATTACGCTTTAATTACCAGATTAAAATAAACGATCTTCTTATATGTTAAAAAGAAGTGCATTTTCTTCATTCTTGCATACCAAACATTCAAAAAGGAACAATCCCCGATTCATGGAGAGGATTTGAAACTTCAAATTGCTCTCCTGAAAAGTATGAAAAATCGACTTAAGCTGTTATGGCTTGTGGCCACTGATATAGTAGCAGAAAAATAATAACAGACATACCAGAGCGAGGGAATCAAAAGCACAATTAAATTTAATCATCCTGATTTGAGAAGTATTTCTGTCAAAAAAGACAACGATAAGAGAAAGAAAGTTATATATAGTTAATAACGGAGATATAATGTAGTACAGTATTGTATTTATTAATTTAAAGCAAGAAAAAAAAAAAAGTTAAAAAGGTGTAATAGTAAAAATAATAGATAATAGCCTTTTTTTTGCAAGCCCGGGCAGATTAGGTTGAAAAAAACGACATCGGGGATTAGCGACGCCATTACAGAAACAAAATGGAGTTTCCATACAAACTATCGATAACAAGTATGCAATTCACGCCGGTAACAAAGTTTTTCTCCGTGCTTAAGTTAAGCCCCGAAAATTCTCCGCGCTTAGCTAAGCCCGAAGGGGATTAGTTGTTGTTGCATTTAACATGTAAATTGCGGGATAGGACGTCATTTTTTTCGATCGATTTCCTCGGGGCTTGCAAAAAAACTAGGCTAATATAAAGAAAATTCAAAGAAAAATAATAATTATTAAAAAAGAATAAAAAAATAAAAGAAAACAAAGTTTGACAAGCACTGGAGTGCGACGTAAAGATGTTCCAATTAAATATTATTCATGTGGGCGGCTGACAATTCCATCAAGGGTTTCGATGTTATTGACAAGTTCTCCTTTCTCATCTGACAACTGATATTTTACTTAAACGAGACCTCGAATTGTGTAAACAGATGCGATTCTATGTTGTTTTTTTAATTGAAGTGCGTACCGCAGCAACGAATTGTTTTTCATTAGTTGTGTTCAGTGACAAAATACTAAATAGTTAGATTAGAACAGAACAGCACAGATTCGTGATAAACGTCAGAACAAATCTGTTCTAAGTTGTTCTACCTAAAAAGCTAGTACAGAAAATCCTGTTCGAAACTGTTCCAAGTTGTTCCGAACAGCCTCGCTGAACAAACCTATTGTAAGGCATTCATGAAGATAAATTTGCGAATTAGATTTAAGTCCAACGTTGTTTAGTAATAGTTGTATTTTATTTTCTTTTCGGTATTTGGCTATTGACGTGAGGACAAAGTTTTTATCATACGCTGAACGGAATTTTAATATGATCGCTGTGTTGTGATTGTTGTTGGTTTTCGGTCGAGTACGAAAGATGTCAAGTAATGCGGGTGGCTTGATCATTATATCGTGGCATAGAAGATTAAAGAAAGATCGAAGACTCTCCTCGGGACTGTGCGGGATGCCAAAGAGAACAGCATCAGCAGCCATTAGTTTATTATCCTGGTCATCTTGTGTGTGGGTAGTATTTTGAAGTGTTGTTGTAGGCTTAACGAGTTTGTTTTTCAAGTCGGAAAGTTCTAATTTGTTTTCGTTGAGCTGCATTTTAGTGTCAGTAAGTTCGGCGTTTACAATGGATGACGAAGATTTAAGACAAGTGACGTCAGACTTGAGTGCGTTTATATCGACGACGACATTGGTGATAGATGACTCAAGTTGTGAGACTAGCATTATGACATCGGAAATGTTTTTGTTTGTTTCGGCAAATTGAGTGTTAACCTTCTGCGTGAGTGATTCATTATCATCTTTAAATTGTTTGGATAAGAAAGATATAATAAACTCACTTTGTGTGTTTAGTTTCTCGTCCAATTTAGACAGCAAAATGTTTTCATCGACCATGATGTTTTTCGGATTTGATTTCAGTGAACCTACAGGAGTTCGGGGTCAGTGATTTTGGACTCTCGAGTTGGATGAATTACTTCGTTGTTTGTTCAGGCCGGACATTTAAGAAAGTTGTGGTCCGAATGGGTTTGAGGAAACTTTTAAGTTTGAAGGCACAAACAAAGCAATTATTCACACGCCCAAAATTAAAAAAATTAAAAATCAATAATAAATTTCACATGAGAAGTTATGATTGCACTACAAATGTTTGTGACACTTTTATATAACAAAATAGTATCAGCTGTATAGATTACGAAAAGAAGTCAATTTGAGGAACTAATAGTGATACAAAACAAGAAAAAACTGCCCGCCAAGAAAAACACGTCTGGTCAGTAGCTCTCTCCATTCGATGACGTGGTGGATAATTGCGCTCAGATATTTAAAATTATAATTCGTTAAGTTCAAAAAGTTGAAATGGAATTATTTTTTAGTTAAATATGTTTTTTTAAAGTCTTTATCAATATAAACTATGAAGAATATCGGTCTTTGTTGCTCCTGGTATATAAATTCTATAATAATTTTGAATATTTACGTTGAAAACAGTTAGGCTAGGCGCGCACATGCAATTTTTCCGAAACTTTATAGTTTAATCACTAGTTGAACGATGATCGCGCACATAAGCAACTTAAAAATCAACGACCGAGATAAATCAACATACAGACAACATTCATTCAGTTTTTCTTTCTCTCAATTTCTATTCCTATTTCAATTCCTGTTCTTAATGAGGAAAGAAAGGGATAAATATGTACATGTATTGTTTGAAACAAAAAAAAACACTTGAACAACACTGTCAAATCCAATCGAACACATGAGAAGAATATATTTTGTGCATATATACTACTTAGCTTGTCACACTTAATAAAATATTAGTGGCTGATTACATGGGTCGTTTTACTGAAGAGCGCATCGCGTGAGAGAGGTAGATTTTATGTGCGTACCTGTCTCATGCGATGCGCTCTTCAGTAAAACGACCCATGTAATCAGGCACTTAGAATGAAATACACCAATACACACATCGCCAAAATACTATTTGGTTGCATGTGCGCGCATCTACGTTTAATCACGTAGGACACAGGTATTTTTTTCAGTTTGAGCAACAGTTCCATCTTCGCAATCAACAGATGAAAGAGAAAACCAATATAATTGGGATGTAAGGCTGTTCTCTTCCCTCTGAATTTTTGGTAAAAGGAAAATATTGACTGCAACGATTTTCTCTCTGGCACTCAAAGAAAAAAGTTCAACTATTTGGTTTAATGTGCGCGCAGTTACATATAATTCGGTGTGACACAAACTGAGGAACTGATTTGGGGCAATCGTTTGATTTGTGTCAAAACACAAACTTTTAGGCCAGGCGCACACATGCGCAACTAAACAGTTTGGTTTCGATTTTGAGCACTCGGGATTATATGAGAGTCCGCCGGTTTATGTGCGCGGACTCTCATATAATCCCATAGTGCTCAAAATCGCAACCAAACTGTTTAGTTGCATGTGCGCGCCTGGCCTTAAGTTGCTCGATTCGACGACTGAATAGTTTTTTTTGCATGTGCGCGCACTCTCATACACGTCAATGGTAGTCACTTGAGCAATTAAACTGTTGCGAAACAGAAAATTGCATGTGCGCGCCTAGCCTTAGGCTTTTCCAGAAACTATCTTTAGGCGTGTTTTTTTTGTAATCTAATGTGGTTTTCCAAACAACAAAAAAAAAATGATTTTTTTGGGGGTCAACTTGATCTTTTTCAGATTTTACGTTCCTAACAACCAAAAAAATTGATTTTTTTCGTGGTCTGTTTTTTTTTCTCGATTGATCTTTCAAATCTCGATTTATTGGCAGATTTACACATACTTTCACACACACTTGCACACAAACCAAATTGACATTTCTAAACGTCGTCCTCTCCTCGTCAGTTTAAATTCGTTTTCGCCTTTCGCTAGCATTATTTATTTTTGCAAAGGCATTTGTTTAATAAAATTAATACAAATAATGAAGTTTAATGAGTTAAATGTTTGCCTTTATTGTCCTCATTACCGTCAACCATTGACTTCTTGAGTTCGGAGTCAACCAGTGATTAAATTGGACAAATGTTTCATATGGAATGAAAGGCACTGTGGAAACATGTTAGTTAGTCCATTATTTTTTGTGAAAATAAAATTATTTTTATTAAAATTCCAAAATAATCCTTTTGTAGTGAACTTGTTTCATATTCATTGTCGTTTTCCTCGTCATCGACCGACAGCTTCTCCTTTGTTTTGGATTTTGGATGGACGGGATTCCTGTGGATATATGGATCCGACCGATGGCCAAATCATGTTATAGTGTAGTGATAGTATACCAACAAAATAAAATTCCTGCTAGGGAACAAAAAATTCCCTAATTTGTATTCTATTTTTTGATTTCAATTTGATTGAATAAATGTACAATATCGCATTCATTTAAATGAAGAAAAGAATGAGTAAATCGTTTCTTTCTTATATTTTGTCATAATTTGCAAAATGGTATCAGCATATTATTAATTTCAAGATTAAAAGTCACTTCCACTTTTGAGTTATTTTCTTATGAAACAAATCAATAAAGACTCCCAAACCGGCACTTATCCTTCGCGCGAATATGTGACGACTGAAGAATGTTCAAAGATTTGCATCGCGCCAGTGTGGGTACTCTCATTAATCTCCATTTCAATAAATTAAGACATGCGGAAGTATTCGCGTAGTTGAAATTAATTATAATTTAAACACAAAAATAGTCTTTCATAATTTGGAAAAAAAAATATTTTGTAAGAATTTTCTCACGCATTTTTTCACCAGTTTCATCAAGAAAATAAATTTGGCTATATTACATTTTTCTATAAAAGACAAAACTGTTCCCTAGGAAAAAAATACTTGTAGGAATTTTTCCCTACATAAACTATCACTATTTACGTCAGTAAACACAGACAAATCACCTACACCTTTACAAAAAAAAGGATCAATCGCGATTCGTTCTAGTTACCACGATTGATCTGAAATCTGACCCCCAAATCTGAAATGGTTGACTGGAAAACCACATAAAAAACAAATTGCGCAAAAAAACGCACTTCAAAATAATTTTTCTGTTTTGGCAGCACTAATAAGTACATGACATTTTAGATGTCAGCTGTTTAAAAAAAGAAAATATAAAGCGAGAAACAGATTGGCACAGCAACTTCAACAGCAACTTTGGCAGCAACGAAAATTTTGACATCAAAAGTCATGTAAAATAGATTACCAACGTGAACAGCGCTTTTGACAGCATAAAAACGTATATAAAATTTGTCACATTTTCATTTTTTAGTGTTGATAAACCTGAAAAACTAAGCTCATTTGCACAGCGACATCGAATTAAGGGCTTACGTCTAACGTTGATGTCGATGTCGATGTTGCTGTGTTAATGTATTCAAAGCCATTTAAAAACACTAGCTCTAAAATGAGTGATGCGGTTGTCAAAATTGCTGTTGAAGTTGCTGTGCCAATCTGTTTCTCGCTTAAATTGTCATCAACTCCACCGTCCATCCTGCAAAATAAAATGAATAATTCTGAAAAAGTTCGTAAGCCTCAAATTTAGCTCTCTTATAAATGCGAAGTAATAACTATCTTCATATTCCCAGAATAAAAAAAAAAAGTTTGTGTCTGTTTTAGGTAGTAAGTTTATTCTTGAGAACACCGAATCAAAGTGAGAGAGACCAAAATGACCTTGAGGAATTGTTTTCGCTTGGTTTTGAGAGTTGTTCAAGTTCGAGCTCATGTTCCGCTTCTGAAGATTTGGAATTTGAACCAAAAGAGCACATTACATGTCAGAACTTTATAGAAACCATTGATGCGTTCAGTCTTGAAGACTTTAAGTCACATATGCGATTGCAGAAGTCAACTGCAGAATATCTTATCTGTATCTAAAACTTCTGTTATTTAAATTAAAACAATAAAAAGAATTTATTTTGTTGTCATCTCATTTCTAGCTTTATTTTCTCATTCAGAGTTCATACCCGAATCTACTCACGGAGATCAAAGATTGGGGCTAGGAAGACGGTTTTTATTTACAAATGGTATATTAGCAATACGGTAACATTCAGGCAACTCGGAAATTTATTTGGAGTTTCTAAATCATCAGCGAGGATGGCTGTTCGACGAGTCAGTTCTTGGCTTATATCAATTGGCCATGAGTTTGTGAAGTGGCCATCACATGGAGCAGCTTCAGAAAAGACTCAAAAAATGTTCGAGGAGAAAAAACAATACCGGTTTTTATTGGAGCTATCGACTGTACCCACATTGAAATAAATGCTCCAAGGGTTAATAAGGAATGCTATTTCAACAGGAAGCAAAGTTACAGCCTCGTTCTTCAAGCAGTCGTTGATGCCCAGAAAAAATTTATTGATACCACTTGTGGTGAGCCCGGTTCACTCCACGATAGTAGAGTTCTTCGCAGGTCGGTCCTATACACAAGGGAACAAACGGATTTTACAAATTTATTTCCAAACGCATCCTTTATCTTGGGAGATTCTGCATATCCATCATTAAGATGGTTAGTCCCACCTTTTAAGGATAAAGGCTTAACTACATAAGCCAAAAAGTACTTTTGTACAAAAGTAAAAATATTTTTTTTCCCGCTAGCGCAGTTGTTTTGTGAAAAAGAATATAAAATTTTTTTTTTTAACCAAAATGTAATCTTTCTGCATCATTTTTAAAAGTTTTACAGTCAGAAAAACTATTCCAAAATGAGTTTGAAAATTTACAATTTTGTAGTTTTTCACTTTTGGGCTTATGTAGTTAAGCCTTAATGGACATTTAACTGATTCCCAGCATAGATTTAACTACACACATTCATCTACTAGAATAACAGTTGAAAATGCGTTTGGGTTGCTTAAAGGAAGATTCCGGAGGCTTTTAAAGTTTACGGAGCAAACAAATTTATTAACGATAACAAAAGTCATTGTGAGTGCATGTATTTTGCACAATATATTATGTATAATTAAAGATGATTTGCACACATCCACTGAGCCTGAACAACCAGACCACAAATTAGCCACATGAAGATGAGAATCCCCAGCAGCCATTTTAATTTGCCTACAAGCTTGAACTGGCGGTTATCAGATAAAAAATGAGAATGTGTGTATAAAAACCTCACACATAGGCAGTAGGGATCTTCACACACCTGGTTAAATTGTTGTTGCAATTCACATCTATTCATCGACGTTGGAAGAAATTACAAATACAACAATGTAAACAAATGGGTTTTGGAGGGTGAAACGTACGAAACATTCTCATCTTCATATGGTTCATCTGTGAACCAGACCAAAACTTTTCCGAAAATGTTGGAGAATATTTAGTCGATAGTTCAATTGACCGAAGCAAAATTTTTTTTAGAAATTTGATAGAGAAAAACATTCTATGAAAAATATGAAAAATAAAACAACTATCAAACTTTTTGTAACCACAACTTCTTTATATTTTCAATAAGTGCCACTAATAGAGATAATTTTGTATCCTCTCTCTCGGCATCAGCTTTCCACTTTTCTTGCAGGGATTGCATCCCGTGGCTCATGAATTCTGCCCTACGAATTTTTTTTCCTGTTGCTTGGTTTCGAAGTGATCATTTTTTCATTTTGAGTTGTGCTTCAAAGTAAGTTTCTTAAGCCGGTTTCTTCTTCCTTAAACCAGCACTGTTCGATGGTGTCGTGTTATAAGCTGGTTGTGCGGCTTAAAGAGAATTATTTTTGGATTTCATGTTTGCGGACTGGCATGCTTGCGAGTGCACGGCCTTTAGCTCGCCGGAAACGGTGTGGGATCTTGTCCACAAACACAAAAATTCAACCTATTAAGTAAAACATAAAACATGCCAAGAAAAAATATAGAGGAATCTATAAAGAAAACAAAAATATTATAGCAGACGGACGTTACCACCAGAGGGCGCTGAGGTGTTATTCGGCTCGACCTGTCCCACCCAACCTTGGGGGTCGTCGGTCGAAGTTTGACCCCCCCTTGTACCTAACTCACCATTCCAGCTTCCTCACCTTATCCACCGAATCATGTCGTCACCATCCGCATCCCCTGAAAATAAAGAACTAGAAATACATCAAGCTATTCGCTTGATCAAAAAAATCAAAAAATTTTACCATCTTGGCACAATGCACAATTCAAAATTTTATTTGTAGATTAGGGTAGATATTATCAGAAAACCTTTGGAAAGACTTTTCTTTTTTTAATAATGAGTTGTATTTAACCATTTGATTGTACAAAATAAAAAAAAATTACAAACAAAAGAAAGATAAGACAATTAGGAATTGAAAAAAAAGAATTTATCACCATTCAAACAAAATAAGTATCTTGATAACTATACGTATATATGTCATTTACGTATACGCACAGATATTTTTTTGTTGTGGGAAATTTTGCTTCCCTTTTTTTTATACTTTTATAATTTTCCTCTTATTTTATTTTCCTAAACGATTAAGGACCTTTCAAAGGGGTGATTGGCAACCCTACCTAAAATCTAGCTCAATTTTTGGATTAGACGGAATCCTAACCCGAAATCTCCTCCAAACGCGAAAGTTTATAAAAAGGGAAATAAACTTATTCCACAAGATCGCTTATAAAAAAAATTTACTTTACCCAATTCCTGAAGACAAGAGGTATTTACAAAAACAATTCACATCAACATATTATCATTGAAAAAACATATATAGAAGGTGACACTCCACAACTAAAAGCGCAGCGGCAAGGCCGCGGCGGAAAGGAGAAACGAAATAGATGATGTGGAGCATAGATACACCATATAAAGATAATAATCTCGGCTGTCATCCGAGTTTGCCTACAAGCTAATTCAGGGGAAATTCAGGAGAAACACGCACACATATGCAGAATTCGTCCATTCACCACCTTTTATTTGCACACATAGACAGAATTCCTCCATTCACCACCAAAATGTCGGTTATTTTAAAAATATCGTGAGTATGTTCAAAAAGTATAACAAATTCAGCAACGAGTTATCAAGTGCTAACGCGACCTTATATGGATAAGTTTGTGGAAACAAATTTTGAAAGTGAAAATTTATAATCGATTTAAGTATATTCGATTGTCTTTTGTTTTTAATCTCAATTTATTGAAACAAACAGTGAATATGATGAAAAAAGAACAATAATATAAGAATGAGAAATCAGAAAATCAACGCAGCTGTCGTAAGACAATTTTAGGCGTGTTTTTTTTTTGCATGCCCGGAGGAAATAAGTCGAAAAAAAAATTGGTACGAAACCGAGTGAATACAAAGAATTCATATGTTTTGCCCATAATTGCGATTTGGTGCTGTTCGTCTAGTTTTCGTTAACTTTTGCCGTCGGACATGAAGAGCGCTCATCGACCACTCATTCGTAAGTGGTTGAATGCAAAAAACAAAATGGTAAAAGTAAACTAAAAACAATTTGGCACATGGTGCTTATTTTTTGACTTTTTTTCTGATTGATGAATGAGTAAAATGTTAAGTTTTCCTTTAATAAATTTAGATCACATCAAATTTAAGTGGTTTAGCAAAGTAAATAATTAAAAGCTTATCACTCTGTGCTGTGAAAATTGACATTGAACAAACTATTTGTGTTCTTACTTTCAACCACTTAAGAGCATTATGGATGACTTGTGAAATTGACGTTTCCGACAGAAAAACACAGTTCAGCAAAATGTCATTATGAGAGTAAAAGAATGAAGGTCAAACATGGTGTCATTCACGGCAATACGAAATACTGCTATTATACACGACTAGTTTTTAGTCATTACTTCTTTTTAAATAAGGAGTGGGTCATGTAGGTCGTAGGCCAAATTTTGGCCACTGATTTCTGACATTTCTTATTGTATTCCTTGTTTATTTAACAAGTCGCTTCATTTATTTCTTTTGTTTGTAGAGCGCACATGTATACCTGTATGGTTGTTAATATATATATACGTATATGTATATAAAGAGCATTGAAAACTTTAATAACCAATCAAACTGAAGGGAAATTCCGAATTTGAGTCAAGATTTAAAAATCAATGTGCAGTAGCGCACGGCTCATAAGATGAATTTTCAAAAAAAGTTTAAAGAAGTTTCATCACGCCAAAGTCGTCGTGTAATAGCGGACTTAGTATCATTAAATTTACGTTTCTTTCAACACAACCCGATATTCCACCTTACATCCCTCAATTTCATGGTGAAAAGCTGGTGAGTTGGAATTTTTTTAAAGATGGCTGCGTTATTTGTACATACAAAATGGCCGATCTAGCAAAACAGAACAAACCCACCCCATTAAATTGTTGTTGCAATTCACATCTATTCATCGACACGGGATGAAATTACAAATACAACAATGTAAACAAATGGGTTTTGGAGGGTGAAACGTACGAAAGATTTTCATCTTTATATGGTGTATCTATGATGTGGAGTTTTTTGTGTACACAAACCAATTTTCAGAGGGATATTTATAAATTTAATTGTTCCCTTTTGTATTGGTTTCCATGACGATGAGGCTTCAATATTTTGTTTTGTTTTGAAATTTGTTTCCAGAGCCAATAGTCTCCGCAGCTAGGCTCTATTATCTTTTTTTTTATATTATCTTGTAATTTTAATTACATGCTAATAAATAATAATAATAATAAAAATTTGTTTCCAATTTTCAATCCTGAGGAAAGAAAATGTATGTATGTATATTTCTTTATCTGTATAAGTTGTTTATAATTTTTTGTTTACATGAAGAAGTGAACCTAACGTGAAGATTTGTTTTACGTATTGAAAAATAGAAAAAAAAACTATTTGGGAATAGTTTGAGTATTTTATATGTTGTTTTGCGTTGGCAGTTTAGAGACTTAATAATAATTTGTTGATTTTAACAGGCTGAACTTAGTGCGTTTTATTGTTCATTAAGGGCCAGTTTCACAGTCAGAAAAGTGACACTTAAGTGGGGAATGTGAAAGATTAGTTCCCAAGATTACAGTGCATTGTTACCTGAATAAGTGGCACTTAAGTCTCCGATGTTGGTGACTTAAGTTCCACTTACGCTGGCTATGAAATTTAGCTTAAATTCCTAATACGGGAATCTTAAGTGCCATTTGTTCCGGTAAGTGTCGACTGTGAAACTGGAGCGAAAAGTCTTTACATAAGAAAAATATGTACATAGATGTATCTATGTATACAAGTTGATTCGCATACGGTGTTACAAAAAGCTAGAGCTTGTAGGTCGGGTTAAGACAAGAAAAAATCGTACAGGAGGAGGGGTCTGTTCCCCTCATTTAGCAATGAGGGACAATTTTCTAAAAAAAATGACTTAAAACAGAAAAAAATATTAAAATACAACAGTTACACATACAATGTCATGATACACTTTTTTGTAAAGCCAGAAATCTATTATTTTATTGTGTTTTAAATAACGTTGTTTTAGAGAATATTTTTTTAAAAATTAATTTTCAAACTCAAAATTTCGAAAACAAAATTGAAAAAATTTTGTTCAAATTAATTTTTTTCGTTATTATGTAGTATTTTAGTTTATAGTATTAAATGCCTTTTTTATTTTAAGTCAAACACCAAAAACCGGATGCTAAAATCTCTTCTTGTTAAATCTAGAAGTAAATCAACCCACATTGAACTGAGGAAGCAATTTTTCAGTGGAGGATGCACTCGGTGGATAAAACAACAAAAGCATCTCCGTCAGTTAATCCTGAAGGTGCTCACCAAATTTGATGAGTTAACTCTGGTTTATCTTTGATCTCGAACTGAAAAACTGTTTTTAATATAGTAAAGGGTCCGCCAAATAACTTTTTTTTTTGAAAATGGCGCAAAACATCGAGTGTAGCTTCGGCTGTGTGGCACGTAGCCCCGTCCTGTTGAAACCAAATGTTGCCAATATCCTCCTCTTCAATTTTTGTGAACAAAAATTCGCCATTGACTGTAACGGCCACTCCTTGCTCATTTTCGAAAAATGGACCAATTATGCCTCTGGACCAAAACAAGTGACCAAACAGTGACTCGTTTTGGGTGTATCGGCTTTTCAATGTATGCGTGCGGGTTTTCTGTGCCCCAAATGCGACAATTTTGCTTGTTTACTACCCGCCAAGATCAAAATGAGCTTCATCTGAAAAGATGATTTTTTTGGCAAAATCGGCATCTTCTCTAAGTCGATCGCAGGCCCACTTACCGAAGCGTATACACAACCATATTCGTTCAGCGGAAGGATAAAACTAATTATCTGTCAAATCAGACATGAGCTAAGTATTACCATTCACGAAATAAGCACTAGTTGAAAAAAAGGTTAGATGGCGGACCCTTATTAAATAACTAGATTGAAGAATAGTATACATATGTATGTACAATTTTGCAGCGACGTATTCAACTAACTTTACTTTGGAGTTTTGTGATGACCTATCCTCAAACTTGTGTGAGTTTGACGATTCCGATACTGAGGACACAAATGAGATTGAAACAGATGTTACAATGGAAAACCTTGCAAGGACATATTTTGCTGATTACATTTCCCAATCCGTTTTTAAAAAAAAATTCTGCAAAATTTGTCAAAAATTTATGTCCAAAGATCATAAAAAAATCTACAAGAACACCGAAAACCTTATAGAAATAAGACAATATGAGAGTACAACGCAAGGAGGACTCACAGTTCCAACAGAAGAGCTAAAGGAAATGATTGAAAAAATAATATACTGTTTCTACAAAAAAATTGAAATTTTATGTTATGATTCAGAAATAGTTGAAAAACTCAAACAAGAGTGCTTTGGCACCATTTCACTGCCATGTCCTCAAATGGAACATAATCTCTTGGCACATTCAATGAAAGTCCTTCTTAGAGCAAAAATAAAAATTTTGAATGCAAAAGCAAAAAACGCAAATTTTTGGTTTTTCCAAAAAATTAGCATTTAATTAACTACAAATTCAGATATCAAAATTTTCCCATTCCGCCAAAGTAAAGGACGTAAATTGATTCAAATTTGACTATCTTAATAAAAGCTCTTAATTGCCTTGATTTTTAAAATGTTTCATTCATCAATTTGGTAAAAAAAAATAGGTTCATAAATCAAAAATGTATAGGTACTTTATCCCATTTGGTTGTAAACTTATCTATACCTAATCAAAATAAGCGATATCATAAAAACCCATAAATATAATTTAGCGAACTAAAGCATTTCATTCTTATCCATTTACTAAATTAAATAGTCCACTATATGTACATAATTGCAAGCATGACAGTAGTTGTATTACATACTTTTTAGTTTTCTTACTTTTTTGGCGCTTTATAGTATTTTACTTTCATTTTGAGTTGTGCTTCAAAGTAAGTTTCTTAAGCCGGTTTCTTCTTCCTTAAACCAGAACTGTTCGATGGTGTCGTGTAATAAGCTGGTTGTGCGGCTTAAAGAGAATTATTTTTGGATTTCATGTTTGCGGACTGGCATGCTTGCGAGTGCACGGCCTTTAGCTCGCCGGAAACGGTGTGGGATCTTGTCCACAAACACAAAAATTCAACCTATTAAGTAAAACATAAAACATACCAAGAAAAAATATAGAGGAATCTATAAAGAAAACAAAAATATTATAGCAGACGGACGTTACCACCAGAGGGCGCTGAGGTGTTATTCGGCTCGACCTGTCCCACCCAACCTTGGGGGTCGTCGGTCGAAGTTTGACCCCCCCTTGTACCTAACTCACCATTCCAGCTTCCTCACCTTATCCACCGAATCATGTCGTCACCATCCGCATCCCCTGAAAATAAAGAACTAGAAATACATCAAGCTATTCGCTTGATCAAAAAAATCAAAAAATTTTACCATCTTGGCACAATGCACAATTCAAAATTTTATTTGTAGATTAGGGTAGATATTATCAGAAAACCTTTGGAAAGACTTTTCTTTTTTTAATAATGAGTTGTATTTAACCATTTGATTGTACAAAATAAAAAAAAATTACAAACAAAAGAAAGATAAGACAATTATATTAACAACAAAAATTAAACGATACCTAGCACTGAGGAATTGAAAAAAAGAATTTATCACCATTCAAACAAAATAAGTATCTTGATAACTATACGTATATATGTCATTTACGTATACGCACAGATATTTTTTTTTTTTTTGTTGTGGGAAATTGTGGGAAATTTTGTTTCCTTTTTTTTATACTTTTATAATTTTCCTCTTATTTTATTTTCCTAAACGATTAAGGACCTTTCAAAGGGGGGATTGGCAAGCCTACCTTAAATCATAGAGTACCTATATTACCTAGAGAACCGACTTAGGCGGTCGTTCTCTTCCACCCTACAAGCTGTACTGAGAGGAAAATGCCCATTAAGTTTTGTATGGGGTTGTTGTCCAATGCATTTTAAATGGGACCGAACCAACATGGCTTCAATTGAAAGGACTTCGCTCAAATTGCTCAAAGTGCTCAATAAGGTGGATAAGACCGCCCAGGGATTCAAAAAAAAAATCCGTTAAATTCAAAAATTGAGAAATTTATTAATTTCGTAGTAAAATTTCTTTTTTTAACCTTTTGTCAACCTAAACTATGAAGAATATCGGTCATTGTTGTTCCCAGGTAATAAATTGAATAATATTTTTGAATATTTATGTTTTAAAAAAAAACAAAAACACCTACCGAAAATTGGAAGCGCACTCTAGTTTCTTAGCTCAAAAAGGTACGTGTCTACGATTTTTTGAACTAATGCGCCAATTTGTTTTTATATCCACCATTCACACGGATTCACGGATAAGGAAAAAAGAGTAAACTAAGAGAGTTTTCACTTACTCACCTCAAATAACATTTGCGGGTGTTTAAGGCAAGAGGGGTACCGGTCGGTTCTCTAGGTAATATAGGTACTCTATCACAGGTACTCTATGCCTAAAATCGAGCTCAATTTTTGGATTAGAAGGAATCCTAACCCGAAATCTCCTCCAAACGCGAAAGTTTATAAAAAGGGAAATAAACTTATTCCACAAGATCGCTTTTAAAAAAAATTTACTTTACCCAATTCCTCAAGACAAGAGGTATTTACAAAAACAAAATCAGTAGGTATGGAGATTCACATCAACATATTATCATTGAAAAAACATATATAGAAGGTGACACTCCACAACTAAAAGCGCAGCGGCAAGGCCGCGGCGGAAAGGAGAAACGAAATAGATGATGTGGAGTTTTTTGTGTACACAAACCAATTTTCAAAGGGATATTTATAAATTTAATTGTTCCCTTTTGTATTGGTTTCCATGACGATGAGGCTTCAATATTTTGTTTTGTTTTGAAATTTGTTTCCAGAGCCAATAGTCTCCGCAGCTAGGCTCTATTATCTTTTTTTTTTATATTATCTTGTAATTTTAATTACATGCTAATAAATAATAATAATAATAATAATAATAATAAAAATTTGTTTCCAATTTTCAATCCTGAGGAAAGAAAATGTATGTATGTATATTTCTTTATCTGTATAAGTTGTTTATAATTTTTTGTTTACATGAAGAAAAATAGAAAAAAAAACTATTTGGGAATAGTTTGAGTATTTTATATGTTGTTTTACGTTGACAATTTAGAGACTTAATAATAATTTGTTGATTTTAACAGGCTGAACTTAGTGCGTTTTATTGTTCATTAAGGGCCAGTTTCACAGTCAGAAAAGTGACACTTAAGTGGGGAATGTGAAAGATTAGTTCCCAAGATTACAGTGCATTGTTACCTGAATAAGTGGCACTTAAGTCTCCGATGTTGGTGACTTAAGTTCCACTTACGCTGGCTATGAAATTTAGCTTAAATTCCTAATACGGGAATCTTAAGTGCCATTTGTTCCGGTAAGTGTCGACTGTGAAACTGGAGCGAAAAGTCTTTACATAAGAAAAATATGTACATAGATGTATCTATGTATACAAGTTGATTCGCATACGGTGTTACAAAAAGCTAGAGCTTGTAGGTCGGGTTAAGACAAGAAAAAATCGTACAGGAGGAGGGGTCTGTTCCCCTCATTTAGCAATGAGGGACAATTTTCTAAAAAAAATTACTTAAAACAGAAAAAAATATTAAAAAACAACAGTTACACATACAATGTCATGATACACTTTTTTGTAAAGCCAGAAATCTATTATTTTATTGTGTTTTAAATAACGTTGTTTTAGAGAATATTTTTTTAAAAATTAATTTTCAAACTCAAAATTTCGAAAATAAAATTGAAAACATTTTGTTCAAATTAATTTTTTTCGTTATTATGTAGTATTTTAGTTTATAATATTAAATGCCTTTTTTATTTCAAGTCAAACACCAAAAACCGGATGCTAAAATCTCTTCTTGTTAAATCTAGAAGTAAATCAACCCACATTGAACTGAGGAAGCAAATTTTTCAGTGGAGGATGCACTCGGTGGATAAAACAACAAAAGCATCTCCATCAGTTAATCCTGAAGGTGCTCACCAAATTTGATGAGTTAACTCTGGTTTATCTTTGATCTCGAACTGAAAAACTGTTTTTAATATAGTAAAGGGTCCGCCAAATAACTTTTTTTTTTGAAAATGGCGCAAAACATCGAGTGTAGCTTCGGCTGTTGAAACCAAATGTTGCCAATATCCTCCTCTTCAATTTTTGTGAACAAAAATTCGTTCATTATGGCCCGATAACGATCGCCATTGACTGTAACGGCCACTCCTTGCTCATTTTCGAAAAATGGCCCAATTATGCCTCTGGACCAAAATCCGCACCAAACAGTGACTCGTTTTGGGTATATCGGCTTTTCAATGTATGCGTGCGGGTTTTCTGTGCCCCAAATGCGACAATTTTGCTTGTTTACTACCCGCCAAGATCAAAATGAGCTTCATCTGAAAAGATGATTTTTTTGGCAAAATCGGCATCTTCTCTAAGTCGATCGCAGGCCCACTTACCGAAGCGTTTACACAACCATATTCGTTCAGCGGAAGGATAAAACTAATTATCTGTCAAATCAGACATGAGCTAAGTATTACCATTCACGAAATAAGCACTAGTTGAAAAAAAGGTTAGATGGCGGACCCTTATTAAATAACTAGATTGAAGAATAGTATACATATGTATGTACAATTTTGCAGCGACGTATTCAACTAACTTTACTTTGGAGTTTTGTGATGACCTATCCTCAAACTTGTGTGAGTTTGACGATTCCGATACTGAGGACACAAATGAGATTGAAACAGATGTTACAATGGAAGACCTTGCAAGGACATATTTTGCTGATTACATTTCCCAATCCGTTTTTAAAAAAAATTTCTGCAAAATTTGTCAAAAATAAAAATTTTGAATGCAAAAGCAAAAAACGCAAATTTTTGGTTTTTCCAAAAAATTAGCATTTAATTAACTACAAATTCAGATATCAAAATTTTCCCATTCCGCCAAAGTAAAGGACGTAAATTGATTCAAATTTGACTATCTAAACAAAAGCTTTTAATTGCCTTGATTTTTAAAATGTTCATAAATTCCTTATTTGCGAATTGTTAAATAAAAATCCTTAACAATTGAAAAGAATCTCTTTCATTCAAATTTGGCTAGGAATAGGTATGAGCAAAAATCAAAAATGTATAGGTACTTTATCCCATTTGGTTGTAAACTTATCTAATTATATTAATAAATATGATTTAAAATCACGAAAACAAATATAAACCAGCATAAAAGTGTTCATATATGCGTTTCGCCCCGATGTAATGGCTGGGCTCATCAGAAGATGACCATTACACCTTGTCTTGACGCATATTTTCCCGAATAAATCGAGATTCCATATAATCCGAGCTACAAAGAGCAACTGCGAATTATATAGTCGCTACAAGTCTTCAAAGAAGATAAATTGTAGCTATTTTTATTGCCTTGCTATGGGACTTTTGAAGAAGAAATATTTGACTGTTAACAGTCGAATTGTTTTTTCCTGAACACCGTTTATTTTAATAAATATGATTTAAAATCACGAAAACAAATATAAACCAGCAAGACAAGGTGTAATGGTCATCTTCTGATGAGCCCAGCCATTACATCGGGGCGAAACGCATATATGAACACTTTTATGCTGGTTTATATTTGTTTTCGTGATTTTAAATCATATTTATTAAAATAAACGGTGTTCAGGAAAAAACAATTCGACTGTTAACAGTCAAATATTTCTTCTTCAAAAGTCCCATAGCAAGGCAATAAAAATAGCTACAATTTATCTTCTTTGAAGACTTGTAGCGACTATATAATTCGCAGTTGCTCTTTGTAGCTCGGATTATATGGAATCTCGATTTATTCGGGAAAATATGCGTCAAGACAAGGTGTAATGGTCATCTTCTGATGAGCCCAGCCATTACATCGGGGCGAAACGCATATATGAACACTTTTATGCTGGTTTATATTTGTTTTCGTGATTTTAAATCATATCTATTAAAATAAACGGTGTTCAGGAAAAAACAATTCGACTGTTAACAGTCAAATATTTCTTCTTCAAAAGTCCCATAGCAAGGCAATAAAAATAGCTACAATTTATCTTCTTTGAAGACTTGTAGCGACTATATAATTCGCAGTTGCTCTTTGTAGCTCGGATTATATGGAATCTCGATTTATTCGGGAAAATATGCGTCAAGACAAGGTGTAATGGTCATCTTCTGATGAGCCCAGCCATTACATCGGGGCGAAACGCATATATGAACACTTTTATGCTGGTTTATATTTGTTTTCGTGATTTTAAATCATATTTATTAAAATAAACGGTGTTCAGGAAAAAACAATTCGACTGTTAACAGTCAAATATTTCTCCTTCAAAAGTCCCATAGCAAGGCAATAAAAATAGCTACAATTTATCTTCTTTGAAGACTTGTAGCGACTATATAATTCGCAGTTGCTCTTTGTAGCTCGGATTATATGGAATCTCGATTTATTCGGGAAAATATGCGTCAAGACAAGGTGTAATGGTCATCTTCTGATGAGCCCAGCCATTACATCGGGGCGAAACGCATATATGAACACTTTTATGCTGGTTTATATTTGTTTTCGTGATTTTAAATCATATTTATTAAAATAAACGGTGTTCAGGAAAAAACAATTCGACTGTTAACAGTCAAATATTTCTTCTTCAAACTTATCTATACCTAATCAAAATAAGCGATATTCTAAAAACCCATAAATATAATTTAGCGAACTAAAGCATTTCATTCTTATCCATTTACTAAATTTAATAGTACACTATATGTACATAATTGCAAGCATGACAGTAGTTGTATTACTTACTTTTTAGTTTTCTTACTTTTTTGGCGCTTTATAGTATTTTACTTGTTTTTAAAGAATCAATAAATAATAATTTCGCTACACAAACCTTTTCTCTATACATCCAGTCCAATTAATTCAATAGTGTTTTATAAAACCTTGAACATTTTTAAATTTCGCCTGCAGCCGACAGTTTGAAAATACTGTGTACCCCGCAATCCCCCTCTTTTCCTTAGCTTAAATAAAGTGGTACTAGAATATACCTTATTTTGTTTCCTGCATTTTAACATCTTTACCTTAATAATCAAATCAGTAGAACTAAAATTATACTTGTATCTAAACAATGCAGCTTTCATAGCATGAAAAAAACTAACGGGTGATTTTTAAGCTGGTTTGGTTTTGGCAACACTGGTTTTGACAGCTGACGTGTGTTTAGTACCTTGTGTCACTGTCAAACAGCTTCAGTTTGGTTTGCAATTTAACCATGGATCGTCTTACAAATGAACAACGCTTGCAAATTATTGAATTTTACTATCAAAATTCGTGCTCGGTTCGAAATGTTCATCGCGCGCTGCTTGTGTTCAGCGATGAGGCTCATTTTTGGTTGAATGGGTACGTAAATAAGCAAAATTGCCGCATTTGGAGTGAAGATCAGCCAGAAGCATTGCAACAGCTACCAATGCATCCCGAAAAAGCCACTGTTTGGTGCGGTTTATGGGCCGGCGGCATTATTGGGCCTATTTCTTCAAAGATGATGCGAATCGCAGCGTTACTGTCAATGGTGAACGCTACCGAGCGATGATAACAAACTTTTTTTTGCCCGAAATGGAAGTTCTTGACTTGCATGATATGTGGTTTCAACAAGACGGTGCCACATGCCACACAGCACGCGAAACAATGGCGCAATTGCGAGGCGAGTTTGGTGAACAGTTAATTTCACGTTTAGGGCCGGTCAATTGGCCGCCTAGATCGTGCGATTTGACACCATTAGATTATTTTTTGTGGGGGTATGTCAAGGCTAATGTCTATAGGGACAAGCCCGCTTCGATTGACGCACTGGAAGCCAACATCCATGCATTCATTCGTGAGATACCGGCCGATATGTGTGAAAGAGTATGCCAAAATTGGACTCAGCGGATGGGCTACCTGAGACGCAGCCGCGGTCAACATTTGCATGAAATTATCTTTAAACATTAAATTGCAAGGTTCAAACTATCGATTCAAATAAATATTTCATTCAGTTTTTCGAATTTTTGTGTTTTTTTTTTTTTAAAGTTCTAAACCTCTTAAAAAATCACCCATTATAACCCCTTTTTTGATTTGAATAATTTTTACTTATCAACTGAAATCGTAACGAAAATAATTTTATTCATGCACACATCCATATGTACATAGCTAACTTACAAAAAAAATTTAATTTCAAACAAAATACAAATACATACATTCGTTTCCATAGTAATACACACACTTTCTGAATATCATACAAAAGAAATACAAAAACCGTTTCCATAGTAATTGATGATATTACAAAAACAAAACTCAAAAAATTCCTTTTCAAATTAACGACTCTATAAAGAATTAGGCAAATATTTCAAATTGAATACATGACCCTGTAGAAATATTTTAGGCGACCGCAGCGCAGCCACCCAATTTGGTTGAGTTTTCCCCGAGTGTCACCTTCTATATATTTTTATTCTATGATATTAGGCGTGTTTTTTTGCAAGTCCATATGGATTTGTCGAAAAAAACGACATCGGGACTCAGGAACTTCTTACTTACAGTACGTAAGTCCCGATAATTATCTGGACTTAACTAAGTCTATATGGATTTAAGTTGTTGTTGTATTTACGTGTAAAACTATTAGTCCCGATGTCGTTTTTTTCGACAAATCCATATGGACTTGCAAAAAAAACACGGCTATTATGTAATATAATTGGAAACAAAATTTTTGTTATAAAAATACTATCCATTTGCACGATACAATTAAAACGAGCTATGCTCTATGCGAAGGTTACTGATAGTATGGGCACCGATTCGTATGTCGATGCATACATATATATATCCGTGTTTATAGATATTTGTGATATCCACTGATGATTTTTTTTTCTTTGCAGACATTTCTGATGAATGTTCGTATATGTGTATATATACATATGTTCGTATAAATGAATAACGGTGGAATATAAAATAAATCGGCGACCACCCCTACCATTTATCTGTAGGTTAATTCTGGTGATCGCCCGATGGATAATGGATAGACCAAGCATCTATTTAACGCGGCATATATACATAGATATATGCTTGAATCACTATTTCACTTTCGATTAGCTTAAATTTTTAGGACTCACCAAATAGTTGTCAACTTTTAAATTTTCAATTGGTATAGTTGAAATAATTCCGTGTTTTACAGGTGCTGCGCTCCCCCGCCGTGTAATAAATGATTGTACAATGTACAGGTACCCTGTGGTAGAAAATAAACCTTTATTTTAATAAATGTTCTCTGGGGTCTTATTTTTTTTTTTTTTTTTTTATCACCTTTATTATCAATTAACACTGAATGAAAAACTATATTTTATTGAACTTTATTATAATTTTACATTTAAAAGTAAACTGTAGCGGAACGGAAGTGAGAAAAAAGTTCTTCGTTTCATGGGTTTGCGCACTATGAATCAACAACTTTTTTGAATTTTTGTGCTTTCCCCCTTTTTTTCATCTTTCCCTAGTTCCGTTCATTTGCCAAAGCGGTTAAATCGTCCTACCCAATCTCCCAATCAACGAATATATAAGTCCCCTTTCACACGAGGAAACTGAGTTGCCAGCAACATTCAGTTTGTGGGTGAGAAGGGCAAGAAGTAAGAGGGGAAAATGAAATCTCCCCGGTCAACGATTCGAGGAGATTTTTTTGACATTCCTCTTCACACACACAGTAGAGTGTGTTCAACCAAGCTATTTACAAAGGAAACTACAGAAAGTTTCCACGATTTTGTTTCTTCGTGTGAAAGGTACAGGAGATTTTTAAGGAAATTAAAAGAAAACGTCAAAAAAATCTCCAGCAACTTGTTTCCTCGTGTGAAAGGGGACTAAGTTCTTCTACAACTCAAGTACCAGCCATCAGATAATGGTTGCGTTCAGAATGTTTTCTGAACGTAATCGATTGATTATGGTTGTTATCGACAAACAGGTGGGTGGTTAAAAATTCACAAGTGGGACAGTGGGTTTTTTTAGTATACGAACATCCTTATACCCTTTTTAAATTCGTAAACACCTAGTTGCAGTTGGGCCTTCGTCAATACATTCCACTGCCTATAGATGATCTATTCTCTGAGAGTGAACCAGAGCAATCAGATCTCAAATGAATACATCCCTGAAGATGCTGTTGAAGATAACCAAATAGATACTACAGCGGACATCAGGCGACAGATTTTGTGCAGATATTTACAAGACCGCAACATAATTTAAATTTTTAATAATAAAACACCAAAACATTTGGTTAAACAATTATTTTTTTTATTTTTCAATTAATTTTGTTAACAAATGCAATTTATTTTCTTTATCTCATGATCCTTGTCCCACTTTTTTTGCAAGGCAATTAAAGATTTGTTCAGGAAATGTTCCCACTTTAGCTTTAGTAAAAAACGACCCCATTCCTATCGTCACCTCTATCCGTGATCTAGGTTTAATATGCGACTCCCAACTAAATTTTCGCTCCCATGTCGATAATATCATTAACAAAGCTAACTCTACTCTTGGATTTATTAAACGTTGGTCTAGGGAATTCTCTGATCCCTACGTGACTAAGGCTCTGTATACGACATTTGTCAGGCCACTCCTCGAATACTCATCTCAGGTCTGGTCCCCGTACTACCAAGTGCATATCAACCGAATTGAAACTGTCCAGCGGAGATTTATTCGTTTTGCCTTACGTGGTCTTGGTTGGAACGATTCTCTTATCCTTCCTCCTTATGAAGATCGTTTAAAGCTGTTGACCTTGCAAACATTATATACTCGCCGTAACAATGCTGACATTATGTTTATTCATCAGCTATTAAATGGAAATATTGACTGTCCTTGCCTGCTCGAAAAGGTCTCTTTTAATACCAACCCGCGCCGTTTTAGATCTGTCAACTCCTTTCGTCTTCAATACCATCGTACCGAATACGGCCAAAACGAACCTTTGACTAGGATGTTGGATAAAGTAAATCATTCTAACATATTTGACTTTAACTTTAATAAACTTACCTTTAAACGTTCCCTCCTAAGAATGCCCTCCTGATATCTACCCATCCATACAATTTAGATGATAATTATAATTAGAATTAAGTATTTAAGTGTACCTACTCAATATTTAGATTTAAGATATATCCATATTATCTAGTCAACTTAGATTTAAGGCATATGTAATAGATTAAGTGGCTTGTATTAAGCTTAAATAAATAAATAAACTTTAAACTAGCTGCTTTGCCTCCCGCATCAACTGCCTGGTCTCCAAATCTTCTTTTTTTAAGTTGATTTTGTTTTCGATCAAAACTTCTCTTGCTGATTTCCTCTTGCGGACATTTGTACTGAGATGATCGGAACTCGAGGACTGTGATGGTGGTCGAATTGTGGAAGGCAACACGATAGTTGACTGACCTTCATGCGTTGACCCAGCAAGCAATTCTTGAAATTTTGACGAAGTATAATTATGTCCTTTGTGGCGATGGTGAAGATGCGGGAGGCCCTTCCCATATGAACAGTTTGGCTGTTGGAAATTATTATTATATTATTATTATTATTAGTTCTTCCATTTGCTCCATGTAAGGAGCAATACATGGAGTTGCGCCAGTTTTTTTCGAATTGTCCTTCGCTGCTTTTTACGCTATTAATAAAGTACGCATCTTTCCTTCCAAAGCAGTGGCCATTGTGCTCTAATTCTGAAAAGATAATTAGAATTGATTGTAGGATAGATCTATACAAAGTATTGTATTAAATTATTAGTATTTACCGTTAGACCCTGGGCAATCATGTCTTCCAGAACATTCGCATAGGCATATTTTTTCTTCCTGCTGTGTAGAAATTCTTCTTTTCTGGCCTGGTAACAGAACAGGAACCCAAGTATCTCCTCCTTTGACCAAGTCTTTCTTTTGCTGAATCGACAAAAATTAGTTTTTATTAAATATAATAATTCTGTTACTTATCACGACTTTTCTCCTGATCAGACATTTTACAGTTTTGTTTTGGACGGTGTTCACATTGGACTCACTCCGCGCGACTCATTTTGACATCTCTTTATTTTATCTCACTCTACACAACTATATTAGAAAGTGAGGCAGTATTTTTGATTTTTTTGAAAAAATCCTGCCTCACTAGATTCTCTCTCTCTCATCATGAGTTGGAGTGAGATAAAACAAAGAAATGTCAATATGAGTCACGTGGAGTGAGTCCAATGTGAACACCGTCTTGAGTTGGAGTTTTTTTTTATAATAGCCAGAATTTGACATTTAATGAATGAACTCTTATGTGGCTTTCGTTTCAACCAATTCAGATTTGGGTGTCAGATCTTAAATCTTACTGGCAAAACGAACACAAAACGTGATTTTATTTTGTTTTATGATTGTATGAGTGCCTTTTTTAAAACAACACTGGGTAAAAGTCACTTTTCTTTTATGTGTGTGCAAAAGCGTGTGAAAATCTGTGTAAATCTTGCTAAAAATCGAGATCTGCAAAATCGACTCCAGATCGACAAAAATTCGATTTTTTTGGTCGAAAGGAAAGGAAAAACTTGTCACACATCAAAAAAACCAAACAAAAATCGATTTTTTTGGTCGAAACGAAAACCACATTAGTGAATTCATGACATTTGTGAAAAATTCATCACAAAGAAAAAGCTATCGGTGTATGGAAGCACTGTTTTTATAATCATTTAACACATTAGCGGGAAAGTTTATCGCTGCTATATTTGCGGATAAAAGCTATTGTTGTTGCTACATTTTACATGCGCATTTCTTTTTAAGCGAAAGTCAGCGTGCAAAAAAACAAACCTTGTCTATTCTCTATTTAATTTTGACATAAAAAAATGTACGGAAAACAAACAAACGACCAATCACAATCACATGTTTTTTTGTTTTCCCTACGTATTTTACTATCAAACTTTTGATTTTGTGTGCTTGTTTGGCACTGACGTCTTGTGGAAGTTCCAAATAAAAACACCAACCAAAAAGTGGAAGCGCACCCTAGTATGCACACTTAAATCGTAGACACGTGCCTTAAATTCTACAACACTTCATAAAGCAGTTTAGGTCTGCTATTATACGACGACTTTTGCGTCGTGACTCTTCTTCGAATTCTTCTTTAAAATTTCGTCCTGTGAGTCGTACGCTATTAGACGGTGTTCACATTGGACTCACTCCGCGCGACTCATATTGACATTTCATTGTTTTATCTCACTCCAACTCATGATGAGAAAGAGAGAGTCTAGTGAGGCAGGATTTTTTCAAAAAAATTAAAAATCCTGCCTCACTTTCTCATATAGTTGTGTAGAGTGAGATAAAAGAAAAAGACGTCAAAATGAGTCGCGCGGAGTGAGTCCAATGTGAACACCGTCTTACACCATGACTTTTCAGTCATGACTCAAATTTGGCAATCCTCTGTAATTTTTCTTCGGTAATGAAATTCTCGTAGCAACCAAACAAACAACAAACATAAATGAAACGATTTTGTTCCAACATAGAAATTCTCTATGCTCTACACCTTACCCTGAGGCCACACGAGCAAGTACTGGCAAGCAAGTTGGGTTCATACATTGCCTGCCAAATTCGTATCTGTGTACTGGCTGTGACGTAGTTGGCATTCCACTTGCCAAGCAAGTTGCTTGCAAGTAGGTCGTTCTTTTGCTCTACTATAGTAAACAATTTTGGTTGATCTTTCAAACAAAATGGATTGAAAAAAAATACATTTGGAAAGAATATTAAAGAAGAATGCAAAAATGGTTAACAAACTTTAATAATTGAAATTATGGACAACGAAACATAAGAGGGAATAACATATACTTTAACTTAAATTCATGTAACAAATAAAAAAACTACATATGTCAAAATACATTTTGTTAGCTATCTGTCTGTTAAGCACAAAACTTTCAAATTCCATTGAAGGTTGTATACGATGTCAATGGATAAAAAAACCTCTAAAAATCCGAATTTTTTTCCATTTTATTTTCCGCTCTGGAAAAATGGATTTTTAGGGCAATCGGTTGACATTTGGAACGAAATATTCTCGATAGAATCAAATATAATTTTTCCCCTATCTGTCAAGCCACAAACTTTCAAATTCCGTCTACGATGTCAATGGATTAAAAAACCTCTGAAAATCCAAAATGTTTTCCATTTTTTTTCTGCTCCGGAAAAATTCATTTTTAGGGCAATCGGTTGACATTTGGAACGAAATATTCACGATAGGATCAAATATAATTTGTCCTCTATCTGTCAAGCCATAAACTTACAAATTCCATTAAAGGATGTCTACGATGTCAATGGATTAAAAAACGTCTAAATATCTGAATAATTTGAAATTTTATTTTTGAAAAGGGCAATTTTAGAGCTTTTTGGTAATTTGTAACGAAATATTCGCAAATGTCAAATATTCTGTCAAGCAATGTGAAGTTTCGTACGAAAGTGAATTTTAACATTTTTAAAATGCAATCAAATTCCACACTAAATTTATTTTAACTTATTTTTTGCACAAAATCTAATTAATTCAGAAATTTAAATAAAAGGAACGATGATTGTTGACTATAGCGTAAAAAATGAACGCCCTACTTGCTTCTCTACTGGCTGCTCAACTGGCTTCGAAAAAGGCAAGCCAGTTGACGAGCAAGTTGCTTGAGTTTATATGTGTTAGTGAAAAAATGTGAATGTATTGCAACTTGCTTGCCAGTACTGGCTCGTGTGGCCTCCGGGTTAGCAACCGCAGCTATAGGTACATGTGCGCTCCACAAAAAACGAAAATAAATAAAGCAATTTGCCATAAAATAACAAACAAGAAATAAAATAATGTCAAAAATGAGTCGCCAAAATTTGGCCCACGGCTCATAGGGCAGTTGTTTTCCATCTCATTTTTCGTCTCTTTTGCACTCATTATGTTCGAAAAGAGTCACGACGCAAAAGTCGTCGTATAATAGCAGACTAGGCAAAATAGTTTAATTTTTGACGTTTGTTGTTGTTGCGTTTTTTGCGACAACAAATTAAAATTTTAAAGTTTCGCTACTTGAATTGTTTTCGTAAAAATAAACCATGTTTATCCTCCTTTTGACAGTCGGAAATTTCTTTTTTCGAAAATTCGTTCGAGTTATTTAACGAATTGAGAAAAAAAAAACTCTTATGCCAGGCGCGCACATGCAACTAAACAGTTTGGTTTCGATTTTGAGCACTCGGGATTATATGAGAGTCCGCCGGTTTATGTGCGCGGACTCTCATATATTCCCATAGTGCTCAAAATCACAACCAAACTGTTTAGTTGCATGTGCGCGCCTGGCCTTAGTCCCCTTTCACACGAAGAAACAAGTTGCTGGAGATTTTTTTGACGTTTTATTTTAATTTCCTTACTCCCGTACCTTTCGCACGAAGAAACAAAATCGTGGAAACTTTCTTTAGTTACCTTTTAAAATAGCTCTGTTGAACACACTCTACTGTGTGTGTGAAGAGGAATGACAAAAAAATCTCCTCGAATCGTTGACCAGGGAGATTTCATTTTCCCCTCTTACTTCTTGCCCTTCTCACCGACAAACTGAATGTTGCTGGCAAATCAGTTTCCACGTTTGAAAAGGGACTTGTCGAAGTCAAAATTATGGCGAATTCCTTTCAACAAAGAAATCGATTTTTTTTCTAGACGGAACCGAATTTTTTCTAGATGGAATCGAATTTTTTCTAAACAGAATCAAATTTTTCTGTCAATTGAAGGGAATTCGTATTTCGTAAAAGAATCGATTTAATTTTTGTGTGATTGTGTTTGTGTTACTTAACAAATGCAATTGACGATAAACGTCAAGAAATTATTCACAAAACTATTAAGGCTGTTTGTTTTTGTTGTGAGAAAAATGTTACCAATAGGATTAAATTAATAACAAAAGATTTTAGCCAGCTTATACAGAGGCAATTTTATGGTGCATTTCATTTGTTTGTCTTTCACTCGCGAACGGTATTTTTTTTTGTAAAATTTTTGTTTGATAATGAACAACGCACTATAAATTATTTGTTTTGTATAGCTATATTGACTGAATATATTGTTGAATATTTTGTTAAATTATGTAGAATTCGTTGCAACCACGACTTTCAATTTGAAGTATTATAAATGTCAAGTCTTCATAGTGTGTGTGCAAATCAGTGTGAAATCTTGCTAAAAACGCAAGATTTGTTTTGAAAGAAAAGAATCGATTTTGTTTAGAAAAAATTCTAAACAGAATCGATTCTTTTGTTGAAAGGAATTCGGCATTACATGCCACCTCCACTGGGCATGAACGATGCTCGGATTATGAACATGTGTAAAAAAAAAGTCCAATGGCTGCTTTTACATTACAGCGATTTTTAATCTTTGTTTCTCCTTTGGTTTCCTTCTAATTGCAAATACCTTTTACACGGCAGCGATTTTTAATGAAAAGTTTACTTTGTGCAAGTGAAGAAGTATCTTCTCACTTCACTCCACTTGATTAAGCGAAGTTATCTGAGTGGACTACGAATGAAAATAAAACACATTCGAACAATTAGGAAAGGCACAAAGAAGAATGAGCGATAACTCTGCAATTTGTTCAACCTCAGCAATTTCGTCTACCCCGGCCACCACATACGTCCCTCGCCGACGTGCTTAAAAATCGCAAGAAGAAATTGCATGGTTTAAAAGCAGTCAATGGAGGCACAAAAATCCATGTCCGTGCAGCAACATGTCGACGAAAACTTCATTTTGAACACGACATGACCGCTGTTCAAAGTTTGGGCATGAGATTTGACGTTTCACGTGTGTGAGAGTTTTTTTCTGCTTCTCGCTGAATGCATTGGTAAATGTTGAAGGAAAAAGGTAGAAGTGTAGTGGTAAAAGAAATGTATGTATGTGAAACGACATGACATAATTTGCCCAGCGGAAAAAAATTCGCTGAATGTTGATTGGATTGTGGTTGTGATGTTGGGCACCTGAATGCCCTGTGGAGTCGGGGTGTTAGAAAGAGAAAAGACAAAGATAGTTTCTGGAAAAGCCTAATAGAGGTCTTCCAAGATTTGTCTTTGTCTTTTCTCTTTCTAATTTGACATCTAAAAACAACAACAAAAAAAGTCCCTGGTTGGAAAATATTTACATGCTCTTGGCAGTGTTAAAAATCCGGTCATTTGATTATTTTTTTTATTTGGAACTGAAAACTTAAATTTTCGATCGAATTACGTATTAATTAGTGTTTAAACATTTTAGTGAACATTTTTTCAAGTGTTTGATACAAAAAAACTAATTTTATTACATATTAAGCACTATTATTAAACACACGACTTTTTTGGCTCGCCTTCGTGACTTCGGGATTTGCTTTTGTTTTCCAACCAGGGAGTGCTGTCAGATTGTTTTTTTTTTTTTTTTTTTTAATTTCACACTGACACTTCTGACATTTGGTGGCAGAAATCCATCTGAATTTTCAGATTTTGTGATTGAACGTGCCCAATGACAATTCATTTCGTGTGCAGAAAAGATTCTAGTCAGCTCAAGCTTCGGTTTCAATTTTAATCGTAAAATACTTAGAAATCAGATTTTCTTATATTGAAATTTTTGTCTTGTAAAAGATAAAAAATAACTGCAATTAAGAATGGCTTCTGAAAGATATAGCTTTTCACTGACTACTTTCAGGTAAAAGAATAACTTTTTGTCTGCAAAATGTATAACCCGGCTTTCGATAAATGCCGTCTCTTTTTTTAATAGCCCATCTGGCAAACTTGTCCAAATCGAATATGCTTTGGCTGCAGTGTCTGCCGGAACTCCTTCCGTGGGAATTATGGGTAAGTTGAAAGAGTTTTAAAAAACCTTTGGATTCGTAATCAATTTCATTGAATGAAGCTTCAAATGGTGTTGTCTTGGCCACTGAGAATAAACCAAAATCTTCCCTTTATGAGGAACATAGTGTTAACCGTGTTGAAATGGTCACGGATCACATAGGTATGGTCTACTCGGGTATGGGACCCGATTATCGCCTTCTTGTGAAACAAGCACGTAAAATAGCCCAAAACTACTATTTAACCTACAAGGAGCCAATACCTGTGGCCCAGTTAGTACAACGCGTTGCAACATTAATGCAAGAGTATACACAAACCGGGTACATAATTTGTGATAATTAATTTATTGAAGAATTTAAATAATTTTCATTTAACATTATCTGTTTAGTGGAGTCCGTCCATTCGGTGTTTCACTTCTTATTTGTGGATGGGATTCCGATCGTCCATATTTGTTTCAGTGTGATCCATCAGGAGCATATTTTGCGTGGAAAGCAACTGCAATGGGCAAAAATTCAGTAAATGGTAAAACATTTTTGGAGAAAAGGTAAATATATAAACGAGAAGATAAGATAACCTGAAAAAAATATGATCCATAATTAATTGCAGTCTTAACTTAATTACCGCGAAGTGTATTTTCTATGTATCTTTAAGGCTTATGACACCAAATTTGTATGCTAGGGGTATAACTTAAGATCATTTTTTTTCTGAGAAAAAGGATTCCTAAAAAAAATTGAACCAGAGATTCAGTCAATGACGATAAACAACACAAAAACGTGGGTGTCTATTGAATCTGTATTTGTGTAGGTATGTCTGTCTGTACTACTGAAACGATTTTTTTCAAACTCGGAACTTGTGATTTTTGTTTTTAAGTGTACTTCTTTACTACCGTGTTTGTATTGAGTTTAAGAGTTGGTTTTGAAATTTTGAAGTAAAAACCATCCCAAAGATTTAAAAATTGGCACTAATGCTGGATTTACACGACTGACAAATTGGCAGTATTCTGGCATTTAACTGTCAAAAAAAATGACAGAACAATGGAAAAATTCATTCTTTTGGCAGTATAATGACAAAAAAATGCCAATTTGTCAGTCGTGTAAATCCAGCATAACTTAAAAAAATCTACAAATATTGGATACGTCTTTTAGATCTCGGCAGTGTATTTTTTGTCTGCATTGCGGTTAAATTTACCAAGTACCTGCCATAAAACGGTTTTTTGATTTTCATAATTTACAGAAGGTCAATTAAATTGCATGTAAAAATTAGCAAAACAGATTTTTTGGATTTATAAAAATCAATGTCTTAAGAACACCAAATGTTAAGAAAAAATGTTACAAGAAATTTTATTATTATTATAAGTTCATATATTTTCAATTATTCTCTTTTACCATTTTCTTTTAATTTATTCTATGCATTTTATAATATAATAACAATTATTACGAAAATCTTTTTATCAACAAGCCCATTTTGGTTGTTTACATGTCCTTTATTAATGAAATTATATAGTTTAAAAACAACCCTAGTCTCTGAAAGTTGGTTTTTCTGGGATAAAACACTCGCATTAAGGCTGCAAAGCTTACGCACCATCATATTAATATTGAAGGTTTGAATAAAACAACAACCACAGTGAGCTACCACCAAGTCATTACAGGCTTAAGTTAAAGCCGTTTCACGGCTGCCAGGCCGATTATCAGACTACTTTTAGTGGTGCTTAGTCTATTACGTAAAATTTTAATTTGAAACACTGCTCAGCTAAGAGTTGAACATAGCGTCTTCAGAGCCATACTACGCATTGCGCTACCGAAGTCACGTGATCAGGTATAAGTATTCTCGAAAATTTAGCACCAAAAAGATGGAATTTTACCATAAAGAAACTTCGTCAAAGTTGATTTTTTGAAAATAGATTGGATTTAAATATTCTTTAAACAGCTGGACGTCTTTTTGTTTGAGGTGGTAAAATAATTTTTTTCTGATTTTTTGTTCCTTTTTTTACCATAAAAAAGGAATAAAAACAATGAACTTGAAATAAAAAACTTGTTGAGCTCAAAAAATAATAACATACACCACCGTCCAAATTCGAAACTTGTTTTTGTCTTTTCTATTCAGCCCTATCACGAATTCCATCGTAATCGGAATCTTTCCGAATCCCGAAAAAAAACTATCATCAAATAGGGCTGAATATCTTAATGACAGCTTTAAGTTAAACATCCATTTGGATTTGTTACGAACTCAGAAAATGTCCATCAATACCTATGTACATCGCAAGGCCCCTTAAGGCCCATGTCATGTGGTAAAGTGAATCGAATAAATGCTTTTCGCATTCGGACTCAATCTCACGCATTGCTTTCACATTTTCGATTTAAAAAAGTGAAACGTAAAACTTTTTACCCTTTGGGCGATTCCGCTATAGACAATTTTCGACATCATTGTCTTAATTACAATATTTTTTACTTTTTTTAATAAAAATGCAAAGTAGAAGAACGATATTTAATAACAAAAACAAGAAATGAGACCTAACTTAAAGAGAACATTTTTTTCGCTTGGGAACATTGACATATGAATAATGAATAACATCGGTACGAACTGCAATTATCATAACTGGTAACACAGGCGTGACATAGCCACTACCGACGGTTTTCAGTTATGATTTACTTGTTAAACATGTGTTGACAAATGCCATTTAATCGTTTGCACAAAAACATGCAAGTATTTGTTATAACTTTTTTAGCATTATTGATTGCAAACAGTCAATATAAGATTGTTGCACCCGCGATATAAAACATATAAAAGTTAGGTTTTTCGACAGAAATAAAGTGCTAACGTTTTGAAACTTTGTAAAAGTAAGAAGAAATTAAAAACAAAATTAATTCAGTCGTAATAAGGAGTAAATTGTAAGTTGAATACAGAAAAAACGTTGATTGAAATTGGTTGCACCCGCGATCGCTATATTAAGATGGCGGGTGCAACTTATTAACTACTAACATTATAACGTGACTTATCATATTTTATTGATAAAATTTGCCTCGAATAAGAATTTCTGCTGTTCAAGTTCTTTTTTTAACTATTTAATAAAATATTTTGTCCTTTATTATAAAAAAATATCAGATTAAATGACAGGGAAACAAGTAAAACAGACTGCTTCACAGAAATACAGAAAACTTAAAGAAAAAGCTGAACTTCATGCATTCATTGAAAAAGGGGAGCGCGTGTTAGATGATAAATGAGAAGGACTGAAAAACATGCAAGGAATGCAGTCAAAACATTTCTTCAAATCTGAAGACGGCAACAACATAACTGTGGCACGAACCTTATTTTCTCATTGCAAGATTACAGTAATCTACCATGGAAACAGCAAACATACAGTGATTGGAACCACTTATACCTTTAGTGCACGAAGAAAATTTGTTTCCTGAGTTATCTGCTCCTTTTGTATCGGACGAGTCCTGGGGCCAGATTATGTAACAAAGGAAACGAAAGCGATCATTCGTTTTTCATAAACGAAAAAAATTGTGCGAAAACGATAATTGGCTTTCTGTATCGCATTTCGTTTTTGTTTCTGTGTTCGTTTATGCTTCGAATACAACAAAATTTTATTGCCTAATTTATGATTTTGACAATAGTCAGATATCTTGAGAGATGAGAAATAAATTAAATACGTAAAACTTAAGAAAATCGATAATAAGAACATGATTTAAGAGATAAAATGAGGAAAAACTTAGAAAAAAAGATACGTAGTTAATTTTTTAGGGACTTCAATTTCAGTGATGGTTAAGTGTCAACTCTTAATGAGCCCTCTTTGTGTCGTTTCAATAAAGAGTATAATTTGACTTCAGAGGACTTTAATTCCTAAATTAGTAATTTTATTAGTTATTCTTAAGTTTTACAATATCTTTCTTACTTTAAGTTTTTTTTTTTTTTTTTTTCTTTTTTCTTTTTCTTTATTTTTCTATTTTCTTTCTTATTATAAAATATATTTTTTTGCTCTGATGGCTATCCGTGGTGCGAACGCAAGAAGTTTTCTTTATCAAATGGGAATGTTGAAGATTGTCCATTTTGTATACCTAATTAAATATGGTCGATTTCCGGTTTCGATTATGAATTCACACATAGGTGGTCTCATGTCACCTATGTTTTCAGTTTCGCCACTTCTTACTTAAGTGCTGCCAGCTTTGGCAACACTCCCCCCTGGCAAGGCGGTTTTTTGAAACGGCTTTCCACTTTCGCCAAAGCGGCTAACATCTAAGACGGCAAGTTTCGCGGTGGGTCTTGTATAAATCCCTGTTTTAGTTTTGACTGATGCGCTTCTTACATTGCCGTCTTTTCCCACAAAGGTTCTGAGGATAATGCCTTTTGGCCAGGAGTTTCGAGGATTGTCTTTATCAACGATAAGGACGACGTTACCCACTTCAAGAGGTTTTGTTTCAGAGAACCATCTTGTACGCCTTGTAAGATCTGGAAGGTATTCGCTAACCCACCGTTTCCAGAATCGATTAGCATATTGTTCACTGGTTAACCAGTTTTTTCTTAGAATGACCCCATCGTCGCTTAGCTCTCCTGACATTTTAACGCCGTTTGAAGAACCTAATAGAAAATGATTGGGCGTCAAAGCTTCTTCATTTTCACTATCTAAGGGAACGTATGTGAGGGGCCTAGCATTTACTATTCGTTCTACCTCTGCCAACATAGTCAGTAATAACTCATCCGTAGGTTTTCTTGTAGGTGTTATACAGCTCAGAGTTTTCTTTACAGATCTCACGAGCCTCTCCCAGCTTCCTCCCATGTGAGGTGAGGCAGGTGGGATGAAATTCCATTGTAGGTTAGTTCCGATGAATCTGTCAGCCATTTTGTCTACGTCAATCTGATCTACAGCGTCCTTTAGCTCGTTGCTTGCCCCACGAAAATTGGTGCCGTTATCACTAAAAACTTCCAATGGTCGACCCCTTCGTGCTATGAAACGATTCAAGGCCATTATACAAGCGTCCGTTGAAAGTGAATGTGCTATCTCGATATGTATTGCCCGAACCGTCAAGCATGTTATTAGAACACCCCACCTTTTTTCTGAATGTCTTCCCACCTTGACGAAGAGAGGTCCGAAGTAGTCGACACCAATATATGAAAACGGTCTAGTAAAGGGTTGAAGTCTGGCCGCAGGTAGATCTCCCATGATTGGTGGTAGAGGGACACATCTATTATTTTTGCAAAATTGGCATTTTTGTTTAATTTTCTTAAGTCGAGCTCTAAGTCTGGGTATAAAAAATCGCTGCCGTAATTCGTTGATTACAGTTTCATCGTTATGGTGGAGAAATCGGTGATGGTACTCCTTTATTAATAACTCAGTTATGTAATGGTCAGTTGCCAGAATAATTGGTCGTTTAGTATCTATGGATACACCATACGCCGCATCAATTCGACCTTTCACTCGCAAGACAGAATTTTCGTCCAAGTACGGTGAAAGCTTGAATAACTTACTCGACCTGTCGACTTGCAGCTTTTTTTTATTCTCTTTGCACACGGTTAACGAAGCAATTTCTTCGGGAAAAGACTCCTGTTGACATATCTTGAAACAATAGTTTTCTGCGTTTATGAAATCGAGATTGACGAAACATTTTTGCGGGTGCATTTTTGTTCTTTTGGAAGAAGACCTTCGAATGTAACGAAAAACTTGAGCCAACGTTCGAAACAGTCGATGCCAGCTACTGAAACGAGTGGCGTCGATAAAGGATTCGAAATGTACAACGTGATGCATATGGATGTGCTTTATTTCTTCAGTTTCGATTTCAGTATCTTTGAATTCTTTGGGCCACAGTTCAATGGGATCGTATAAGAAACTCGATCCTCGATACCATCGACTATCACTACAAAACTTTTTGTTAATTTGCCATTTTGTGCCCTCATCGGCGACATTCAATTTGGTTGAAATCCATCTCCATTCCTTTACGTCGGTCTCCTCCAGAATTTCTCCGACCCGAAATGCGACAAATTGCTTGTACCTCCTGTGATCCGAGTTGATCCAACTCAAAACCGTCCTTGAATCCGACCAGAAGTATCTCTCAGATATTTTTATTGAGTGCCCGGATGATATGATTTTTGCTAATTTCACCCCTAAAAGTGCTGCTTCTAGCTCCAACCTCGGAATCGACATTACTTTCAGGGGAGCTACCTTGGTTTTAGCGGCTACGAGAGCAATTTTAACTTTATTATCGCCAAAATATCGAAAATATCCCACGGCGGAGTAAGCTAGTTCGCTGGCATCAACAAAGATGTGCATTTGCACGGAAGAGTAATTATTGAGAGATAGTTGTTTTGCATATGGACGATCAATGACTATTTGCTTAATATCTGGAATGAAACTTTTCCATTTGTTCCATTTTTCAAGATGTTTTGGTATTATTTGTTCATCCCAATCGATGCCTGAACTCCATACTTCTTGTAACAGTATTTTTAGCAATACCAAAAAGTTAGCGATTAAGCCCAGTGGGTCAAAAACCGTCATAAGAATTTTTAAAATTTGCCTCTTCGTCGGCCAAGCTTCTTCCGCTAGAATCTTTGCTTGAATAGTGTGTGGTTTGATAGCAAAAGAGAATGAATCTGACCGTGGAGACCACCACATGCCCAAAATCTTTTCTGGTCCAGATGAAGTACTCCAGCTGTTAATGCTTTTGTCGAAGTTCGCAGCTTTATCTTTTAAACTATAGATCACTGATTTAGAATTCGATAAAAAGTTCCGAATATTAAATCCACCTTGTTCATGAATGAATATAATTTCTTTTGCCGATTGCATTGCTTCCTCTTCAGTGTCAAAGCTGTCAAGATAGTCATCAACGTAATGATTTTCGATTATACCTTTCACGGCTCTGGGAAATTGTTCTTCGTACCGTCTTGCGTTTTCGTTCTTTGCATATTGTGCGCAAAAGGGAGAACAAGTGGAGCCAAAAGTCATCACTTGCATTATAAATTCATCGATTTGGTTATTTTGTTTATTTCGCCATAAAAAACGCTGAGCGTGTTGATCTGATTTTCTTATTTTCACTTGGTGAAACATTTCCTTAATGTCGGCACACACGGCAACTCTGCGCTCTCTAAAACGGAACAAAACGGAAACAAGAGGCGGAACGATATCTGGACCTGAGAACAACAACGAATTCAGAGAAATATTATTTACTGCTGCAGCTGCATCCCACACAATTCTGATTTTATTCGGTTTGTTTTGATTAACGACGGGAAAGATGGGGAGATACCACACATTGTCGAAACGTTGTTGTATCTCTGACTGCATTAATTTTCTTGCATATTCCTTCTGTATATATTCTTCTATTTGTGTGTTCAGTCTTTCATACAGTTGTTTGTCTTTTTCCATTCTTTTTTCCAGATACATAAGCCGACGAACAGCCATCGGGCGGCTATCGGGCATTTCGTTTTGGTCATGTCTCCACAACAAAGGAACAACGAAGTTCTTTCCTTCTTTTGTTACGTTGTTATTGATAATTTGCATGGCTTTCTCGTCGTCAGAGGAACGGAGCACAGTTTTGTTACTAAAGCCGGTGGAGTCGATTGAGATAAATTCCTTAAACAATTTGCTCAGATTTTCGTCCTCATTTTGTTGACAATCACATATATGGAAATTAAGTATTTCTTGTTGACATTCTCCACCGATTGGCATTAATAAGCGCTTACAGGGACCATAGACAGTCCACCCCAATCGTGTCTTGGAGGCAGCTGGTTGATCTTCGAAACCTTCTCTCGATCGAAGTGGAATTGTTAATTTCCATTGATCTAACCCCAACAAAATTTGTGGCTTTGCATTTTGATATGATGCCAAAGGGATTCCTTTTAAATGCGGATATCGTTCTGAGAGTTCTTCTGCATTTATGTCTTGTATTGGAAGACCAAGTGACTTGACTGTGCGAATGTTAGAGACCTCGTATTGTTTTTTCGAATGAATTGGTGAAATTTTAATGTTTATTATTTTAGATGTTCTCTCTGTGCGATGGGTATTTGCCGTCCATTTGAGGCACAACGGCTTAGTTTCACCTGTGACCCCTAATTTATCCGCGAGTGCTTCATCAATGAGCGAAATTGAAGAGCCGTCGTCAAAAAAGGCGAATGTGTTTATATTTATATTTGTTTGACTATTATATAAAGTCACAGGGATTATTCTGAATAATGTGTAACTTTTATCTCTCTGATGAATGTTAACGATTGCGTTCGTAAGGCAACCAGAGACGACAGGAGTATCGGGAACCTTATGAAGTAATTTGTGATGCTTGTAGACGCATCCATCGACGCCGCACCTTTTGTCTACTTGACAACGAGTTCGCCCATGCTGGCGTAAGCATGTACGGCAAATTGTGTGTCGCTTGACAGCATCCCATTTTGCGTTCAGATTAAGGCTCGAGAATCGTTCACATTGATCAACGGAGTGGTCACTTAATTTGCAGACAGGACACTTCTTCTTAGTTGGCGATTGTGAATCTGAATCAACGTGAAAATTTACAGAAGATTTAGGAGTATACTTTTCACTTCGGGTTGACGAGTACATGCGTGTTACTTGAGATGCCGAGCTAGCAATTTCGGCCAGCCACTCGCTAAAATGGGCCAGATTCGCAGTAACCACGCCCTTTCGAAAGCTTCCCCACTCTAGTCTAATTTGTGAAGGTAATTTTTCCACGAACTCCCGAACTAATGACGGATTTGTTATGTGGTCCTGCATACCTGTAGCTGCCATAATCGCACATGCATTTTCAACAGCCAACGAAAATTGTATAATAGATTGAAGCTTGTCCATCCTAGGAGATGGTTCTCGTCTTATTTTCTCAATCAGATCATCAATGATATCTTCAGGACGACCGTATAACTGATGAAGGCTTTTCAAAACCCCGGGAACTTGCTCGGGAAAGAATAGTCGAGTACCCACTGTCTTAAAAGCATCACCTTTTAAACAGCTTTGTAGGCGTCGCAAATTTTCGCTGTTGGAATAACCGCATGAGATCGTCGTGTTGTTGAACCAGCTTATGAAGCGTGGCCATTCTTCAATTCTTCCGCTGAACGTTACATGCTCCTTTGACATGATTTGCCTGGCTGCCATTTGCTGCTTGTTCGGGAGCGGAGATTCTATTAATGCGCTCGTATTGAACATGCTTGCTGTTGGACCTGCGCCATGAGGTTCATTGTAGATCGATGTGTTGACAAATGAAGGATGAGTTCGGGTTTCATTGGTGTTTTGTTGCTGCGGGTTCTTGTTTGTATTGAAAGGGCTATTCCATTGAGATTGTGTTGAAGCGGCTGGATTGATTGTAGTTGCAGGTTTGTGCTGGACTTTGGTGGTATCGTCAACTTCGCTGTCAGAACTTGAGTGAAGGTCAGCCAGAAGGGCATATTTTTTTTCCAAAAATTCGTTGTCACGCTTTTCTTGCAGTTGTCGCTCCTCTTCAAGTCGCTGTAGAAGTAGAGCACGTTTCTTTGGTGAAATTATTCGCTTTTCAGGTTCGGATGTGGAATCAAGGAACTTTGTTTGTTTCAATGTTGATGTCAGAGGTACAGTTTGTTTAGGATACGGTTGGTTAAGACGAGGTGGTGTATTAGCTGTATCGTCGGGGTTAATGGTTTTGTCTTTCTCGGAGAGCTGTTCTGGAGCACTTGAATCTTCTCCGTTAACCTTTGGTGTTTCTTGCGATTGACTGTTGTTATCGTTGTTTTCGAGAAAAAGTGTGCGACATTTCACACAACTCCAAGGGTGATGCTGAATGTTATTGTCAACACCGACACAGGTATAATGATACCAATCGTCGCAGGCATCGCATTGGACCATATCTTGATTGTCCTCATTTTGGCACGCTTTGCAGTTATAGGGCATTTTGATGAAAAGAAAACTACCTACTATGTTCTGTGACTATGACTATGTTCTCTGCACGTGGCAGGCAGAGGTAGAAAAGAATATATAAAATGGGATTTGACTCACCTTACGTTATCTTAGACAATAACTAAAGTTTCTTGTTGATGCGTTGCTTCTTCGTTGTAGCTTGACGCTTAAAGTTGCGACTTTAAATAAGGTGGAATTTCCTAGACGTGGTTTGAAGACGAGATGAAGTTACTTGCTATGAAGGAAGATGAGATGATGTTGGAGGACGACGATGTATGCTCCTTTCGGAACGTGGTTTAGTTCAGATACTGCGGTGAATTACTCTTTGCAGCACTTAGCCAATGGTACAAAATGATCGTGGCAAGGCAATTATTATACCGTGAAGGTCTTTGCAGCAGGTATAATTGTTACCACTTAAGGCACGTCGCAGCTACGATGGAAAGCGTCTTTGTAGCGTGTACGCAGGATAATGTTGCCGCTAAGATGAATGCTCTTTATAGCGTATGACGGAGGGTGAGACTGCAGCTACGATGAATGCTCTTTGTAGCTTGCAGGCGATCGCTTGATAAGTCGCTCCTTCCAGCCAGTAGCACGATGCAAGATGATTTAAAGAATTAAAGAAAATGTCAACTCTTAATGAGCCCTCTTTGTGTCGTTTCAATAAAGAGTATAATTTGACTTCAGAGGACTTTAATTCCTAAATTAGTAATTTTATTAGTTATTCTTAAGTTTTACAATATCTTTCTTACTTTAAGTTTTTTTTTTTTTTTTTTTCTTTTTTCTTTTTCTTTATTTTTCTATTTTCTTTCTTATTATAAAATATATTTTTTTGCTCTGATGGCTATCCGTGGTGCGAACGCAAGAAGTTTTCTTTATCAAAAGGGAATGTTGAAGATTGTCCATTTTGTATACCTAATTAAATATGGTCGATTTCCGGTTTCGATTATGAATTCACACATAGGTGGTCTCATGTCACCTATGTTTTCAGTTTCGCCACTTCTTACTTAAGTGCTGCCAGCTTTGGCAACAGTTAAGTAAAAAATTTTACTGGGATAACATGAATATGTATCTAGCAATGGCCACAATTGTCTTGTATTTGTTGAAAAAGTAGCGTTTTGTCTCATCCTCTTCGGATTTTGATCCATTCTGGGCAAAATTGGTCTTCTAACCAAAGTCTCAAAATGGGAGGAACATAATGTTATTCGCGTCCCTCTTCTTATGCGTATATTATCCAACACATATTTAAATGCTATTTTATTAAGTCCAAATCATTCAATAAAGCTACAGTTACAGTTTTACTTAACAACGTTTAATTACAAATAATTGAAACCCACCTTTGTTCTGGCAACGTAAATGGATCCGAAAAATCTCTTAGATTTCTGCTTACATTTCTCAAGACCAATGATTCCGAATCATTATTTTCTTCTTCACTGTTGCTCAAAAACGCAATATATTCACGGATCATATTTATTTATTTATAACATTTTTTTTGTTGTCAATTTTATGGCAACTGAAGCACTCACGAAGAAAAATGTCAAAGATTAAGCTGTCGTAAAATTCTTTTCGCATGTGCGAACGAAAACTTTCGTTTTTTGTGTTACATGAAGAAAATCGTTCGCACGCGCGAAAACGGTTGTTCGCTTTTGCCTTACAGAATGTCACCCCTGCCTAGCATTGAAACCAAAACTGCGGGTTTCCGGTGATGCAGAAAATGAAGCTTTAAATTAAAACAACTTCTCTTGAACCCTCTATATTACCAGCAGATGTATGTCCTGAAACCCGTAATATTTTTTTTTGCAGTAGTCTTGTACAAACGGCAGACGCAAAATAATTACATAATATGGTTATGTGGGGTTGTGTCTTAGCGAAATAGATGAATATATAGACGTTAGATTACAATTTCTGACGACGAAATCGTAAATGACATAGCGGACGAGCAATTTAAAGATATCGCGAAGTTGGAAGGGCCAGAAAAAAAGTCTGATGGAAATAATATGTTGATAGAATTTTCGGAGATTATTGACGTTTTTCAGAAATGAGAAGAAATAATTAACAAAAGTAACAAATAAGGGCACTGACTAGTAATTAAAACTATTTGTTCTATGATTTCGATCCTATATAAGTTTTTATTGATGTTTATCACTTAAATTAGAGGCGTTGCACTCGCAATAATTTGATGTTGCACCCGCGATTGCTTCAAAAATGAATAATTCAGAGTATATTTTTGTTGTTTATCATATTATTTTGTTTTTTAATTGATAAGTTTAACGATTTACGGAATAACAAGGCATAACATAATAATTGCTTCACAATTAACAGGCTTTTGTGTTTTTGTTTTATGATCCAGTAAGGTAGGGCCAATTTTGTTGCACTCGCGATAGCACTTTGAACCTTCCTCTTAACTTTATAAATATCAAATCAAAAATTTTGTAGACGAATATAAATTGAACATGTTAAAATGTAATTCTTCCAAGATTTGTTTCATCAAAAATAATTTTTATTTTATCGTGAAGGAACTTTATATGCGTCCGAATGTTGCACCCGCGATAATGGAATCGCCACTTTCACACTAATTCCGGTAAAAGTTTTGCGAAAATTTGAAACCCAACCTTGAAGATTTTCTTATGAATAATTCGTTCATGCCGCCATTTGGAAGTAAATATTTTGGCCGAACATTGCCAAGAAATTGAAAATAAAAAAGTTATAATTAAAAATAGAAGGACATTTTCAATGAAAATATCATTAAAACAATCAATAAAACTAAAAAACCCTTACATTATATTTTCCTTGAAAATTTCCGTCTTCTTTTAGTTATAACTTTTTTTATTTCCAATTTCTCGACAAAAGCATCTAAACTAAAACTGTAGAGAATTGATCATTCATATATATGCTGATACAAATAAGTGTCTGTTGGGGTTGCATGAATATGAAAATATATATATTTGTCATCAAGCCGTCTAAAACGTTTGGCTAAAATACCTTTATTTTTTAAAGAGTGGCAACTTCATAAATTTCCTTATTTAAAATTCAAAAATACTTTCGTCTCTTTTTATTAAGAAGAGTGTCAACGTTTAAGTATGAAGTATTAGCCATGTTATTTAGCTAAAACTCTTTTGTCGGCTGATGAGAGTCACCATACTTTTTCTTACGCTCTACCCAACATAAGCATCAGCGAACTGGATAGCCCAATAACTTTGTGCGAACTGGAATCAACTCGTCAAAAGATGAAAAATAACAAATCACCGGGTGTAGATGGAATTCCAGTAGAATTTTATAAAAACAGTACTGAACAATTGAGAATTAACTTCTGCTTTACTTCAACATCTGATAAAATGATTCGTATTTGCCAAACAACTTCAACAGAGCTGTTATTTTTGCTATTTATAAAAATGGAGATGCAACCTTGCCAGAAAATTACAGAGGAATTTCAATTCTAAACACCTTAAGGAAGTTTTCTCTTCAATTCTGTTTTCTCTTCAATTCTGTATAAAAGGCTCATCAAATGGATCGACGACAGAAATCTACTGAGCATGTTCCAAGCCAGCTTTCGATCTGGCTTCTCAGCGATGGACAACCTCTTCGCATTGACCAGCATTGCCAGAAAGTCAATTGAAAAAAAAGAAAAAACTATGCGTTTGCTTTGTAGACTTTAAAGCAGCATTCGACAAGCTGAACCGACAGACTTTGATGTACAAGCTTTCATCGATGGGAATTTCACGGAAATTCTTGATGATGTATTGCAAATTTCTTATTTCATCGAGTGCCTCTGTTTGGGATGGGTCGGTTTTTTCAAACTGGTTTTGCTCTATGCTGACGACTTAGTATTAGTGGCTGACAACCCTTTCACCCTACTGTTGCAAACCAACAAGCTCAATACATGTTGCGAGAAGTGGGGGTTATTTGTCAATATAAGCAAAACCTAATTGATGATTTTTGTAGGGCATCAAAAAAGGAGGCGATCCGAAGAAAACTGGACCCATGTTCTGTAACTCAGGCGATAACTTATCGCATCGCTAAAAAATAAAACCATTCATTCCACACTTAACGCCTCTGGAAAAAATTGGGTTTCTGTAACTCAATGCGATAAGTTGAATTTTCGATTTGTTTTGATTGGAAAATCCATTGGAAGGCGATAGGTCTGTCAATCTGTTTGACATTAAAAAAAACAAAAGTGAAAATTGCAATCGAATTGCTTATCTTTATAATGGGTGATTTTTTAAGAGGTTTAGAACTTTTTAAAAAAAAAAAAACACAAAAAATTCGAAAAAATGAATGAAATATTTATTTGAATCGATAGTTTGAACCTTGCAATTTAATGTTTAAAGATAATTTCATGCAAATGTTGACCGCGGCTGCGTCTCAGGTAGCCCATCCGCTGAGTCCAATTTTGGCATACTCTTTCACACATATCGGCCGGTATCTCACGAATGAATGCATGGATGTTGGCTTCCAGTGCGTCAATCGAAGCGGGCTTGTCCCTATAGACATTAGCCTTGACATACCCCCACAAAAAATAATCTAATGGTGTCAAATCGCACGATCTAGGCGGCCAATTGACCGGCCCTAAACGTGAAATTAACTGTTCACCAAACTCGCCTCGCAATTGCGCCATTGTTTCGCGTGCTGTGTGGCATGTGGCACCGTCTTGTTGAAACCACATATCATGCAAGTCAAGAACTTCCATTTCGGGCAAAAAAAAAGTTTGTTATCATCGCTCGGTAGCGTTCACCATTGACAGTAACGCTGCGATTCGCATCATCTTTGAAGAAATAGGCCCAATAATGCCGCCGGCCCATAAACCGCACCAAACAGTGGCTTTTTCGGGATGCATTGGTAGCTGTTGCAATGCTTCTGGCTGATCTTCACTCCAAATGCGGCAATTTTGCTTATTTACGTACCCATTCAACCAAAAATGAGCCTCATCGCTGAACACAAGCAGCGCGCGATGAACATTTCGAACCGAGCACGAATTTTGATAGTAAAATTCAATAATTTGCAAGCGTTGTTCATTTCTAAGACGATCCATGGTTAAATTGCAAACCAAACTGAAGCTGTTTGACAGTGACACAAGGTACTAAACACACGTCAGCTGTCAAAACCAGTGTTGCCAAAACCAAACCAGCCAAAAAATCACCCGTTATTTTGTTAAAAGAGTGAAGTGCTTGATAATATATAGATAGATATACATAGATATTGTACACTGCTTTTTTTGAGGAAGCTAAAAAAGAATAAAATAAAAAAAAAGAAATGAACCCATTTGAAATGCCAGAGGAACGATTAAAGGAGATATTCCGACTCAGCCGAAATGCAGCGCAGGTTTTGACAGAGGAAATGCTGCCATATTTGTCTCAAGGACAGAAAAAACTTCATCGTTTGCCACTTGCGAATTCCTTGTTTTCGAAAAAATATTTCACCAAAGAATCTTTTAGACTCTTGTCACTCTGAAAATTATAATTGATAAATACTAAAATTCAATTTTCTTTACTTTCTTGTTCTCAGTCATTCATTACAAAAATTATTTATTTTGTTTCCTTCTTTATAAAGGGTTTTCCAATAAGAGGTGTTATTTTGATATTCAAAGAAAAATGGCATTTTTTGAGATAAATGATCGGATGTTTATTTCATTATAAAGAGGAAGGTATGCCGTTAATAATGGAACACAACATCAGCCAAATGGCCGCCACGACCACGCTTACAGGACCATATCCTTTTCATGAAATTTTCCATAACCAAATCGCAAAGTGGCTGCCCTATGTCCTCGATAGCCTCACGAATTCTATCTTTGAGGTCTTGAATCGGCACTGGGCAAGGTGTTAAATCACAAGATCTCGGTGGCCAATTGTGATCACCTCTTCGAGAGATAACACGGTCCGGAAACTTTTCCCGTAAAAGATCGATGGTTTCATTGCTTGTGTGGCACGTAGCGCCGTCTTGTTGAAAGTAAGCGTTGTCCAGATCAATACCATCCAATTCCGGCCATAAAAAATCATTACTCATCTCTCGATAGCGCAATCCATTGACCGTAACTGTTGCTCCAGCCTCATTTTCGAAAAAGTAAGGTCCAATGACCCCGCCGGACCATTAACCGCACCAAACAGTCACGCGTTGAGGATGGAGAGGCTTTTCAACAATAACTCTTGGGTTTTCCGAGCCCCAGATGCGACAGTTTTGCTTGTTGACGTAGCCTCCGAGGTGGAAATGGGCCTCATCAGTCAAGATGATTTTTCGATGAAATTCCGGATCATTTTCATGCATTTCAAGGACCCAATCAGCAAAGACACGACGTTGTTGATGATCAGCCGGCTTGAGTTCTTGTGTTAGCTGAACTTTATAAGCCTTAAGACCCAAGTCTTTATGCAAAATACGGTGTAATGGCGTTTGTGGAATGCCTAATTCCAAAAAACGACGAGGAATGGACAAACCTGGGTTTTCTTCAACACAATATTCTCAGTTGTTCTTGAGCGACGTGCACGGGTTTTATTCTTCACCTCACTAACTTGTCCCAACAGCTCGAATTTGTCCACCAATTTCTGTATTGCGGTCCGACAAGGTGCTTCACGACGACCCAAAAATGTTTTAGTTTTACGAACCGTCTCTGCCAAATTTTCACCATTTTTATAGTGAATTTTAATAATTTCAATGCGTTGTTGAAGCGTGTATCGTTCCATTTTTATTAATGGCGTAGTTTCTACTTGTCAAATGTCAAAAAATGACAGCTTCAAAAGTGACAGCTACCGAAATAGCGGGCTATTCAAAATAACACCTCTTATTGGAAAACCCTTTACTAATGAAGAATATTTTGAAATGATCGTTATTTTTGGCGAAATGGGAAGAGCAGCTTGCGAATATGCCTGCCGCTTTGCAAACCGACGTCATCCTGATAACCACGTTTTTGATCGGCTAGTAAATCGCGTTCGCACAGAAGGTGTGCTTCAACCGCAGCGACAAGGTAGCGGACAAAACTTGCAAAACGGGCTTACGTGCAAGACCGTGAAGACAGAGTCCTTCAATTCTTTAGAAATAAACCTTGTACGAGTTTACGAAGAGGAGCTTGTAACCTAACGATACCGAGGAGCACGATCTGGAGTACAATAAACAAAAACAATTTCCACCCGTACCATTACACCAAGGTACAAAATCTCAATCCTGGTGACCAAGAACGGCGCGTTGCTTTTTGCGAGTTGATTCTGAATATGAAAACCCATAATCCGGATTTTATTTTTAAAATCGTTTGGACGATGAAGCAATATTTACACGAGGAGGTTTTTTCAATTGCCATAACTATAATTTTTGGGCTGTGGAAAACCCTCAAGTGACAAGGGCTACACAATTCCAACAAGAATTCAGCTTCAATTTGTGATCTGGGCTTTTAAATGATTCCCTAGTAAGTATTAAGTGTTAATTTATTAAAATGAATTTTTGTAGACTAGAATACATTAATTTAAATATGAAAAATGTGCTTCAAAGCTAAAATTTTGTAGAAACTTGTTTTTGGTTAAGATTGGACCTTGGAAAATGTCCTCAAGAGTTAATGGAGCAAATTATGCAGATTTTTTAAGAAATAATCTGCCAGATTTAATAGAAGATTTGATTTTTAAAGAATACACTACTATTTTGTACATGCACGATGGTGCTCCAGCTCATTATGCCGTCGTTGCGCGCAACGTTTTAAATGAAAATTTCCCTGAGCGGTGGATCGGCCGAGGGAGTCCTATCAGTTGGCCACCAATCAACGTATTGAAGAGGCATATCGAACCGTGACACCTGATATGATAAAAAGGGCTTCCTCAAGTATTTTGAGGCGAGCACAGCTGTGTATTGATCAGCAGGGTGGGATATTTCAACACTTTTGTAAGAAACTGCAAACAAAGAAGTCCTTTTATGTAATTTTCTATTACTTCTTGAATTTCCTTTTTTTTGGTTTTTTATTTTTTTAATTATTTTAAATGTATTTTTAGGTACAAAAATGTTAAGTATTTTTAAGAAAACATATTGGGCTTTCATAATAAAAACAAAAAAATTATACTCAATAACGTGTTTTTGTGAAAAAAATCATATCGAAGTCAAAAAAAAAACAACCTAAAAAAATGCGTTTGATAATAAATTGCGGAAAAACCGTTATACACACAGAAAAAAGTTGTATGGTGGATAGAAATTTCTAACTGTTCTAAAAAAAAAAAAATAAAAATCGGTTGTAGTTTAGCAAAGTTAGAGCCAGTCAAAGGAAAATAGAATAAAAATCATAAAAACCGTTATAAGTCGAAAACGAAGCGAAAACGAGAAAATTACCTCTTAAGTTTTTCGACTTGAAATGGCCTCAGGAACTTATGGTTTTCTTCTGAGGCGATGATTTCGGGACACCCTGTATATTGGGTCAACAAAACGAAAACTAGCAATACGAATAGCTGATAACAGAGCAGACGCACAGAGGGGCCAAATGCATGAATTCTTGGCAGAAATTATTTTAAAGCACTAATCTGTTGGAAAATGAATTAAAAGCACGTATCTAGTATTTAAATAATAATATTTTATGTTTTAATGCAAAATATAGTGATTATAGGAATATAGTACATATACAATATAATTAATCTGTATCGGAAGAATTATCTGAACTTATATTCGCTGATGTTCCGGAAGTATCCGAAGTAAATGAGTAATCAGGTGCCTTCAATAAATCAAGAACATCCTTATCAATGTTATTTGCACGTTTGTGTGGCAGTTTTCGCAAATCCATTATTAATGGGTCCGAAAAGAAATCAAGAGAAAATTAAAAATATCTTCGTTAGTTTTGACACGCAATATCTTACCAGAGAAATTTTCTCTGTATCTTTTGAATTCTTTATTTCGTGCCCCTGTGCTTCTTCACTTAACTGACCTATTGGCAATAAAGGATGCTTTATTATGGCTGGGCCATGAATCAAAACTTTGTGGATTGAGGGTGGCATTGGGTACCAATTATATTTTTCCACAAACAGTCTTGCAGTCTCAATAGCATATTTTTGGAACTTGTCCACATCAATTTCATAGATACTAACTGTTGTTTGCAATACAATTCTAAACCTTTTGATTACTTGAATATCCAACTCAGTAATCTTTGCTGCAACTTCTGGATCGCTGAAAAATCTCCTAGCCGTGTTCCCATCATTACTGCTTCCAAAGTCGGGTTTTGGCTTATCGACTTGGAACCCCATCTCAGTTTTAAATTTGATTTGGATTTCTTTTTTTCTTTCAGCAACGATTTTCTTTTCCTCCTCTCCACGAGCTTGCCACTTCATCAGAGGTAGTTTGTAACTAAGGTGCAACAAACATTCGAAGAACCACCGTATCCATGCATGGAGCACAGATAATCCGAATTCCAATCGAGAAACGAGAAATGTCTATTATATGTGTGTTGGATACTTTTTTAATATTACTGAGATCCTTAGAAGTGAGCCCGCATACAAAGCATCTTTGTGGTGAGCTAGTTTCTGTTATGGCATTACAAATTTTGTCATCTACCATTGTAAAAAGCATAACAATCGTAACATGTATTTCGATGTTATTCATGTGATATGTCACTTGCTGTAGCTCTTCAATTTGTTTTCGCATTATTTCAACCTCGTTTTTTGATAACTCTGTTGTTTCATGTTGAAAAATAAACTTAATTGGTCTGCAGTACCGTGTTGATGAAGGTCTTTCATTATTAATTGCTGCTTGTCTCCTGGATTGTTTGAAATAAGTCGTATAGGTACAAGTGATACAATGAAGATACTAGAGTATTTAGCATTTGGGTCAGAAAAATGTTGTTTTTATTCTGATTGTGCCGAACCATCCAAGCCCCACTTACATATTAGTTCCAAATTATTCAAAGTATCCGATTGTTGGGCTTCCAAAACTTCCTTTTGAGCATATAATAGCCGATTCACTGTGTGATTAAGTAAAGCCTGCAATTTAATCTCAGCAATAGTATCCGTAACAGTAATATGTATGTTCTTTCGGGGGGTAACACTCCTTTTTGGCCAGTTGGATTTTTTTGTAAGATGGAAACTTGGACTTGTCGTTCAATCTTAATATATTGTATTGGTGCCTGGTAAGTTTGGCTTCAACGAACATCGACAGAGCTTCTCAACCAGAAAGCTGTTGTTTCATGTTGAAAAATAAACTTAATTGGTCTGCAGTACCGTGTTGATGAAGGTCTTTCATTATTAATTGCTGCTTGTCTCCTGGATTGTTTGAAATAAGTCGTATAGGTACAAGTGATACAATGAAGATACTAGAGTATTTAGCATTTGGGTCAGAAAAATGTTGTTTTTATTCTGATTGTGCCGAACCATCCAAGCCCCACTTACATATTAGTTCCAAATTATTCAAAGTATCCGATTGTTGGGCTTCCAAAACTTCCTTTTGAGCATATAATAGCCGATTCACTGTGTGATTAAGTAAAGCCTGCAATTTAATCTCAGCAATAGTATCCGTAACAGTAATATGTATGTTCTTTCGGGGGGTAACACTCCTTTTTGGCCAGTTGGATTTTTTTGTAAGATGGAAACTTGGACTTGTCGTTCAATCTTAATATATTGTATTGGTGCTTGGTAAGTTTGGCTTCAACGAACATCGACAGAGCTTCTCAACCAGAAAGTTTTTTTTTTTGTAGCCCCTTCAAATTTCTTGTATGCCAACCTGTATTTGGCAGCTCTTTAGGTTGAGTTTGTAGTCACTTCCCTCACAACTTTAGATGCTTCTACTTGACCTGAAGACCGTCTTCAAATGAATGTTTCTGTCTCAAACCCTCAGTCTTTTGCCGTTTGGTCCTTTCCGAAGCTTCATCGAAACTTCTTCTAGGACGACCACATTTTTTATCAGTCCCCCAATAATTCTTGAAACTGATTGCAGAATCCAGCCAAGATTTATTAGAAATAAGAAACCTATCCTCTTTTCTGTAACTTTTTTGCCATCTTTTTTTGAAATCGGACATAAAAAAATGAAATCCGCTTTTGCAACATAGGTTTACAATGATTTGGACATTTAGTACGATTTTGGATAAATTCCATCAAATTCGAAGATTGAGTTATGACATGACATCGCCAGATTGCCTTACATATTCAAATAATGTTCGCCTCGTAATAAAAATATCACTGGAACCTGAACCTACCAAAAAAATATAGAAACAGATATTAAAAAAGGGTCCAGGGTTCGGACTTCAGAAATCGCATTTCGAAGTAGATCGAAATAAAAATCGCAGTGAAACCAAAATTTTCGAAGTAGAATTTTAATTTATATTAAAGGCTACTACATTCAACACTTTTTGCAAAAGAGTGGCAAAAAGTGGAAAAATGAAAATCAAAAACATACTTTAGAGAACCCTGTTTTCGAACAAATTGTGCTTAATCTGTCAAATCAATCTGAAATGACAGTTCCAAAACCCTTTTACCCACACAGGCATCTCTAAAGGTTGGTTTCGTTCTTGACATTTCCACTTTCAAGCAAAAAGAATCGAAATCGAAAATAGAAGTAGATTGTTAGCAAAGCGCAGTGATGCAGTAGATTTGGTAATGTATGAAAAAGCGAAGTAAATCTACTGCTTTCGCAGTAAAGTCCGAACGCTGCTCTAACCCTTTCGAGAAGCGAAATTTTTTAAAAGCGCAAATAGGCGCAGATTTTTATTTTTGTTTCTACAAGAACACATAATACACTAACAAATAGCACCAAATTCGAAGACATGTTATGACATGTTCATAATTAGAACTTAAGATAAAAAAAAGAACACAACATTTATTTTTCTAAAACTACACCCAACTTTCAAATATTCACCAAACTTTTATTTAATCACACCGAACTATAATTTTACATAAATATCGTTAGCAAACCTGTGGGGGCTGAATCCATTAAAAAAGAAATATATAAAAATGAAAGCACTTCTAAATATTTCACTAGAACACTTGTTCTGTTTTTCGATTTAATCACAGCTGCTAAAATCACTTTCCACAATGCGCAAGTTCAAATGAATGACTTGGTCAACATGCACTCAGTATTATCAAAAAGATCACGTGTTTGTACAGTTTGGGTATTCAACTGTACAACCCACCTATTTTTTTTTTAATTCCCCACAATTTTTTTTTTTTAATTCTGCCAAGAATTCATGCATTTGGCCCCTCTGTGAGACGTAAGAAACAAGAGATCAACAACTGGACTCTTTCAACATATGACAGAAAACGGACACACATCTGATTTTGATAATATCAAACTACTTGACAAAGAGAAACACACAAACAAACGATACACTCTGGAAAATGTAAGTATTCAGCAAAATCTAAGAAGAGTTATGAATTTCAAAGAGGACAAAGACAGCATCAGTTCAAGTTATAATACTGTGATAAAATAAGAATAGTCTGTGATAACCAGTTAAATTTTCTCTGTTTTGTCCTTTTTCTTTTCTTTAATTAATTTTTTAGTTTTTCGTTTTAAATCAATAGTGCAATATATATGTACAATTATTTATTTAAAATCAAAAAACTATTAAAAAGAAAAATGTAACTTGACGAAAAAAGTAAGTAAATACTAAAATTTGTGATCAAACAAAAAACAACAATACAAAAAAATGTAACTGTATTAAAGGTCTATTAAATTAAACACCCCTGAAGATGTTGGCAAAAAAACAAACGAAACGTTGGGAAAATTAATGGATTAGTCTTTTAGTTGCTTTAAAAAATATTTTTATTTATTTTTATTTATTTATTTGCTTAAGATATTACATATTGTTGGACATTGTCCCTTGCTTATATGCTAAGTTATTCAAATATATCAGTAAAATTTGAATTTAAACCATCATAACAATTGAAATAAATTTAACTTGTGCCTATATATAACAAAAACAATACTAGCTTTCATGAATAAAATGTAATTTAAACCATAGAATGCACAAGAATCGGAAGTACCTGAACTATATGTTATACAAAGGTAGCAAATACCAAACGCTTAAACTTATAAACATTATGAGTAGATCGCAATTGTCTTGAAAGGTCGTTCCAAAGTTTGATGCCACGAATTAGAAACGATGATGCAGCTCGAGTACTTCTGGGTCTAGGTATAGAAATTCTATTACAAGACGTATTCCTCAAAAACACAATTTTATTAAAAAGACATCGGAATTGATTAAATAATTTTATGGAGAGTGGTTAGAACTCTTAGTTCCAAAAAGGCTGAAAACGACATTCCCAGGAAAGATTTAGTAAAACTAGAAATATGTTCCCTCCTCTTTATAGAATAAACATACCTGACTACATCATTGAAGCATACCCTCAATCTTTTTAGCACTATTCCAGTAGCACCTGAAAACATTTCAGCACCATACACAAAATGGGGAACCAGAAGAGCCTTGGCAAGCTTAATTTTGATACGTAGAGGAATAAAGTCATTAATATTTTAAAGATAAAATTAGTACGACTTATAAGTTTGTTAACATGAGCTTCCCAAGATTATGTTTCGTCGAGTATAAAACCCAAACTCTTAACCTTGCTCTGGTAAGGAATAATAACATTATTTAACACAACCGGATCCAACATGTTACTCACAGGTCTGAAGTAAAACGCTATGGCCTTTGACTTGTCCGGGTTCAATTTCAATTTGTTATCAAAAGCCCAGGATGAACAGAACGAAGATCAGCATTAACAAAAGTAAGAAAAGAGGAAATTTCATTAATCGGGCAAGAAAAGAGTAATTGAACATCATCTGGGAACAGATGAACAAGCGAGAAAGATGTTACATGGTGAAGGTCATTTATAAATATGGAAAACAGAATTTGTCCTAAAATGGATCCTTGAGGGACTCCTGAAACTATCTCAGTAAAATCAGATTTATTGTCACCAATGCAAACATATTGGCACCGTTGCGATAAATATGAAAATATCAAATTGCAAGGACTATTAGAGAAAGAAAAATAACGGAGTTTGAAGCGAAGACGAACATGATTAACACTATCAAAAGCCTTGCTAAAATCTAAAAGTATCAATAAAGAAATATATTTTCAATCCATGTTCATCTTAATTGTGTCGGTTAGATCGATTAAAGTTGTAGTTGTGCTATGAAACTTTCGAAATCTAGATTGGTTGCAAAATAGCAAATTTTTGCTAGTGAGAAATTCGTTGATTTGCCATTTCATCAAAATCTCCAAAAATTTTGAAGTGGCTGGTAACAAGTTATAGGTCTAAGGTCAGAAGGTTCTTGAGGGTTAGATTTTTTACCAACTGGTATAATCTTTGCAATTTTCCAAGCTTGAGCATACGAAGAAGTGGTAAGAACGATGTTAATTACATGTAACAAATGGTGGGATATCAAAGGAAAAATAATCTTAATAAATTTTATTGTAATTTCATCGAAGCCTGTAGCGTTAGATTTTATAGAATATAATGCATTATAGAACTCATCAAGAGAAACGCAACGAAAAGAAACCGCATTTTCAATTTCAGATACAAATTCAACATCACTTTCATTTTCATTACTTTGATTTTGGGAGAAATATGTATTCAGAATCGGCGGGTCAAGATTTCCATAGTCCATTTCCTTATCGTTAAGGCCAATAGCATTATTTTTTTCCAAAGATCCTTGCTTGATTGGACACATTCAAACCTACGAATACCACATTCCATTTTTAATGCTTTTATTTCACTTTTAACTTTATTTCTATATTTACAACAAGTTTTCCATTTATTATCCGAGGGACTTAGATTAATTGCACTGGCAACACGAGGGGAAGTTAGTGGATTGATCTTTTTATTAGGTTTAATAACTTTGAGAGACACACATGTTTCATATAGGTAAATACCTTAAGTGAGTGTTTAAAAAATCAACTTGATAGTTGGAATCATTTGTACTATAAAGGAGATCAAAGTCAATCAGCGAAAAACTGCTCCATAGCTGATCAGCATTTATAGAACTGAAGTCCCTTATTTTAATTTTGAGATCTACTATTTCAGGAATTTTACCGCACCAGGGTCATTAACAATCATAAAATCCAATAATGAGGTATTTGAGCGGAAAATGTCAAAATGGGTTGGAATACTGCTATGAACTGGCGTGGAATCCGCTAAGGTGCTAGTTGATTATTAATCTTTTGATTGTCGCTTTCACGATAGCTGTCTCTATCATATCTATAGGGAAGGATAGAGTGAGCAATAGTAAAAACGACAATCACTTAATAAAGCGATCACTTTAGTCTTACGCGATATGGGGTCCAGTATACATGTTACATCTACTTAACAAATTATCAGAAGAAATCTTTTTTCTGCTATCCAAAAGATTAATGTTAAAATCCCCATGACGTACAGGTTGCTATATTTTTGAGTGAGATCAGTTAAAATAGGTTCAACTTTTGAAAATTCCCCATTAGGAAGATATATAACACCTACGAGAATTTTACTATGATCAGAGGAAATTTCTGCAAATATAAACTCAATACCAGGTTCAGTACATTTCAATATTTTTGTAGGTCGAATTTGTTTGTCAATGTACAGTGCCACACCACCACCTCTAACTCGGGCTCTGTCATTTCTATAAACTTTGTAACCGGGAATACCAACAGAAAAATCACTATGATAACTCTTAAGCCATGTTTCAGAAACACGGATCAGATCGAAATAGTGGCCACTTAGAAAAGATTTAATTTCATTAAACTTTGAACTTTTATTATTAAGACAAAAGCTTTGGCAGTTAAAATGGCCAATATTAAGATAGTTTTTCCGATGCTTGAGCTTATCTCTGAGATAACTAGAGTCACTTGACTGTGCTCCTACAATTAGATCTGGCATTTTTTGTATTTACTTTTTTTACTTCAAGGATGAAAGCTAGTTAGTAAAAAGATAATATAGAATAAGGAAAAAAGTTGTATCGATTTATGTATTTATTCAATAACCAAAAAAGATTCGTTATTTGATAAGCTTAATACAATAATTCATAAAGGCAAATATGTGCCCGCAATTTCAAAAGAGAATAAGAGATGTTTTTCAAATCACCTAGTCGATCATAATGTGAAGTATAAAGTTTTTCAAGCTGTATCGGAATCGGTGATGTTGTACGCAGCACAATCCTGGGGATACTGCCAGTACGAAACAGTGGAGAACTGCTGAGGCATTATGTTAAAAAATGTTTCAATCTGCCAAGTACGACGCCAAATTACATGATAAATATAGAAACTGGATTATCACCACTTTTTATAAAAACATTAAAACTGCATACGGACTATGTATTGAAAGTCCTAGAAATGCCGGATTATAGACTTCCAAAAATTATCGCATCTATTACAATAGAAAGGAGAACACTTTGGTACAAAAAAAATAGAAGAGCTTGCAACATACTGTGGCATAGAATTCAACTCGGCGAATGAAAATGAAAGGTACTGCAAAGATTTCATAAACAACCTAATTTCAAAGGTAGACGAAAGATACAGAGCTGATTGTATAAGTTTAGCTAGTACGTCAGTACACAGGTCAACATACAGCATTTTAAAACATAATTTGTGCGAAAGAAATTATTTTCACATTGCAAACAGTAAGGAAATTATATCTTCTATTTTTAAAATGCGAGGTGAACTTTTTAAACTTAATTACATCCCTCACCGTCCAGATTTAACAATTTACTGCAGCCTTTGCAACCTATCCGAGAGAGAAGATGTCATCCATTTTATTGGCAGGAGTCCTATTTTAAAAGAGATCCGAAGACAATTTGTTGGTCACAAAGTAATACCTAAAAAAGAAGTTTTAGCCCATCTCAACTGTGAACACGATATTATACAACTTTGGTATTTCTATAAATTTGCTATAGGTTATCGTATTAAAATTATTAATGAGAATTTTTAAAACTGAAAAAAAAAGAAAAAACATATGTATATATATTATTTTTCGATATTATACTTATAAAAAAAAAATCAAAAAAAAAACAAACAAACTTGTTATTAAATGTTTAATTTTATGTCAATCAGGCAGACGGCAAAGCCATGCTTTTCGATTTTTTGTAAATGAATTTATAAACTAAACAAGAAAAAGCAATAAATCTAATTATCTAATCTAATCTATATAAAAAAAGAAAATACATACTTTATAATAGACAGTAATAGAAGAAATAGAAAAATATGAAAAAGAAAAATATGAAAAGAAAAGATATACAAAAAAAATAAAAATTAACAAAGTGTGCAGAGAAAAAAAAATAAATACATATGTATATATTTAGTGTTGATAGTATAATCATCAAATTAACGACGCGTTGTGCGTTTTATATTGTTGACTCCAACTCCAGGTGCAGATTTTTGATTCGATGAACTCTTTGATGATTTCGGCTTCGCATTAGGTTTCCCTTTCTGGTCAATAGATTCGTCAATTAATATGACATCTTGTCCAGGTAAGCCCTTTTTAAAGCCATCATTAGAAGTAGACGAATTTGTTTCAGTTTTATCGACAAGAGAATTATAGTAAGGGATATCAGATTCAGAGTAAATTGATTTATTAGAGCCATCACGATTTATAATTTAAAAAAATTAAAACCGGAACTGAAGGATTTAATTTTTCCATTGTTCAATAAATCGACACAAATCTTTCGAACATTGTACATTTTTTTGGTAAGATTGTCATTCAGAAAAAGTCTAGATTCAATACCCTATTCAGGACATATTTTGTCTAAGGTAAGAGGTGGCGAGAGTGCAAAATAATTTTTCATGCCACGATCTCTTGTTGTGACAGACAGAAACTTACAAGACAGAAAAGACACTAAAATATCCAGTCTTTTATTTGTAATTTCCAATGTTTCAGAACATTCACAACTTTAAATCTTAGTAAATGAATTTAATTGAGTTTTCATATTTAGAAGCTCATTATTAACACTTAACATTTAAGTCTCTAATTGGTCTGTGACTTAGACACAATCGCAGGTAAATCTTTTTTTTTATATCATCAGCAACCATGTTCAAGCGCATATTCATTTCTGTAAACATTTTGAACATGTGATTGAATTGTTATGATATCAATCCAGGTGAATCGGAGGTAGAACAACTGTCACACAGGAGAGCAGGCTTATTCTCATTGGCATTGGTTAGAGTTAAATTACAGCCCAGACAATTCGGCATAGCGAGGTTAACTGAACACTATTGTTGATTCTTTTATGGCAAATTATGCAATTAAAAATAACAGGCACTGCACAACAGGGACAGGGGCGGTAGTTAAGATTGAAAAAAAACAATAACCAGTTTTGTAGATTAAATAGAAGCACTGGATGACCAATATAAGAGAGTAAACCACATGCACTTGTTTTTTTGTTTTTTCCTTTTTCCCTTTTTCTTACTCTGATGAAAAGATCAATTTATAATAAAGTTATAATCATTGGAGAAATTATATTAACAGAATATTTCGCATTTAAACAAGATTCTAATATTAATTTCTTCTTTTTATATTAACAGTACTATTTAATTAATACATTTTTATAAATTTCAATAAACTTTTAGATTAAATAAAGCAAGCAAATTAGAAAATCCAGCAGAGCACACAAAACACGTTGCTTACTCGTTTGACATTCTATCTTTTTTTTTATATAATATATATAATATATATGATCAAAAAGCGCAAAAATACAAATAAATAATATTAAAAATTATAATTATTATTGATCAACAAAAGTTTAAATTGACAAACATTAAAATTTGTTTTATTAATCGAAAATGTCAGAGGTTTTCATAAGAAACGAACGTCTGGTGAAGTTGGCATAACAATTTTCACCTAGGCTAACGGGACCATAACAGGAACAGTGGGTGTAATGTGTAATCACACGTACTTTGAACTTCACTGTGAAGTTAGCAGTACAGTATGACAAGAAAAAGGACAAAACAGAGACAATTAAACTAGTTATCACAGACTATTCTTATTTTATCACAGTATTATAACTTGAGCTGATGTTGTCTTTGTCCTCTTTGAAATTCATAACTCTTCTTAGATTTTGCTGAATTCTTAAATTTTCCAGCTGTGTGTCCGTTTTCTGTCATGTGTTGAAAGAGTCCAGTTGTTGATCTCTTGTTTCTTACGTCTGCTCTGTTATCAGCTATTCGTATTGCTAGCCCAAAAAAGCCCGATTTAACTTAACAATCATAGTTTCGTTTTGTTGACCCAATATACAAGGTGTCCCGAAATCATCGCCTCAGAAGAAAACCATAAGTTCCTGAGGTCATTTCAAGTCTAAAAACTTAAGAGGTAATTTTCTCGTTTTCGCTTTGTTTTCGATTTATAATGGTTTTTATGATTTTTATTCTATTTTTCTTTGACTGGCTCTTACTTTGCCAAACTACAACCGATTTGTAATTTCACCATACAACTTTTTTCTGTCTGTATAACGGTTTTTCCGCAATTTGTTATCAAACACATTTTTAGGTTGCTTTTTGACTTCGATATGATTTTTTTCACAAAAACACGTTATTGAGTATAATTTGTTTGTTTTTATTATGAAAGCCCAATATGTTTTCTTAAAAATACTTCACATTTTTGCGAAGTTAGCAGTACATGAGGTTTTTTAATCAACCAGACATGCTATCACTTTGAAATAGGGCTCCAAATTTGCAGTTTAGTTTGCAGTTCCAGAAAAAAAATACCCAAAATTTTGAAGTTCTCATATAAAAAAATTAATCAAAAAATCAAATTATACCGCCGACTTCAGTATGAAGTTAGTAGTACATGCTGTTTTTTCAACAACCACACAAGCTTTAAACTTGAAATAAGGCGCCAGTTATAGCTTTCATTGAAAATTTTAATGATGGGTTTTGAGGGACTTAAAAAGTTAAATCAGTGCATATTTTGATGCCAATTTGAAGGCGGTGACTTAATTCTTGCCAAAAAAAAATTTCGTTTTGGCCCAACCGTCCACATAAAATGATTTTTATCATTTCAATGACTGAACTACCTTAGCAATGATCATTGAAAATCAAACTTAATTTTATGGCGAATTTGGACCCAAATCAATTTTTTTTTTCACAAAAATTATAATTAAGCAATTTGCCTCATTTTTGCATCAACATAATTCCTGAATTCACTTTCTAAGCGTCTCAAAATGAATCATTAAAATTTTCAATGATGGATGCTATAACTGGTGTCCAAATTTGCAGTTTAATTTGCAAATCAAGAAAAAAACTACCCAAAATTTTGAAGTCGTGAAATAAAAAAAATGTCAAACAAAACTCCTAAATTCAATGTGAAGTTCGTTCGATCGTTTTCATTTTACGTGATGAGGCCCCAGACAAGGTATCACTTTGATTAATGAGTAAAAGCATGCGATAGGGATTATCTTTTGCTTCAAAAGTAGTTAGGTAGTAAAATCGTTACGGTATAAATATTATAATATATCTTGTCTGGTTGATTAAAATACCCAATAAATATACCCAATATTGCGTGGTTGTTGGTTGTTGAAAAAACAGCATGTACTGCTAAGTTCACAGTGAAGTCGTCGGTGTAAATTGATTTTTTTGATTAATTTTTTATTTGAGGACTTCAAAATTTTGGGTAATGTTTTTCTGGAACTGCAAATTTGGAGCCCTATTTGAAAGTAACAGCATGTCTGGTTGATTAAAAAGCCCCATGTACTGCTAACTTCACAGTGAAGTTAGCAGTACAGTATGACACTTTTTAAAATGAGGACTTCAAAATTTTGTGTTATTTTTTTCAGGAACTGCAAATTTGGAGCCTAACTGCAAGGTTCTAGCTTACGTGGTTGTTGTAAAAACAGCATGTAGTGCTAACTTCACAGTGAAGTTAGCAGTACATGGGATTACACCTACTATTTGGTGAGCTGCAAAATCCGGAATGGAAATGCAAAAAAAATTCCTGTTATGGTCCCGTTAGCCTAGGTGAAAATTGTTATAACTTCACAGACGTGAAACGAACTAAAAATGTCTTCTCTACGTTTCACAACTTACAAAAATGAAATAAAAAATGGTATGAAAAAAGAGGAAATGCCTATGGACACAAAGAATCCTTGTAGGTGTGCGTGAGACTCTGCAATGATCCAAGAAAGATCGACAAAGCTGGGCAACAACATTTCGATAGAACAATTCGAATTTACACACTCATTTCGTTTTAAGTTAAGAAGCAGTGCCGGTGCACCTATCCATACCCTTAAACAAAAATTGTGGGGAAAAAAATTAGATATATGTACATATATTTATTTATTTATATTTATTTATTGTAAATAAATGTTAAATTTTCGAGCTATGTACTCCCTGCAATTTCAATTTATTTTTCTTAACATACTTCAACTATGACGGTTACCTCATATAAACACTGAAATAATTGTTGTTTTAAGTCTTGATTTAAAGCTTATAATTCAAGCTTTTTAACGATACAATAAACATTCATGCATGTCAAATACAACAAGACCAATTATTGTCTTTACTTAAAAAGCAAGAGGGCGGTTCCATTTTTTTGTTCGCAAGTTTTTTTATAAATAGCGCTGCACTTAAAATAATAAAATAAATAATAGCCGCGTTCCTTTGTTCCTTTTGAAGGTGGCGAAGTAGTTATGAGTACTTTGATAGCCAGCGCACAGAAATGATTGCCGTACAAATTTCATCTTCTCACACATGTGAGCATGATAGTATTAGATTATCGTTTGCATCTACTCACTGGTAGTTCGCCACCTCCATAAGCTATTTTTCCCAATGGATTGACGTGAAATTTTAGTAGAATTTTATTTTTGACCATTTTCTAACTTAATAGAGCTTCCGAATTCTCTATGGATAGCAGCTTTGTCTAGCCTGTGTGTTAACTTTTGACTCCAGTTCAGTAACATGACATTTAATATGCTCTAATATCATGCATATATCGGCGCTATTCTGCCGAAAAATTACATACATTTTTAATTTTGATTTGAATTTTTGAATTATCTTTTATTTTAAACGTATATACATATGTACGTGTACTAAAAACTACTATTGATGTGTTTCTTTTTTATTATTTAGATACAGCGAAGATTTGGAATTGGATGATGCCGTTCATACTGTAATTTTGACTCTAAAGGAAGGATTCGAAGGCAAGATGACAGCAGACAATATTGAAATCGGTATCTGTGACAGAAATGGTTTTAAGCGCCTGGACTCTGCTACTGTTAAGGATTACTTGGCAAACATTCCATAAATGATATATATTCATAGAAATGTATTGCATTTTTTTGTAATACTTGTCTGTTAATTTCAAAATATATTCAGAGGTGTATTTAAATTTAATTTAAAAGCTATTATATCTTTAAAATACCAAACAAGAACCAAGGTAAGAAATCTAGTAAAGCGGCCCATATACATCTACCGTGGTGGACACATATATAGCACACTTTACCTGAATTACATACAAACCGTCTCCCGCAGAAGCAAATCCAAAACTCATGTTAATGCATTTCAGTGTATTGGTGGAAGAAAAATGTTCTCTTTCAGCATTTGGAAATTCGAATTGCAAAACGTTCTCTCAGAGCCAGAGACAGGGAAAGAGTTATGGCTGAAACAGATGTGCAGCGTCTCTGCACGCATCGATGAATGCAGCGCTGCACCAGAACACAAGTGCATACTCTTGAACACTTTTGATTCATAGTTCTGTCAAAACAAATTGGCAGCAGCCAAAATTTCAATATTTTTTATACGAACAAACACAAGATTATGCGCGAAAAAAGTTAATTTTATTGAATTTTAAAATGGATTTTGTCTAAATAACAATACAAAAACAAATTAGTATCATTGCAGAGTTTTTATTAATTCACCAACTCTATTAACTTTCTTCCATAATAAAAATCAAAACAAAACACATGAGTTTTTTTTTTAAAGAATGACGGGCACCGTCAATTTCAGTAATGCCAGATAGCAATTATTTAAGATATTTTTCTTTCTTGTTGTGGCTGCAATGAAGCTGCGCAGCGAATTTAGAAATAGAGACATCGTGCAGCGATGTGCTGCATGCAGCCATTGAGTGATTTGGCTCTCATAAGAACCTGTGTAATTTAATTTCGCTGCATGCGAAAAGCTGCACGTCTGTTTCAGCCATTACGCACAAGCAGCACAGCGACAGCACATACATAAGTATGTACCTAACATCATAAGGATGCGCACAAGCATATTTATAGAACCAGATAGGACATACTGAGACTGACAGGTTGCGTGGAAGAACAGAAATTTTTTTGTTCTTTTTTTTGCTATAATTTTTGTTGTCTTTTGGATATGGCACCGATGTTTTGAGTAGCAGTGGTGGTGGCATCAGTCAATTTTTCTTCTTTTGCTGTGTTTGCATGTAAATTTTTCCTACAAGCAGGTAAGTACGCACTGAAGAACGTACATTTTGTTTGTTCGTCATGTTCTTGTAATAATAGGAAGTATTTCTTTTATTATGTAAATAATTTTAGTTTTGATGATTTTTGATTTTTTTTGCGCGGCTTATTACGATAAAAAGTAGATAGTAGAAACTTGAATTATGGTATGTACAAGCCTAGATAGGGTAGGTTTTTCTTTGAAAAAACAACATATTTTTTTTATATTTATTATTGTTTCTATACCTATTATATTGATTGAAAAAATCTGAAATACTTTGAGACGGCGCACAGTGGCCCGTTTAGGCAAAAGTGCTTGCGAAATTCATTTTTCGGGTGGGTTTATAATGCAAAACTTTTACTTTTTTTTAATTGACAAATGTTTGGGGCCCTAGTGATCGAAAAAATTATTTCATTTGTATGAATGGTTTGACTTGTAGAGCGAGTCAAAGTTGAAAAATTTTTATGGTTAGAAAAAAACAATTGTTTTTAATTTTATTTTTAATTTTGAGTGTAAAAACTACGAAAAAAGTGTAAATAAAACTTTTTTTTTGTTATTTTTACTTGATATATGTGTTAATTGCTATAATCAGAAATGATAAAAAAAAAAATTATAAATTTTTTTAAACTGCTAAATTTAATGTTTTTTTAAACACCCATTTTTGTACGCTTTTTCGTCTTTACACTGAGTAGAAAAAAAAGGTTCAAACATAATCAAGCTAAGCTTGACACATAGTAAATCCTTATATATTTCTTCATATAATACCAAAAACTCAGCTGCATAAAGTTGCATAGAGCTGAGCTAGAGCGATTTGATTTAATGAAGTCAGTAATTTTGTCCGAGTTCTTTTTTGTCGGTGCAGAAAAAAAATCATGGAAAATATTTTTTCTCTGTTTTGCAGGTATGAGTGTTGGTTTGAAATAAAATGGTTTTGAAATTTAGAAGGAAAAACCTACCTAAGTTTTTTTAAACGGTTTTATAGCTTATTTCTTGTGACCCCAAATAAAACTTTTAAGTATGAATGTTATTGATTTCGTGTATGATTAATTACTGTCAGGTAGTTTGATGGATAAGAGTTTTTAACTGGATTAGAATTTTTTTTTAAAAAGCTTATAGGTAAAGCAGATTACCTTATTAGGATGTCATAAATTGAATATTTTTAATGCAGGTATTTAGTTTTATGGTATAAAAAGATGAAACATTGGGATGAAATTATCATTGAAAACTTGAAGGAGCAGTTGTGTAAGGAAAAATTATTTAAAATGGATATACCATACAATGTTTTGTTTGAACTTTTTGTCAAAGATGAGAGTCTTGAAGAGTTCTTTTTTGCCATGATAAGTGAATACCAACTATCCGGTGAAAATTTACCGGAAAATGAAGCAAAATTAAAAAGCTTTTATTACAACATTGATAAAAAATGGGTCGCAGCCCATAGATCGAGATTATTTTTCATAAACAAAAATGAGGAATGGCATTCTTCATCTCTCCATATCAAAACCGGACAAATGAGCTTGGACTTGATGTAGATAAACCAAAGCAAGGATTTGGAAATAGCAACGATGGAAACACTTCAAGGAGATTTTTGAAAAATCCAAGGCAAACGCTCGAATAACTGGATTCAATAAAGAGGTTATAACCAGGATCAAAACAATACTTTATGTTTTGAATAGCAGGGAAGTAGTGAATACAGTTAAATTTGGAGATTGCACCAAAAAACCGCAGAGTTATTGAAACAAAAGTACCCTGAAAATTAACCCACACCTACTCGTCATAAAATTTTGGTTCATAGTAAAAATATCATCGAATACCAATCACTTCCATTTCTAGAATTGTCAGAAGAAGCCTAGGAGTCCAAAAATAAAGACTACAAGAAATATAGATATCAAAATACGTGCAAAGTTTCAAGAATTCGACACAATGAAGACCTATTTAACATGCTAGCAGTCTCATCCGATCCATTTACTTCTACCTTAAGGTATGTAAGAAACCCAAAAAATCTGAAAGCACAATACTCACTGGAAATGATAAGTTTATTACGCATTACCCCGGACTTGAATGATAGTTTCCAAGAAATTTAATGTTTGTATGTAAATTTTTATTCCTTATATTTTGTTTTACTACTTTTTGAATTCTAAACTATCATTAAAATACTTCTCTTATAAAAAAAAAATAGCCCGGCAAAAATCCTCGTATCAAACCCTCCTAGTGGTTGCCGGGCGGTAATGATCACCAGTTTTATCTTGTGCGTTGTCAAGATGGTGTTCCGCTAAGGTCAGGTCGAATTACTGAGGGGTTCCCTTACTCCTCAATAGTTAAACCCTCAGTAATGCGATTTGACCATAGATACGAGGCCCTAATTTTCAGTGGTGGTGTGAGCGATTTTTCATAATCCGTGCCGAAGAAATGGAAGGCTGAGGGGTAAACCAGTCACGAACGAGCTCTTTCGGACGCCTTGGCAGGGTCCGTCATACTCTTGCCTTACCCCGGTATATCGGCTCTACCGGGGCTGACCTTTTCTTTCCGACCTAGTCGTGGGAACCAAATTTCAAGTTAACACAAAATCGACGATTTTAACATGACAGACTTTTTACCATCCGACGACTTAGAGGATGAACTTTTGGCCTCCAGCCAGGAGACCCTTAAGGGGAGCGCATGTAGCACTGGTAGTGCTTGTGGGCAACCCAAAACTTCAGGAAGCATAGGCAGTACCAGCCATAGTACCCCTGGGGCCCTACTACGTAACTCGATTCTACAATGAAATTGTTTGAATTCGCAAAATAGCAACTCTGTAATTCTATAAGCAAGTTCTGACAACGAAAATCGAACAGCTCAAGTACTGCCAACTTTGTTTTTGGTTTTCTTGGCGCGAAATTGGTACTACCTAGTGCTAAAGTTAATGTCAAATTCGTTCGAATTCGCAAATAATCATTCTACATCAAATGTGTTTGCGAGAAGATCGATTGGAGAAGTTTTTTTCAGAATGTAAGTAAATAAAAGTTATAAATTAATAATTTATTGAATATTTGATAAATATAGTAATATGTATGTATGTATAATGTATATGTTTCTTCTACTAGGGAATCAGCTAAAAGCGCAAACACCAAAGTATCGCAATTTGAAATTTTGGTGCAATATATGACCAAGCATCCAGATTTATCGAAGGGGTATTTAAAAACACCCGAAGCCAGACAAAAATCCAAACATTTATGGACTAATTTGTCTAAAGATTTAAATGCTGAGGGTCCACCGCAGCGTGATGCAGTTGGATGGAAAAAGGTAAACAAAGTTTCAACATTGACAAATTCATTTATTTTATTTTTTTTTCTTAGGTGTGGGCTGATTTTAAAGTACATACCAAAGCCAAGTTGAGGAAAAATAAAATTAATTTGTCCGGCACTGGTGGTGGTCCACCTAAATATCATTCCCTTACTCCACTGGAAGAGAAGGTCAGTGAGTTACTCGACTTAGGTCAAGCCATCGATGGAATGAATGGTACCTTAAGTTTTGGGTTGCACGATGTGAACTGCATTAGTGACCAACATGTAGACGATGAAGATGGTATAGGTATGTACAATGGAGTGGTTGCTGACGACACAGAAATCGAAAACAATTTCAACGATGTTCTGAGCCCTGAAAAAGAAAATGTCCCACAGCCGCGAAAAACTCCAAAACAAAAACAAACATCACTCCTTGGAAAACAAGTTGAGCATCAAATCGCCTACCAAAACAATTCGTCCAATGCTATGAAGGAGATTAATGAAAATTTAAAAGGAATTTTAAAATATAAAAGAAGGGACTTTGAACTAAATGAAAAAAATTACAAATTGAAAAAAGAAGAACTCGAACTAAAAAAACAAAAATTTGAATTTAAAAAACAAAGTCACGTCCAAAAAAATAAAACTACAGTTGCTAAATTGGAACTGAAAAAAGAGATGTTGAGACTTCGACAAGAAATGGAACCATACTAATGTTACTTAATACCAAAAAAACAATATTTTTGAATTGATGTTTATTTATGTTTTTTTAATTTTAAAAGTGAATTTATGTTTATTTATGTTTTTTAATTTTAAAAGTTAATTTATGTTTTTGTAGTTGTAAGAGATAAATATTTATCTACATAATATGTGCTCATTTTGAAAGACTGCCTTATTTTTAAGTGAAATATTTTCAAAATAAATATAGATATGTACGAGTACATATTTATAAATTTTACAAATCGTTTCTTATGTTGTTTCTAATTCTTTTAGCAAAATTAGAATGCTCCTCGTTTTCTAAGGAATGTTGTTCCAAAGCGAAATGGTTCCCATCTTCTTCCAACAATACCTCTTGTATTGACTCAGGTAATTCAACTCTGAACTTTAAACACAGATTGTGGAGGGCACAACACACATTCATAATTTGAGCTACCTTCTCGGGCTGATAATGAAGTTCCCTGGCCGCCAAAAGACATCTGAACCTTGCCTTTAGGACACCAAAAACGCGCTCAATAATCGATCTTGAAATCGAAAATTTTTCGTTGAATTTCGATTCCATAGATCCTTCAGCTGCCGTTCTGTAAGGTGTCATAATCCAAGGCTCTAAGGGATATCCTGAGTCTCCTAAAAAAGTTTTTAATATTATTTCAGTTTAAAGTCATATAGATAACTATACTTACCTAAGATCCAGGACGACCTGTCTCCATCCTCAAAGCACCGTTTGAGGTAAGCTCTTTCGGCACTAAGAGCCCAGACATGAGAATCATGGGATGCCCCTCCATATCTTCCATTTACCGATCTTATCGCCATAGTGTAGTCACATATCTATTAAAAAAAAGATGTATTTTCATCTCGAGTTTTTTTGTGTACATACATATATACATAGGTATAGGATAAATTGAACTAACCACCATCACATTGATACTGTGCTTGAGTTTTCTGTTAAAGAAAAGATGTTCACTGGTAGCTGGCCGAATTAGTTGAATGTGCGTTCCATCGACAACACCAATCACACCAGGAATTCGCGATTTTTCCCAAAAATGACGCTTCGATTTTTGTTTTTCTTCATCTGACATTTTGAAGTTAATAAGTTGCGGACAAATTACTTTTTCTACTGCTGTTAAAACCTCAGCTGTAATCTTGGACATGGTTTGTTGTGCAAGTCCCGCATGCATGTCTCCACCGATTTGGTTTTGGTAACCACCTGTTGCCAAAAATTTCAGGGTAGCTGATACCTTTATGATATTTGGAACAGACGTTTGCCTTCTGCGATCACTTAGTTCTGTTGAAATATTGTTCAATAAATATATAAAGGCATCTTTCGAAAGGCGGTAGTTTTTAACAAAGCTGAAATAAAGTTACTTATTTGATTAGATTAAAAATACCTTTAAATACATTTTTAATAGGTTCACCTTTTCTCGCTGAGCTCCATTATGTTTGATTTGTCTCGAATCCGTCTTCTTTCAATTTGTTGAATTTGTTCTGAATTTTCGCCAGACTCCAACCAAATTGCGACACTGTCCATGTTTATTTGTTACAATTAATATAGTTAATTATTGTTTGACTATGAATTCGTTTTCCAAAGCAACTATCATTTGTTTTTTTTTTTACTTGGGTTGTGTCAAAAATAATGTGAGACTCGTTCGAAAATCGCAAATTTTTTGGCAAAAAGTTTGGCATTACTGGCATTCGATTCTTTTTTCATAGATAGTTCCATTTGAAAGTAGAATCGCAAACAACTTTCGAATAGAATCAATAGTAGAATCGAGTTACATAGTAGGGCCCCTGTGCCTTCTAAACCGACCAATACAAACCCGACACCCTCATGTAGCAATGCGAGCCATAGCAGCGCTAAACGGGGAAGCAAAAAACATTCGGAGAACGCCTCTCTAAAGGTGCAATTCAGGAAAGCTTCCTTTATTCTTGACAAGATTGCCAAGAATGAGGAAGCTGGAAATATCCATGAGAGAGACGCCGCCGACAAGCTAAGGTACCAGAAGATTGTTGAGGAATACTACAGTCTTCTGGCCACCGAAGAAAAGGCCGTCAAGCGTAACAGATCTCGAGACGAGACCAATCAATCTCCTAAGAAGAGTAAGGTTGACGGTCATAAGAAAAGCATCAAAGTACCACCTCCCAAGGCAGCGCAACCGCATATGTTTAGTGAAGTTGTCCGCGACGACCTGCAAGTATCGGTTGTGGATGAGCTCTCCTCAGATAACAGAGGTCTGTTAGCTGTATGGAACTCCATCGAGGGCAAGCTTTCGGAGATGGTATTCTTGTTTACATTATCAGCAAGCGAAGGTCCCTACCCTACGTTCGACTCTGGTGAGATACTCAGGGGATATAGGGTAATCAAGTGTGCGGACAGGTTCTCTAGGGATTTCCTTAGTACCAGCATTGCTAAGATCTGCAATGACTGGGAGGGCTTGAGGCTCAAGCTTATCCCAGCTAGGGACATCCCTAGGCAGCCAAAGGCCCGCATTTGGTTGCCCCTCATGGGTGTTAAGCCAAGCGGACAAGAACTGATCCGCGGTCCTCAGAGGCTAAATCTGTTGGTTCCTATGCACGACTGGGCTGTCATTAAGGCAGATGAACCCCAGAAGAACAGCGGATCTTATCTTCTTAGGATCAGTGAAGAAAGCCGAGGGGCTTTAGAGAAGGCCGATTTCAAGCTGAGATTCGGCATTAGAAATATCAAAATTAAGATTCTGCAAAGTCAGGGAGCCGACCCCGACAAAGCTGACTGCAAAGTCGAGATCGACGATGTTGCTGGCGAAGTCGAGGTCCCCAGCGAGCCGCCGGGCCCTGACTGCGCAGAATCGAAAGAAAATTGAAAAACGAGCTGCGAGTCATCCAGATTGATCTGGAGCACTCTAAGTGTGCTTCGGATAATCTGAGAGTTTTCCTGAAGGAGGAAAATTTTGATGTTGGCTTAGTTCAGGAACCGTGGGTTAATGGCCTCAGAGTTAGAGGCCTCCAAGACAGCCAGTATGATGTTTTTTACAAAACCTACTAAAAAACACTTAAAAGCTTTTTTGTGTCCTAACTTTAGCACTCTTGATCTAACAGTAGTTAGGTTGGAGGGGAAAAATGCAGGAGGTTTGCTCGTGGCATCTGCGTACCTGGCCCATGATCGGCAGTCACCGCCAGAGGAGATACGCATCATAACAGCAGAAGCGGAATCGAAAAGGACTAACCTCTTGATTGGATGCGATGCGAATGCATCGGGTAGTTCTGAGATTAATGAACGGGTGAGTCACTCTTTGATTTTATTATTGAAAATAATTTATCGGTTTGTAACAGAGGCAATACTCCCACCTTCGTTTTTCCGAGATCGGATAGTTATGAGGGGTGGGAGGATGTTCTTGATGTTACTATAGTTAACAGCAATTTTAATCCATTGGTGGAAAATTGGAGGCTTTCCCTTGTGAACTCGTTTTCGGATCACAGGTGGATTCTCTTCAATATAAATTTTGAGACTGAACCCCCTCCTCCGTACAGAAATCCCAAGAGAATTGACTGGAAGAAGTTCAGTCAAATTATTAATTCTAAACTGCGCATTATACCGCATCTGAGTCCAGATTCGGTTATAGATCTTGAGACAAAGGTGAAAACCTTTGACGCATCGATGAAAACTGCTTTTAAGATCTCTTGCCCAATGAAATATAGCCGTAAAACCCTTCCCCCCTGGTGGAATGAAGATCTGTCCAACCTCAGAAAAATGACAAGGACAATTTTCAATATCTGCCACAAACACAACTTTTACCAACCATATAAAGATTGTCTTAGAGTCTACAAGCGAGCGCTCGCTTCAGCCAAGCAACTGGGTTGGAGAGAATACTGCCAATCTATCGATAGTTTAAAAGAATCCGCAAGGCTAGGCAAAGTTCTATCGAAGGAGCACTGCAATCCTTCGTTCTTGAAGAGGCCTGATTGTACTTGGACAGTTTCTCCGACTGAGTCTTTGGAACTACTGATGTCGACACATTTTCCGGGTTGCGAGAGCAGCAAGAAGACCGCGTAGAACTATTAATTTCTCCATAGCTCAAGTTGAGCATATAAATACCGTTATAACTAGAGAAAACATTGCATGGGCAATAAATACTTTCTCACCTTTCAAGTCTCCCGGCCTGGACGGAATTATACCAATCATGCTACAAAAATTGCAGGAAGTGGTAGTCCCGTGGCTGGAGATGATCTTTAAAGGATGCCTCCAGCTCAATCATGTACCCGAGACTTGGAGACATGTAAGAGTTGTTTTTATACCGAAGGTCGGCAAGCGAGGACATGAGTCCGCGTAGGACTTCCGACCAATAAGCCTTACGTCCTTCGTACTAAAGACTTGGAGCGCATTCTTGATATCCATATTAGAAACATCCTAGAGGAATGTCCTCTTGAGAACTCTCAACACGCATATCTTAAGGGGAAGTCCACAGAGACGGCTCTTCATGAGGTAGTGCGTACAATCGAAAAAACAATACACTATAAAGAATATACCCTAGCTACCTTCTTAGATGTAGAAGGGGCTTTCAACAATGTCCTGACCGAATCCATTCTGGAATCACTCGTGGACTTTGGTGTAGAGGACTGCATCAGAGAGTGGATAATATCCATGCTCAGCGATAGGAGCATTCAAGCTACTTTAGGTAATAATAAATCGATCAAACACGTCAATAGAGGTACCCCGCAGGGTGGAGTTCTATCTCCACTTCTCTGGATCCTAGTCATGAACAGAATTCTCGTTGAGTTGGAGAGATGCGGGGTGAAGGCAGTTGCGTATGCGGATGATTTGGTGATTTTGGTTTCAGGAAAGTTCCCAACTGTGATTAGTGAAATCACAGAGATGGCTTTGAGGAAGGTTAGTAACTGGGCCACGAGTTGTGGACTTGGTGTTAACCAAAGCAAAACGGAACTGATGCTTTTTACCACCAAAACAAAAATACCTCCCTTCACGCTGCCCCGACTCAACGGCGTAGTTCTCTCACTTTCTTCCAATGCGAAATACCTGGGCGTTATTCTTGACCCCAAGCTAAATTGGAAACTGAATATTGAAGAACGGGTTAAGGAGGCCTGTATAACCTTTTATGCCTCTAGTAAGACCTTCGCAAAAATGGGGCATCCAATCAAAGATGATACTGTGGACGTACACAGCCGTGGTAAGACCGGTCCTTACGTATGGCTCTATTGTCTGGTGGCCCGCACTTAGCAAAGCGTATAACATTAATAAACTCAAGAAGGTTCAAAGAACAGCTAGCGTTGGCACCACAGGGGCCCTACGCTCCTGCCCGACGGATGCCTTAGGCGTCTTCCTGCACCTTTTACCCCTTGATTTACATATTAAATATTTAGTATCCTGCAGCGCGTTAAGACTTAAGGAGTCAAATTGTTGGATTGCTAAACCATATGGTCACAGCAATATCACAAGTTTGATTCCTAATGATATGTTTTCAATGCAGACCGACTACTGCACTCCTGCTTTGGATTTGAGAAAGGTTTTTAAGGTCAAATTTCCATCCAGAAAAGATTGGAAGGATAATGTCGTGACGAGAGACTTCGACACTACTATTTTTACTGATGGTTCCAAGATGGAGTGCGGTGTTGGTTCAGGAATTTTTTCCGAATCCTTGGACATCTCTAGGTCCTTTCGGCTCCCTGACTTCGCAAGCGTATTTCAAGCTGAATTACTAGCAATCAGGGAAGCATGCAAGATACTCAAACAAGATCCCAACCAAAACCGAAACACTGCTATCCTGACAGACAGTCAAGCAGCTGTGAAAGCAATTGATTCGGCTATTACATCATCTAAGCTGGTCCAGCAATGTCGAGATGAACTACTTAGCCTTAATGTCAACCTCAGGGTCACTCTTATCTGGGTTCCAGGTCATTTTGGCATTGAGGGAAATGAGCGGGCTGACGAACTGGCCAGGCAAGGATCAGCCCTTCATAGCTCACTTGCGGAAAGAGTTAATATTCCGCTTGGAGTTATGAAGGGCAATTTATTCTCAATTTTTCTTATTGAATCCAATCGCAGGTGGGAAAGTTTAACAAACTGCGTCATATCCAGAAAGATATTGCCCATCTATAATAAATCTCGAACTACTGATCTAATTTTTAGGCCCAGGCGAGACATAGCCAGGGTTGTTGCGACATGTTCTGGCCACTGGCCTATAGGAGAACATGCGGCGAAGCTGGGCATTCCGTACAATACTTTTTGTCGCAGTTGTGGGGACCATCAGGAGAAGGAAACAGTGGCCCACTTCCTCTGTAAATGCCCTGCTCTAGCCAGATCGAGAGCGAAATCTTTTGGAAATGCTTTTCTTGAAGATCTACACGAACTTTCTGAGATAAAGATCAAAGATTTGATTGCTTTTCTCAACGCGACAAAATGGATCTAGGTCAAGCTTAGACCTTAATTCCTTCACCTCACCCTTCAAAAATAAAAATTAAACCGCTTTTCACCCAACAGGTCAATACGAGTTATGGTGTCAAAACGGCGCACTCTAGCGCTAATTGGGTCACGGAGCGAGTTTGCTCTGGGCCGCCATCTCTACCTACCTAACTAAAAAAAAAATAAAAAAAAAATGAAAAATCAATTAATGAAAAAAAACAAAAAACTGATTTTTTCCCAAACTGTTTCACTTAAATTGGTTTGTTTTCTTTTTTTTCCACTGTTTCCCTTAAATTACCCTCAAATTACCTCATAAATTGACTTTCGACCTTTTTAGAATTAAATACCAATTATGTTAACCACGTTAACAAAAACTTCTTATTTCAGCAGCAGATTCTGAAACACCCTGTAAATATTTTTTCTTAAAATTCACAAACTTTATAGCCTTGGAAATTTCCTTCAAAACCAAAAAAAAATTTTGGCGATATCTTTATTCGTTTAAGAGATATGGTTTTTGCAACCAAAAAAGTCAATACGGGCCACTGTGCGGCGTAGGTCAAAGTAAATGGATTATTTAGATCCAAATTGGATTTCTCAAATGACTAAGGTTTGAGCGGATTGGATTACCGAGTGAATGTGGATGAAATTATTTATGTTTTTATTTAGAATAGGTAGGTATACTGAAAATGTTTCTTATTTTATAAGCATTTATTGAAATTAAAACCGTGGCAGATATAGAATTTGTATGCATAAAAATATTTGAATAAATAATTGCAATATGTTTAGGTTTTTTAAAGCTAAATAAGCAGATCCACACACAAATTAGGTAATGGTTTATGGTTCCCCGCGAGCTTGCGCCACATTTATTTTATTTAATGATTTAACATACAAAGTTAAGTACATCAATTATGAATTTCCTAGCCTTCATAATGCAGTGAAAGCTTTGTATATAGAACCTATAGTACTACCACGAGACTGATTTTTTCTTCTTTATATGTGGCCGTTACGCGGCGCTGGGCTCGTCGATTAGTTGGCAGTGGAGACTTGAGACAGAAGGAAAAAGTAAGAATTAAAAGAAAAAAATAGAAGGAGAGGGTTGTATTTCATTGTTCTGACAACAATAAGGGGAGTAAAGGAGATAACTAAATCAGACATTTTTGCCATGACAACGACCAGAATATAGGAGAAAAATCGCTATATGTTTACATATGTATGTAGGTATTCTATCGTTTAATATTTTTTACAAGGAAAACTTGAGTAGGTAGGTATTTGAATGTATAAGAATTAATTTGTTTCCTATTGCCAGGCTATAGGCATATGTTTATATATAATTACTATATGATTTTATTTTTCAGCACAATTTGAATTTGGTTTTTAATTTTCAGTTTTGATTTTCGTTGATTTTCAAAGCAACGTTGTTAAATTTCACTATAGCTTAGTGGAATACAACGTTGCTACATTTTGAATTATGGTGCATAGGTAGGTATACCCAATTTTCAAGTATAGTAGGTACATAGGTATAGCTACATATATTTAATAGATTTTTGGTAGGCTTTTTTCACAGTAGGTATTTTATTGTTTGTTATTCAAAAAGAAGATAGGTAATTGGAATTTTGAATAACAAAATTAATAATAATTATGTAGGTATTCGGTAGGTAGGTATAATTTGTTTTTTAAAGTTTACGTAGGTATGAAGGTATAGGTATATACCTTCATACATATATAAATATCAATGTAGGGATGTAGGTGGGTGGGTGGGTGTCTATGCACAGGGTGGTACCTATTAAAACATTTAATTTTTAAACATTTGAAAGATAAATGTAGATAGGTACCTAACCTACATACATATATATGAATGTATTTGGTAGGTAGGTAGGTAGGTATGTACGTAAATTTTAAATATTAACCAACCACCCACCTATTAAAAATTATTTTTCAAACCAAATCAAATACCTTATAGGTACCTACAACCTACCTAGCTTTCTTTTTGGAAAAAAAATACAACCTAGGTATCTACCTATTTATGGGTAAAAAAGGTACCTTTCTTGACTAATTATACAATTGAGACAAAAATTTAAAAAAATAATTTTTTTTAAGTAGGTACCTATTTATGTATGTATGTAGGTATTGAGACTGAAAAAAAAATTGAAATGAAAATAGGAATACATATAGCCAATTTAGCAAGATTTGAAAAAACCAATGTTTTTTTTGGAAAAAAATTGTTTTCATCAGCAGACAATTTTTCAAAAATTAAAAAAAAAGTTAATTTGGCTAACCAATTTTGAAAGTCCATTGAAATACAGCTAAAAAATATTTTCAAAAAAAATTAAGTACATTTTTTTCCGAAAAAAATAGTTTATATTTTTAAAAAATTAAAAAAAAAACAAAAATTTGGTGTTAATTTAAAAAAAAAAAAAACAATTGCAATGCTCCTTAGAATTATTTTTTAAAAAAATTAAGGAAATTATTTCGAAAAAATTAGTTTTTTTGAATACAAATAATTTTGAAAAATTAAAAAAAGACAAAACTTTGGTGTTTATTTAAAAAAAAAAAACAATTTCAATACTCCTTAAAACTATTTTTTTAAATAAAATTAAGTTAAAAAGAGTTTTTGTGAGCATAAATAAAATTTATTATTTCAAAATGAACTCTTAAACTTATTCGCAAGCAAATAATCCCACTCAAACACCCACTTAGTCGTTACTATAAGAAACAAACCAACCTATATCCCCAATTTTACTAGAAAAAAAGGTCAAACTTATAAGAAAAAGTAAGACATGATTACCACATTTGTTAATTGTTTAGCATTCCAAACCGATTTCTTAAAAAATTTAACTTAATTAAGTATTTCCGAAGCCGAATGCAGAAAAATTAGTGTTTTGTTTTAACTTTCCAGAACATTGATAATTAATTTTCAAGAAAAAACACATTAATTTTAATTTAATTAGGATACTTTTCTCTTCTTTAAGTCTAAACTATAAATTTGTCTGAATAAAAAACCTAAGGCCACATGAATTCAAAAATTAAATGAAAAACTGCACGTAATATATTCATCAGATGATATTCAGGTATGATGGTAAACTTAAAACTTCTCAAGTTTCAGCTCAAACGGATTATTTTTTCTTCAGTTTTTAACTAATTTTTATATTTCGATTTTCAGCTCAATTTATAGAATGGTTATAGAAAAGTTTAAACAAATTTACGTGAACTTCTGATTCATCAACAATTGCATTGTCTAAGTTTCAGCTCAATCTGATGGTTATTTTTTGAATTTTACAACATAACGAACAATCATCTGTCAATACCTACCTATATACCTACCTAGATATAAATAAATACCTACATAATCAAAACTAACCTGATTTAACCTGATATCACAAACAAACCTTAAATAGAGCCTTTCTAATATATTTATACCTATGTATTTACTTACCTTAAATCTCAACGGAAAACCTACCTACAAAAGCGTATAACATCCTTCGCTATACAATTCAGTCAAAAAGTATTCATTTACAACAACATTATTATTCTTAGTGGTAACCGAGTTTGAATAATTTGCATGCATATTATACATTTCCTCTATTCCCACACTACGTCACAGGCAAAAGGCAAAAGCCAAAAAATCAAGCCTTCTTTTGAACAATATTTATTTTCGTTCTTCCTCTACCCAAAAAACAAACAAAAAAAAACATTTTCCCCTTTCTATAAAAAATGATAAAAGCAAAAACAACCCCTTCCTCTGCAAAAAAACCAAATCCCATTCATAAAACAAAAAAGCACAAAATTGTTACTTCCTGCCTCCCTCTAACTTTCATAAATTTAGTGGGCTCTCATTTTTGTATTAAAAAACTATTCTCCTTTGTTGGAGAATTCAAAATCTCCACTTTCCTTTGCAACAGTTGTTAGCAACATTAGCTTTATGTGTGGCCGTATGGTAGCGCGTCGGTCGTTCGTCATCATGATAGTACTATAGATTATATATACAATGGTGAAAGTTAATATTCCGGAAAAGTTCAACTCTTTATTCCTTTATATTTAATTATTTATCTATGAAGGTATATAAATTTGTATTTTAAAATTTCGAAAGGCCATTTAAAAATAATAATTCGAACAAGTACCTACTTTTTTTTCGAGGTTGAAACAATGTGACAGCCAATGTAGATGTATAAAGATGTTGTAAGTGGTGTAATGTTTATTATTTAAACTTCATAAGCTAATAAAATAGACAAACTTTGATGTATGTTCCCATTGGCTGAATCACATTTTGTCGAAAAAGTTTATCAACTTTACTTCCGAAAAAATCATTGTATTTTAACTTTCCTTTGTATTTGACCTATTATACTACTTTTTAGCTTTTGTTTTTTAACCCAGAGAACTTAAAGCTACAGATATCTTAGCTACTATCACTCAAGGAATTAAAAAACATACTGAGCATCTTCATCACGTCAAGGTAAGTAGTATCAGAAGATGAAAAAAAAAGGAAAACAAATATGCTTAATTTATAAAACAAAAAAAAAACAAAACGGAAATGTTTTGCCTTTACCTTTACTGAAATGCTCTCATATAATCAAGTAGATAGTCCATCAAAACGTCAGCGATTCGTCCTTCATCTAATAGATTTGCATCGAAAAATCCTACTTTCATAATGACAAGTTGGAATTTTAGTTTCAAAAAAGTTAAAAAAAAAAGTAAATACCAAGTAGTGAGATGATCTGTTTCTCCAACCATACCATCTAGTGTTGCGCCAAGAAAATGTATTTCACTGTCAATTATGAAGCCACATTTTTGGCCTTCAATTTCTGCTTCTTGAAGTTTTTTTTTTTGAAGAAAAAGATAACCCCTAACGAATGAATGGCGACGAACGACCGATGCCCTACCATACGGCGACACATAAAGCAAATGTTGCTAACAGTTGTTGCAAGGGAAAGTGGAGGCTTTGAATTCTCCATCAAAGGAGAATTGTTTTATAACAAAAAAATGAGAGCACACTAAATTTATGAAAGTTAGAGGGAGGCAAGGAAGTAACAATTTTGTGCTTTTTTGTTATATGAATGGGATTTGGTTTTGTTGCTTAGGAAGGGGTTAAGTGGCTATTTGGTCTTTAGGAAGAAAAAGACAATTGTTAGGTGCATGTTACTAGGGAATTATGTTTTTTTTTTCAATGAGGGTGATGGCTGACGGTTAGCGAAGATGAAAAATATACCGTTATAACCACGGCCACGGTTACCACTCTTAAAAATAAAGTTTTCTACCAAAATGCCCAAAAAAATGCTACTGAACAGAAAAATATATAGGAACTAAAATGTTGTTATTTAATAAATGTTTTTTAATTAAATCTTCTATATAAAGCGGAACCCTTGCTTTGTTTGTTTGTTTGTTCGCGCTAATCTCAGAAACCACATGTCCGATTTCAAAATTTCTTTTTGTGTTTGGAAGGTTGCTTTTAGTGGATGGTTTTTTTCCATTTATAGGGTAAAATGAAAAAGACGTATCCGATTGAAAAAATTCTACCTGGGTTTGAACGGTAATTTTCAGGAAATAGCTTTAAAGATATTTTTTTCAAACTTTTGCTATTTGTAGGGTGAAATGGGGTACAATAGAACAAAATTGTCGGATTTAAGAAATCCTTTTTTTGGTCGAAAAGTTTTTCTTAGAAAATGGCTTTAGGGATATTTTCAAAATTTTAATATTTGTGGGTGAAATGGGCTAAAAATATAAAAATTGTCCGATCTTTTTGTGTTTGAAAGGTTATTGTTAGTGGATGGCTTAATTGATATTTTTTTTTTAAATTCGTTATATATTGGGTGATTTCATAAATTCCGTTTGTTTTTTTTTGAAAGATTGTTTATAAAAATAGCTATTTATAGAGTGAAATGGGATAAAAACAAACAGATTGTTTTCGATTAGAAAAGTTCTTTCTGTGTTGGGAAAGTAATAACGTGAAGTTGGTTAATACCCAGAAATTAGTATTCGAAGAAGCTTAAATATTTATTTTATTCAATATTCCAATGTATAATGCAAATTAATTGACCATTCAAAAAATAAAAATACATATTCCAACTTCAGAAAAAGGTTTTTTTTTTTAATTGTTGGTAAACTTCGTGAAAAAAATATTCAACAAATCAGAGATCATTGAAATCGGTCCAGCCGTTCTTTTGTATGGGAGAAACCGTTATTTTTGATTAAAACAATAGTTTATGTTTTGTCTTAAATCTAGTTAAAAAACTGTTTTTTTGCCAAGTTTGATAAAAATCGACTAAGTTGTTTTTGAAATATTGAGTTTTCAAAAAAAAATCCAAACTTTTTTTAAAAATACAAAAAATATATTTTTGAAAATTATGGTATCTGGTTTTTGGTGTTTGAATAAAAATGTATAAGTGCATTAAATATTAAAAACAGCAATACTACTTAATAACGTGCAATATTAAACAAAATTAGTTTGAACAAAATTAAAAAAAGGAAACAATTTCAAAATTATGAGTTTGAAAGTTTATTTTTAAAAAAACTGTTATGAAAAAACAACTTTATTTAAAAAGAAAATATAAGAAAAAATGTCTGGATTTACAAAAAGGCATATCATGGCATTGTGAGTCAGCCTTATTTTGAAATTCACTTTCATGCGAAAGTAAGTCGAATTCGAATAGTTTGTATTTTGAGTTTCGAACGAATCGAAAGTTCACTTTATCAAACGAAAGTTAAATTTTTGTTGAAAACTAAGCAAATTTTGACTTTCGAATCATTCCTGTGTCGACATTCGTAGAGTATAGACGTGTGTTATATCGATCCTAGTTTAAAGTTTTTAAAAACAAAAAAAATTTGTAATATATTTATTCAGTTTTTTCACTAGTGCGCAAAACGAAGGACTTAAACTGCGCGAAAGTTTGAAATTCTGAAATAAATTAATAATTATGGAGTGTTTTAAATGCAAAAGTGCAATTAGCGGGGAGTTCGGAATCCAATGCTCGGGCGTATGCGGTAAAATATTCCACCCAAAGATTGCATGTAGTGGTCTTGGCCGTTATAGCAGTGGTGTATTAGACACTACCCCAATGCTAAAATTCATTTGTGATGATTGTATTCTGTACATACACAATATTGATTGAGCGGTGCGAGAAATACATGATAGACTGTCAAAAAAATGGAAGTTATTTGAAAGAATATAAACAAAAAATGAATTGGAAATAAAAGACTTATTGGAGGCGATTGAAGCCAGATACTCTGATAGGTTAAATGAAATGAAAATTGCCCAGGAAGCTTGTGAGAACAGTGTTAGAGAGATTGAAAAAATAGGTAAATACACTGAATACTTTAAGGCTCAAAGTGCAAAATTTTGCGAAGATGTAAAATAAATAGAAAGTGAAAATATAAATGCAGTCCAAAGTGTTAACCAAATAAGAGAAGATTTAGTTAAGGAATTAAAACAAATAAAAGACTCGGTTAGAAATGAAAAAACAAAAACAACACCAATACAATCAAAACAACCTACATATGCAGATAAAATTAAAGAAAAAAATAATGTTATTATAATCAAACCAAAGGAAAATCAAAACAACAATTAAACACGGGAAGTGATTAAAAATACTATTAGTCCAACAAACTTGCAATTAAAAATAAGTAATGTGAAAGATATGCAAAATGGTGCAATATTAATTAAAGGAGGTGAAATGTCAGTAAAGAAAATAGAAAATGAATTTAAGGATAAACATAGTGAAGATTACAATGTGAAATTGCCAGCGCGAAGAAGACCGCGTGTGCTTGTAGTAGGTATGAAAGAGAAAGTATGTGAAGAAGAACTGGTGAAAGCACTTAAAAGTCAAAATGATCTTAACGAATACGATATAAAGAGAGTTTCCGGAATAACCGCCATAACCAGACGTGTTTCATCGAAACCAAAAATAACCTCAACTCTAAAAATTGAAAAGTTCTACTAATAATCGCAAATCTTGCACAAAATATAACAAATTTAGTTAAATTAATTTACGGACGGTATAACTAACTAAAAGTTACCGTGTTTTAACAATCCAGTTCCACGATCAAAGTGGATTTTATTTATAGTTTACTTTCTTTCCCTCCCGGCCACCTGCGGGATTGGACTCTTTTAAAACCATCCCCATATGGGGGGCTTAAGAAATAGGAAAACTATAGGAAAAATGAAGGACACATTCCTCACTCAACAATTAGTAATAAAGATATAAAGGCAGCCCACTTACTGCTTTTTCTTAAAAATAAGAAAACGGAAACCGTACCACAAAACGCTCCAACCAAAACAATGGAGTCATACTCTGACCACATCGGCCCATCATCCTCGCACATCCACGTGCCAGACGATATACCTACCGACGCCCACAATCCCGAATGGGTAAAAATCCCTAACTCAAGAAAATACGCCCGTACACCGAGCCCCACAAACGCCATCTGTCCACAAGAGCAGACCGATAAAAACCCATTCAAAATTCTAAGGGACATAAACGTCCTAAAAAGTCGATTCTCGAAACATACCTCAGAGCAAGCAACTGTAGATTGGCCACCGTTGGCCCACAAAAACAACAAAAAAAAAGAAAATCAACGAAGATAATCCTACCCACGCGGAATTCCTCGAAACACCAGCAGCTAGAGAAGGAGATACCACCACCTCAAGCCGACCACTAACCGAAGCCAACAAAAACGACACAGCTGATACCACCCAGCGACAGAAATCCACCATCATCAACACCAACAACTGTAGTGACGGCAGCAGAAGTAAGAAAGGTAAGTTTTGCCCACCAATAATTTTAAAAAACGTGAATTCTAGACAGCTAGCAGCTGATTTAAAAATTAAAGCGGCCGAGGCAAAGTTCAATTATGAATTTAGGCAAGGCAAACAAAACTCGTGTAAACTATACATCAGTGAACCGGAAGCACACCGCCAATTAATGTCCAATTTTAAAGAAACCCCCAATGTCCAAGCTCATTCTTTTACTCTAAAGGATGATAAAACAGTCAACCTCATTTTAAGAGGATTAAACGCAGGATTCGACCCTGACGAAGTATTGCTCGAAATCAACTCTGTTGTGCCGGACACGGTGCATAAAGTTACCGTGTTTAGCACAATAAGAGCGGCAGCAAGTAAGCGAACTCTTGATCTCTTTTTAGTAAGACTTACACCCGGTAAATTGCCAATTGACATTCTTAAGGTAAACCATTTATTCAATTTCAAAATCTCCTGGGAGAAGCCCAAGGGCAATATAGGCACCCTCCAATGTAGGAGGTGTCAACAATTTGGCCAAAAATTGTGCAAATCGATACCGCCGTGTGAAGTGTGAACACAATCACAGTCCTGGCGAATGCCTAGTTGTTGCCACAGAAGACACCAAAGCCTTTTGTGTGAACTGCCACAAAGACCATCCAGCCAATTATAGAGGTTGTGATGAATACAAGAAATTTGAACTCAGGAAAAAAACTGCCTTCAAGAAGGCTAGAGTAGCTAAGTTTCCAAACAAAACCCCCAACATCCAACAAAAAACAACACCCAAACTGCTAACGCCCAAAACTTCCTTCGCCAGTCTCTTTAGAGATAACGAAAATACCAGGCATCACACTCCAGTGGCTCCTACCTGGGCCGCTAACCACAACCCGCAACTCTTAGCACCCCAGCTAACGCCTTCTCAGGCAACAGCTCCAACTAAAAATAACTTCCTCAGTCAATTTCTTAGCATTTCCAACGACCTTTTTGGGATGGAAGTCTCCACCCTGCTTACAGAAATAGAAAACTTCGTGAGAAACTTCAAAAACTCGAAACTCAACCTTCAAGAAAAAAGATTAAACTTCTTGAACATCCTCAATAAAATCTTATTAAGTCAATGATGCAGTTAAACCTTCTAACACACAACATTCAGTCCTTAATCGACCACGGCAGAAGAATCGATCTTCTTAGATCCCTTTTAGCCTCAGAAACCTTAATTGCATGCATACAGGAAACGTGGTTAAGTCCCAGCCACCTTCCACATATAGACACTTTCCATCCCCTAACATCTCTAAGAGATGATAAGGGTCCAGGTGTAGCTCTTCTCATTAAAAACTCCATCAAATTCGCTCCAGTAGCATCAACCTGTATAACCTTTCCTTCCGTCTTCGCGGAAATTAAACTGAAAGTTGCAGGATCCCAAAAAAGAATCCTGATAGGCTCTATATATATTCCAGGTAGCTGTCCTCCCCCTCTCTTCACAGAAGACATGGAGAAAATTAAAATACTAACCAACGGCTTCGACGGCTGCATCATCGGTGACGATCTTAACGCCAAACACCCCAACTGGGGAGACTCCGCTATTAATCAAAATGGCAGAACCCTGACTAAATGGTTAGCTTCAGTTGCACCTTGATTCATAAATCAAAATGCATCCACCCCCACCTACCCTGTTGCGGTCGCCTCGCATCCACTCGAACCTGCAAAAGAAAAAAACAATTTTATTATATTTATATCTATACGATAAATAATAAAAGACGCAAATAAAACTTACCCAATTAGGCTTTTCCAGAAACTATCTTTGTCTTTTCTCTTTCTAATTTTGACATACAAATATGTAGGGAAAACAAACAATCGACCAATCACAATCACATGTTTTTGTTTTCCCTACATATTTTTCTGTCAAACTATTGATTTTTTTTTACTACTTTGGCACTGAAGTCTGGTGGATGTTCCAAATTAACCATTTCCTATTTTGTTGTCTGCCTGTTGTGTTGCTGCTGCCGGTTGTTGAATTTGAATGTCAAATGGTGAATCTGAATGACAAAGGAAAACGAAATTGAGATAAACAACATACCAATTTTCAAAACACCAAAGATAATGAAGTTGTATATCTCTCTCTCTTTCGTTCTCTCCTCTAACACCGAGGTATAAACACTGATGTCTATAATACACTGGATAGTGGATTCCCTTTATGTATAACAGTTTTTTTTTGACTCCAATTGAAGATGACATTCTGGTGCCAAGCGCACCTTTTGACGTCTTTCTTTAAAAAAAAGAAATAATTTGACGTACATTTTTCAGTTCACTGGTTGAACACAGTACGCGCGTCAGGACACGCGGCAGGGCGCGCGTTCACATGAGCGTGATTATTAAAACTTGTGTCGAATTTCTTTCAACCATTTCAGATGTCTTATTTTTGTATATGATGGTGTGAGTTCTATTTGACAGGAATTTGAACACAAAAAAATAATGGTCCTTCAAATTCACAACAAATATTTCAAACTGCATTTAATTTACCATGTCCCTTTTATAATATTAAGTACAAACTTATTTTAGTGAATAGATGCAAAACAAAAAAAATTGTGCGTTTATCCAAACAACAAAAAATTACAATTCAGTGTTAGTTACAATTTGTGCAAATTCGCAAGAAATGTCACCTACTATTTAACTCCCACAATCGCGTTTGTGGCTACAGACACAAAACCTAATGTGAACACATCCGACTCATTCTGACGTGCAGCAGTCGTTAACACAAAACAAAAATCTTTGCTTGTTGAAGGATTAATTAGAAACATTTCACTTACAAAATATAAATCTTAGTAGGAAAATGCTTTCAATTAAAAAAATTGAATTCCGTAGGATTTAAGTGCCAAAGATAAGGTACAGACAGAGAGAACAGATCACAAAAGAAAACGCCAAAAAAATGAACAATCTTAAGCAAAAAATCAAAAAATCCTTACTTAATTCGCCATCATTTTCTCACCATGTAGAGTGAGTGAGATAAAGTACAGAGACGCGAAAAAAAGTCGAAGTAGACAGTCCAATATGAACACCGTTCTATAACGAGATTTTTTGTATTTTAACAATGTAAGATAAGGACGCGCGCCATGACTCGCGTGTATTGTGTTCAGCCACTTTGACAAAAAGAAGTTATACTGTTATACAAACCTGGTGCCAAGCGCACCGTATAACAATCTTTAATTGGAGTCATTTTGTTTGTATGAATACGCTATCCAGTGTATTATAGAGATCAGTGGGTATCAGAGTTGTAAAGACTGCAGTCTTTTCAGTACTGCAGTTAATACAGTCCCAGTTAATTAACTTAACTTTTGAATGCAAGTTAATACTGTGAGTAAGTACTTTAACTGCAAAGCAAACAGGCAGCAGTCAGTACTAACATTCCGGCTGTGCAGTTAAAAAAAGAGTTAATTAACTGCAGTATTTGTGACTTGATTTAAGTCTTTTAGTCAGTTGAAAGTCATTTGTACTGCGATGGTTCAACTTTTAGTCAGTAAGTCTTTTAACTGCAGTCAATGAGCTGTAAGTCTTTGAACTAAAATACTATAGATTTATACTTATAACACAACAGAATAAAATGAAAATAAATTAAAATGTTTGCATTATTTATTTGGCATTATATGCGTGCGGCGTGATGTACCAGTACTATTTTTGATAAAAAACAAAAACCAAAATTTAAGAACTTACAGTTAATAAACTGCAGTTAAAAGACTTACTGACTAAAAGTTGAACCATCGCAGTACAAATGACTTTCAACTGACTAAAAGACTAAAATCAAGTCAAAAGTACTGCAGTTAATTTACTTAAAGTTAATTAACTTTTTTTTTAACTTCACAGTCGGAATGTTAGTACTGACTGCTGACTATTGTATTACAGTTAAATTCTTTTGGCAAGTTAAAAAACTTAAGGAAGTAAGTCTTTTTATTCAATTAACTGCAGTACTGAAAAGACTGCAGTCTTTACAACTCTGGTGGGTATAAATAATAAAAATTGACATTTCACTGCCGGGGATGGAAATAGACGAGGGCTGTCATTGTGAGCGATGGGCTGGGAGCAATAAATAAGATTATTGTTTTAAAATAATTTAACATAATGAAACGTCAGTTTTAAAAGTTGATGTTTCTACCTAGTGAGGGTTCCTAGCCTGCAGCTGACGAATATAAATGTCAAGGTTGAACAGTTTTTGCTTGAAATGTCAGAATAGGTTTCCCGAGTAGGAAAATGGGTACTGTGCAAATGGTCTTGCGCAACTTTTTATGTATCCCTATGTGAAGGTAGGATAAATTTTGGGATTACGTCATCTGTTGGAGAATGGGAGAAGTAAAAAAAATGAAACCTGGAAAGATGGTGGAAGCGATTCTCGAAATGGCGAATTGAGGATGGAGGCGAATGGATATAGGGCGATGACTACCACACTGACTTCTCATTATATATAAATATATATACATACAAAAAAAGAAGAGAACAAAAAAATAAGACTTAGCGGGTGTAGTCAATCGTATGATGTTATAACTGTGTGGGAGGAGAAAATTATATAGAAAACCAAGTGTCATGTTCGCAGACTGAAACCCTGGTGGGAAGAAAATTTAAATGACAGCTGTCTTTAAATCTTTCTTCGCATGTGAACACGAGCGGCCGACTTATTGAGCTCGGATGACACTGTATGGTCATTTTTTCTTGTGATTTTTTTTTGAAAACTTACCAAAGACATATTAAAAGGTAGATTTCAATGTGTGGTTAATTGCGTTTTTGTTCTTTGGTGAAAAATTAATTCTTGCAATATTTGAGTTTTTTGTGGATAAAAATAGGTAATAAAACCTTACTGTTTTTTTCGATTTAAGATAAATATAAATTATTGTCACGTGTGTGCCTGGAGGGTTAAGAGACTCGGAGAAAGTTTAAATAAATTTTCCAAACTAGAAAAGGATTAGCGAGGTGAGATTTTACGAAAATTGTTTTTATTGAAGAATGTGTGCTTAAGCGTAGTATATTTATACAGGCTACTATACATCACGTATAAAATTTCTGGCGGTTCCAGCTGGCCAGCGGAGCGCTGGGTTGTATCTGCTGAAAATTTTTAATATCCACGAGGTTACCAGTTTGTCATCCTTTCTTCGTGAGGAGGCTTTCTTAGACTCCACCAAAACCGTTATAACGAAAAAAAAAACCTTTCTTTGGTTTCTTGGACCACAAAGCCGATAACAAACTCCTGGATTATTGGATTAAACCGGAATTGCCTAGGATATTCCACCTCCAGTACCCCTTTCCTAAAAGGGTACCAGGTGATTTTAAGAGATCCAAAGAATAGTGTCAGTATTTTTTTTTCCGTCAATTTATTTAACAAAACACCCCCGGCGTTTTCATCAGTTTTTATTTAAAATTGAATAGAAAAATTCTCGGTGTTACTAAACCTGTTTTAAATTTCATAAAAGGATAAAGAAAAGAAGTCGAATTAAGGACTTTCTATCCAGTTTCCATTACGTTTTCGTTCCCGTTATTATTTTGTTCCTGAGTATCGTCAATTGTAAAGCTGTAACGAGACGTGAAGTTTTTTTCAATCAAATTTTTGCTTTACTTTTATAAGTTTTTTGTATCTATACTTTTTTTCTTATTATTATACTTTTTCTTATTGATCATATTATCTCATTTTTTCAATTTCAGTTTCTTATTTATTAAATAACGTATTACAATTTGTAAGTGAAAAAGTGTTGATTTTCAAGGCCTATTATTGGTATTACCCTTTTTTTTGTGTTGTTTTTGTCGCGTTATATCCCAAACCTCCATAGAGCTCTTAGAAGGCAGGGAATTGTTTTGCGGTGCTGGTAGTCCTGCGAGTTAAGGCTACTTTTGGGTTTCTATGATAGTCCTTTTGAGAAGCAAATTTACTCACGTTGTTTTTCCATTTTTTTTTGTTATTTTTTCAGTTGTCTGTAAAGATATCAAGTTTTGTTTGTATAGTTTTGCTTTGTTGGAGTTTAATAATTTAGTTTTTTTTTCAATATTTAAAGTCATTAATCTAATGCTAAATTTATATTTGTTGGGTAATAAAACTTCTAAAAACGTCTCATTTGGATGAAATTATGTGTTTCTTTGATTTCTCTCAAGAAATCATGATTATCTAAATGAAAATTTTCAGGGGTGTGGATAGTAGCTAAGCTACTGCGGTGAAGATGGTGTGACCGGAACGTGGCCATCGTCCTTAGTGGGGGAATCCAAATAGGGCCAACGGATACCCATGGCTGGGTGGGTTTGGCAACGCTGCATCAACACCAGCAGTGCCTTGAAGGGTGATCGTCCGTCCGCCGTCAACTTCTTTGATTTCTTTTCCTAGGCCTGATTTGTGTTCATGTAGCAGGTGAGGTTAAGTTTCGGGGGCAAGATCCCCTCCCATTCCGGCGAGTTAAGCTGAGCACCGCAAGCAGGCCGTGTCCCCCGGAACTTAGCAATCAAATCCCTTTTCCAACCTATTCCTTTCCGAATTTCCTAACCTTTCCTGAATTGTCCAACCACTCCACCGTACCGACTCGCCTATGATTCCTCTTGCCTCGCAACAACCCTAGAGGTCCCTCCTTCCTCGACCACTTTATTATCTCCTCAGACTTGATTAATTTAGCAAATCCCAACTTCACAATCGAAACCTTACCCTCATTTTCAGATCACTTCCCATTAGCTCTGAAAATTAACTTTACAGAGTTAGAGATTATCCCACAAGTTCCACCTACCTCAAAATTCTTCAAAAACACGAACTGGACGAGTTTCCAAAAGAGAATAGAGGAAAACCTTATCTCAGGTTTCCCCCCAACTAACAGATGCCTAAACGGCAACAACATCGACAAATTCATTAACGACTGTAACAACATCATCAACGATGCAGTAAATACTTACTCTTCCCAAAGATCTAGGGTATCAAAAAAATACAACTTTCTCCCAGCAAACATAAAAACACTCTACATAACCAAATCTGAGTGACAAAAGAAACTTAAAACTATTTTCCATAGCTCGTTTAACCGCCTATCACCAGAATACAAATCCCTTGAAACGAAAATCTCACTATTAAAGAAAATCATACAAGACAGAGTAAGAATCTGGCTAAGCAAACAATTTCAAGACAGATTGTCCCAAATAAGACCAGGCCCACTGGCTTTCAAAGAGGCCCATAGATTTCTTGGGAAAAACCGTAAATTTGCCTGTAATAAATTAATGGTAGATAACCTTCAGTTCAATAATGAACTTGACATCGCGGACCAATTCCAAAAGTACTTCACCGAAGTATATAAAGAAAAGGTCCCGCCCTCAGATGCAATTTTTACAAACAACGTCCAAATAACAACCGAAACAGCTAAAAATCAGAGCCCACAACATATCTTTATTTTCAGCCCCACTGACACCGCTTACAACCCATCAGCCAGTGAATTCTTCACCTCTCTCCCCGAAGTTCACAACTTCATTAAACAAATGAATGGAAAGAAATCCTCCGGCCCGGACGAAATTCCCAATTACATTATTAAAAAACTACCCATCCTGGCAATAAAGTACTTAGTTATCATCTTCAATAATTGTCTGAACAACGGATCATCATCATCATCATCGTCGGCTCGACAACCGGGGTCCGGTCCTGGCCTCCTTCAACAAGTCTCTCCACCCATCCCGGTCTCGAGCCGCCGCCATCCAGTTGCGCACCCCAAGGCTCCGGGCGTCCTGGTCTACGCCATCTCTCCAGCGCAAGCATGGTCTACCACGCTGTCGTCTACCATAGAATGTACCACAAAGAACTTTCCGAGCAGGTTCCTCTTCGCTCATGCGAGCTAGGTGCCCTGCCCACCGGAGTCTACCGAGCTTAATTTTTGTCACGATATCTGCTTCAAGGTAGATTGCGTACAATTCATGATTGTACCGTCTCCGGAATCGTCCTTCCTCACATATGGGGCCAACAATTCTCCTTAAGACTTTTCTCTCGAACGCGGCTAAGAGGTCGGAATGCCTTTTGCTAAGCACCCAAGTCTCGGATCTATATGTGAGTACTGGCAGGACCATGGTCCTGTACAGCAGCAGTTTTGAAGTTATGGTGAGATTTCTGGATTTGAAGAGCTTTGACAGACTATAGTAGGCTCTGTTGGATTTGAGAAGCCGCCCGCGTATTTCTTCTTCTATATTGTTATCGGCTGCTACTATTGACCCAAGGTATTTAAAGGATTGCACCACTTCAAATTCGTGCTCCGCTACCTTGATTGTTTGACCAACTGTTCCTCTCGCATTCGACGCCACCATGTACTTTGTTTTACCTTCACTAATGTGCAGCCCCAGATTTTGTGCCGCCTGCTCGATCTGGATGAACGAATCATGTACAGCTTGCTCGGTTCTTCCGATGATGTCGATGTCGTCTGCGTAAGCCAGTATCTGGCTGGAGCTGTTGACGATGGTCCCTCTTGTTGCCGTGCCAGAGTCACGGATTGCTTTCTCCAACGCCAGGTTGAAAAGGAGGCAGGCCAAACCATCCCCTTGTCGGAGTCCATTAAAGATGTTGATTGGTTTGGATAGCAATCCGGCTATTTTTACTTGGCTTGTTACGTTGGTCATGGTCAACCTACATAGTCGTGTCAATTTATTTGGGATGCCGAATTCTCTCATGGCTTTGTAAAGTTCTACCCTGGCTATGCTATCGTAGGCGGCCTTAAAGTCTATAAACAGGTGGTATGTTGGGATGTTAAATTCTAGACATTTTTCCATCGCCTGCCTAAGGGTAAAGATCTGATCAGTTGTTGATTTGCCTGGAATGAAACCACACTGATATTGTCCGATGATGGTTTTAGCGTATGGGGTTATCCGGTCTTGTAGGATAGAGGAGAGTATCTTATAGGCGGTACTCAACAACGTGATACCTCTATAATTGCTGCACGTTGTGACATCTCCCTTTTTATGTATGGGGTAAATTATACCTTTTCGCCAGTCTTCTGGAATTTCTTCATGCTCCCACACGTGCACTATAATCTCATGAATTGCTTGACGTAAAGCTGGCCCACCGTGTTGAAATAGTTCGGCTGGTATACCATCGGCTCCCGGGGCTTTGTTTTTCTTTAGCCGGCCTATAGCCTTCTCAACCTCTTCTATGCTTGGTGGCGGCAACATAGGGTACTCTTCTTGAAGTAGTGGAGCCTCCACTTCTGCAGTGAGCTGGCCATTTAGCATTTCATTGAAGTACACTTCCCATCGCTCCAGTATGCTTTGAGGATCGGTGATCAGATTTCCCTCTCCGTCCTTGCAGTATGTGCAGCGTGGTGTGTACTGCGTCATGTTTCGGACGGATTGGTAGAACTTCCGCGCCTGGTGCGGACCTCGCTCTCGGCTTTTCTCTATTTCACAGATTATGTTCTTCTCCCAGGCTGATTTTTTCTGTCTGTGAAGCCGTTTTTCAATTCTTCTGAGCTCTTTATATTCGTCTTCGCGTGCCCGCGTTCTATGAGATTGTTGCATTGCTCGGTACGCAACATTCTTACGTTCAGTCGCTAGCTTACATTCATCATCAAACCAGTCGTTCCGATTTCTACGACTGCTGCCTAAGATGGAGTTGGCAGTACTTATGACAGTATTCTTAAGGCGTGTCCACTTCTCATCTACGCCCAGCATACTGGCTCCAGGACTTACTCTACCCAGTTCTAGGGCGAGTCCTAACGCATTGCCAAAGGTGTTACTGGTGTTTTCATTGCGTAGAGCAGCCGTGTTGATTCGAACCTGATCGGCGGATGCAATACGTCTTCGCAAGGCAATCCGCCGTCGGAAAACCATACCAACAAGATAGTGATCCAAGTCGATATTGGCACCTCGGTACGTTCGTACCGTCATCAAGTTCGAGTAGTGGCGACGGTCTATCAACACGTGGTCAATTTGGTTACGAGTGACTCCATCAGGTGATACCGAGGTGGCTTTGTAGATATCTTTACGCGGGAACCTGGTACTCGCAACGACCATGTTTTTCGATGCTGCCAATTCTAAGACTCGAAGTCCGTTGTCATTAGTGTTCTCATGCAAACTATGGGTGCCTGCGTAATGCCTGGATACCGGCTCCCGACCTATTTTTGCATTCAAATCCCCAAGGATGACTTTTACGTCATACCTTGGACAGGCATTAAGGCCCTCTCGACTGGTTCGTAATAAGTCTCTTTTTCTTCGTCTGAGGACTCCTCCGTAGGTCCGTGAACGTTAATGAGGCTGATGTTCTTAAATTTGCCTCGCACGCGAAGGGTGCTTATAGCGTTAAAGCCGATGATGGCAGACTTCATTTTTTCGCCGACTAGGAAGCCTACCCCGAGCACATGGTGTTTTGTATGACAGCTGTAGTATAAGTCATAATCTTTCTTCTGTAGAACACCATTCCCTGTCCATCTTATTTCTTGAAGTGCTGTTATGTCAGCTTTATATTTTGACAGGGCATCGGCTAGCTGCTGAGCAGCTCGAGCTCTATAGAGCGATCGTACGTTCCATAAGAAAATTCGTAAATCGTTATTCCGTTTTCTTTGCGTGGGTTGTCGTCGTGAGATCAGTTCGTTTCCGAGGCTTGTTGCTGGTCTCGTAATTCTTCTAGTTTTACGGAACAGGAAATTAACCTGTTGCCAACCTGTGGAACCAGCCTGATCATATTAGCCAAACCTTTTTAAAGGCTTGTTTCTAGCGGCCGCCGCGAAGAGGCTATGATCACACTTCCACCAGTCCGAATAGTTACGGCACGTGCATGTTTTCGTATGCTACATGTTATTCCCCCTATTCGGCTGATGGCTGACCGCCTGAACAACGGATACTTCCCTAAAACCTGGAAACAGGCTAAATTGATACCCTTGCAAAAAAAAAACAACTGCTATGATATACAAAATTTCAGACCTATCTCGATGCTATCAAACATCGGAAAAATCCTAGAAAGAATCATTCTACATAAGATTGAGAGCTTTGTTGATGATAATATTGAATTCCTCCCGGACCTTCAATTTGGGTTCCGAGAGGGTCCCTCTACCGTACATGCCCTACTAAAAGTTCATAAAGATGTAACTGACAACTTAAAAGAAAAAAGATGCACCACAGTGTGCTCCCTCGACGTGGAGAAAGCATTTGATGGTGTTTGGCGAGACGGGCTGATCTATAAGATCCTCCAATTGAATTACCCTAGACATCTAGTCAACATTTTAATAAGCTTTTTAGCTGAAAGAGAATTTTATATACAAATACAAAACACAACCTTCGCCACTTCTAGGTCTTATAGTGGTGTCCCCCAGGGGTCAATTCTGGGCCCGAGGCTTTATAATCTTTTCATGTACGATTTCCCTCATACATATTTTACCGCTAACACAATAGTTTCCCAAGCTATTTTATACGCCGACGACACATTCTTGTATGCAAGCGCCGAATACCCTCTAGATGCACTAAGACATCTTAAAACTCACCTACGAACAATAACTAAATTCTATGAAAAATGGGGCATTCAAATTAACGAAGCGAAATCCGAATGCATCTACATCAGGAACGCAAGCGGAAAAGGCTTGTAGGGAGTAGTACACGAAAGCAAAAACCTCACATTACAAATGAACAACCAACAGGTCAAATTCGGGAACTCCCTGAAATATCTAGGAGTTACATTCAACAAACTTTGTAAATTCAACTCCCATGCTAGATCCATCAAAGCAAAAGCCAGGAATGTCACCTTCAAACTAATGCCTCTACTAAGAAGTAACATGCTAAATAAGAGGGTCAAGATTCTCTTCTTCAAAACCATGATCAGACTAATACTTTGTTATGGATTCCCAGCATGGTTTTCCATCCCCCCCACTGTAATGGGTGAGATGGAGGCCCTGGAAAGAAGAATCTTAAGGCAATGCGTTAACAAACATTTCGTTTCAATTAATAGAAGATATTCTAATACTCATATTTATAGCGATGCAAAAATCATTCAGTTTTCAAAATATGTTACTTCCCTTTTACTTAGATTATGCGATAAAATGAAAAACAATGATAACGATGTAATCAAGCAAACATACACCTCGCAGAGAAGTATGAGGTTGGACAATTCTCCTACTTAACACCCTTCAGTCTCCTCAACGAGGACATTGATCTCACGGTCTATGGGCCTCCGGTAGCTTTCTACCAGAAAGCCGTAATCGGCCAAAATCGCGGCTAGTCCAGTCATTTTTAAACTTTGCCATGCCTCCTAGATACAAAAAAAAAATTTTGGAAACAAAATTATCGAAAAAAAAGAGAAAAAAAATAATTAAACAGTAGTTAAAAAAAGAAAAAAAAAAAAAAACCTCGTATCTTTAAACTCATAAACAAATTGGTTGGCAAAACTCATCTATCTTACCTAATTTTAAGTATATTATTATTATAGGTTCTATATCTTTATACACCTCTGTAACTATGTAAAAAAACGAATGACAAGAAAAAGAAAACTAAATTTTATAAGAACATACATACATACATAGTGGATTTCCCACTCCCAAAACTATAATTAAACAAATTAATTTTATATTCAAACCATCTAACTAAAACCATAAAAATGGCAGAGTAAATTTCTTTACTCTTTTCTTTATCTTTCTTAATTGTATATCCGCATATTCCCATTCGTATTATATAAATTCTCGTATATCAACGACCATGCGTGTCGAAAAGAAACTTAACACAGCTCCCCAGAGCAAGAGCTTTCAAAACCAAATAAATATTCAGTAACTAAAGCCATGTTGGCAATTCCATTAATAATTATAAGCGAGAGCCATACATTCTAGCCTCCTATATAAGTTTCAAATTCTCAATAACCTAATTTAAGAAAAGAAATACTTTCGTATTTCCAATAAATGTCAAATGTAACTAGTTCTTATAAGTCTCAATAAATGAATCTGAATCTGAATACGATATCAAGTGTGTGTATATATAATTATCTATCACCAAAAATTAAGTGCTTCAATGCAATTGTTGAAATGGACAGTGATGCCTATGGAAAAGTAATGGAGAGTACTAAAGTTAGTATTGGTTGGGATAGATGCTAAGTGTATCAACATACAAATGTGCAGAGATGTTTAAATTGCTGTGGTTTAACCATACAGCAAAAAATTGTACCAGCAAGAAAGTTTGTGTTAAATGTGCTGAAGATCATGATGTAAAAATGTGTACTAATATTGAAGATAAATGTATCAACTGTTATAACGCAAAGATAAACTTAAAAATGGAGTCATTGAATAAATATAAATAGAAGGTGACACCTGGGGAAAACTCCGCTAAGGTTTTGGGTGGTCGCTGCTGTCGCATAAAAAAATATGCCAGGTTTGTGAATTCAATAAAATAAACTTCCTTAATTATTATTCCCATTCATGTATTTGAATGGGAATTTTTCACTAATGCTATGGTAACGAATGTTGTGTTTTATTTTGTATTCATATTTTTGTACATTTCTATGGAAACGGATGTGACTGTGTTAGGTCTGAAATTTTGAATTTTTATTGGATTATTTATGTATGTATGTATGTTTTAATTTATTTATGAGGATGAAAATCATTTTCGTTATGATTTCAATTCTTTACTGAAATCAAAACAGGAACTAACTACCTACATATGTATGTACATTTTATATTGATTTTCATTTAAATCTGCATATCTATACTCAGATAACTTAAGTTCTTCTGATATGATCTTTAAGGTAAAGGTCTCAAAATGCAAGAAATATAACAAGGTACATTTTGGTAGGTAAGACAATATTTTGTGGGTCAGTATATGAGGGAAAGAGAGAGGTTGGGTAACCATAATTTGCAAACGCCGAGGGCTGAAGAAAACTACCTATGTACATACATATTGTAATTTATTACAATCCTTTTGATAAGTTTATAAACCAAGAACCAGGGCATAGTGACTTGCAAATATGCATAAATCAATCCTGTGCGTGTCTGCCATATCATTAGAAAATATGAAGGTACTTTACAGATCTTCAATGTCAAGGTCTCAAAACACTACAAATGTTAACGAATTAGTATTTTTAAAAAGAGAAAAGCTACAAAAATATAGACTAAATGCAATGACATGTTTTTAGTTTGCATGGTAAATGCATTTTGAAAAATAAAGGGACAAAATATTATTTTTAAAGCTAAATAAAATATATAAGTTACTTAATGCAAGATGAATCGCAAAAGATTCGTCAAAAATATGAATTGTGTTTACCGACGTAAGACAGGGAAAATACCATATGGAAAAGTGCAATTTTTTTCCGTTTGCCAAAAAACACATTTCCAAAAATGCGTGTTAAATTAAGAGTATTTTTCACAAAAGTTTTTAGTCCAAGAAGTCTGTTATTAAAGTTGCATTTTCAATAAAATTTGTAGACATAACAGTTGTAGAGAGAACAATACAAAAAAAATTGTATTTCTGTCAAATTTTCCAAAATATTCTCGAAGCTTCGGTATCTATAAATCAGTTCAATGACAATGAGAAAGTCAAAAATCAATGGTTTTTAAACTGTTGTAGGGCGATTATGTCATATTTCGAATATGGAAGTCTATATTAAAGAAAGTGTTAAAAGGCCCTCAGATACCATCAAGTCCCAAAAAATTGTTCGATTTCTTTTCGAAATATGTATTGAGTTTAAAGAAAATTACTTTTTTTTAAATTTCAAAAATATTAGCGCCAATAAGCCTAAAACAGTGACTGTTCATATCCGTACCATTTTCACATTTGTTATTAAAGTGACATTTGCATTTCCGAAAAAAAAACGAAAATCAGAAAAAATGTTCTATGAGTTACTAATTTATAACAAAAAGTGTAGGGGGAATTTAAAAAAAACACTAGGTGCCGAGCTTAAAGAAAAACGACTAAGCTATTTAAGCTACCTATCATTTTTATGTCAAGTTTGATCATAAGCTACCAGAATTTAGAATACAGTCCCCCTCCTTTTTCAGAATATTTTAATTTTGAATGAATTCACCTCGATTTCAGATCCTAGACATAGTTTTGCTGTATTTCTATTTAATAAATATAACTAAACACTTTTTTTAAAGTTTCATGTCTTAGATTATTCTGTAAATTAATTGTTAATTTTTAAGGACACAAAAAAGGTCCTAGTCTTAAGGCTTTTTTTTATTATAATTGAATGAAATGTTATCGCTAAAACCAATATTAATTATTTTGCTCATAAATTAATTAATATTATTAAGGAAAAACACTTTGTACATTTTTTTTGATGAAAAAGAAAATTTATCTAACTATCTGTTCAATTGTTTTTGTATGATTCATTCTAAAAGTATTTGATTTTGTGTTCACGTGTTATTCGTTGCGTTACTTTAAGCAATTTTTCGAACACATAATTTAATTTTGTAGCGAATTCATCAAAAATGGATAAAAATGGTTTATTGTGACTATACCGGTTGTAGAAATACAAAAGGTTCGGGAGTAGTAGTATATATTCGTAACGTCTGGAAGAAGACGGCATAAAATACTAGCATATTATGCATTTTAGCATCAAAATTATGAAAATCTAATTGGATTCTTGGTTGGAATTGTTCCAAAAGTAACATGGTTTTGGTAGTATTCTAATTGGATGGTGCATGGAATTGTATCAGAAGTTACATGGATTTATACCAACTCCAATTGGATTTTAAGTACTTGTTGCATGGAATTGTGTCAAAGGAAATATCCCAATTTTCTAACTGTATATCTGATTTGGATTGTTGGTGTCTACCAATTAGGCTCTTGGTGGATGTAAGTAAAAATGCTTCCCATAACCCAAGTGCAGTATTCTTACTGGATTTCTGACTTGGATTGTTGGTGTTTACCAATTAGGCTCTTGCTGCATGTTAGTAAAAATGCTTCCCATCAAAAATGCTTCCCATCACCCAAGTGCAGTTTTCTTGCTTGATTTTGACTTGGATTGTTGGTGTTTACCAATAAGGCTCTTGCTGGATGTTAGTAAAAATGCTTCCCATCAAATGAAAATTGTACAAGAATTTTTTTTTGTTTTACCAACTAACATACAGTCGAAGTGGTGTTATTTGAAATAACGTATTGTTTTTTTTTTATTGGATTTTCTGCTATAATTCTTTTGGAAGTGGAGTGGAGTCATTGAATAAAAATATATACTTATTTGATTGATAATAAAACATTTATTTTAGGTAATTTTCGTAAAATACAAATAATTTACTTCTCAAACAATTCTGTTAACATTTTGATCAAGCGGATTATATTCAATAATTCTGTCATGTAACATAAGACAATAAGCTGAAGTGTTTGCAGGAATATTTTTTGATGTTCTCATCTCCAAGCGTATATCAATAGGTCCCGTCTTCAAAGTCTCATTTTGATGTCTGCAATCTATAACAAAAATTGGAGCACGTGATTTAAATAGATCCCAGGAAAGTAGAGGTTCAGTGTTGTTTTTATTGTAGTAAGTTTTTTGAAAATCCGTGTACATTTTGTAAAATAAGCTATATCTGTTTCTTTCAAAAGAAATATTGAGGTCTTCATGAGGATATACATCTGAGTTTAGGTATACTTTTAGATCTGTTAGATCACAATGATCAAACATCGTAGGATCAGCAGTCAGTTTTTTATTTCTTTCAGTTTGTAGTGCAAAAACAATATATCGAGGTTTTTCTATTTGCGTTGTTGTCTTGACATTCCAGATGTGATGATCAGAGCTTGTTAACATGGGATATTCATAGAGATCCCAGTTTCGGAAAGCAATTTTCATAAAACTGTTTTTATTTATAGTTTTGTATAGATTCAATTTCATTGAATCTGATAAAGTCACGTGTGGTACTTTCCATTGTACCTTATGTAGTTTTACTTCAACATTTTCCTCAGCTGGGGAGATTAGAGCGTTTTCATCCATCCTGGCACGAGTGAGAATTAGGTCATGCCGTGCATTGGGAATGATTTTTTTAAAATCTTCAGCGAACCCCAAAAGTTTATTCAATGGAATACAATAATTAAAATGAAATGGTTTCAAATTAATAGGTGAATTAGGAGACCAGGATGCATTTAAAAGCATATCACTCTCATTTTTTGTCAAAGATAAATAGTTTTTGGTTGTTGTTGTTATCCCAACATTTCGATTATAGTCGATTTCCTTTCCATTAAGCTCATAGCGTATTTAATCAAAAAGAAAAGCCATCGCATTGTTAACAAGTTTTGTGGTTACTATTTCTTTTCCATCTGTCTTCGATAGTGAGCCTTCAATATATAAAAAACTCTCCGAAGGAAGTACATTAAGATTTTGGTGTTGTATACAAATCTGAATGATATCATTTCGTTCAAAATTGTTTTGATATGGTGAATAAGTATGATATTCATATTTAGAAATACTTTCACAAACTTCAGGGTCTTGGAAAATGTTTAACATTTTTTTTTTTGTTTTTTTTTGATATCTATGTTTTCAAGGTTTTAAATTGTAACCTAATGACAGTAAAAAGTCCTGATTATGTTTTGTAAGGTTATGTGTTACCACAGCTGAGTTCAGAGTTTGATTGAGTAATGTATTATTTTCTGCAGCGTTTTTATAAGGAATTGTGGTGATTATATTTTCATATACAATCATGGTTCTGGTTGTAAATGTAAACGAACTGTTATTTTCTCTCCTCTAAAGTTGACTACTTTACCGTCTTGATCGATAAACTTTAAGCACAACGATGTTATTCGCTTGACGTTCACAGGTAAATAAATAACATTTCTCGGTACTTCTATGATTTTATAGCCTGGGCTTACCTTAACAGCAAATTCATGTAAAATATGTGCCGTTTGGTTATTAATATACGTTCCATCTATAATATTACATTCAATGCGTATGGCATTAACTCTATTTATATCAACGTAAAGATCTGATTCATGTAATATATTAGATTTCAACATTTTCTTGCTAAAACCTAGAAGAGATCCAATAGAATTAGGTTTAGAGAAGTCGATGTCTTCTGTGCTGTGAATTTCACATTTCAGAGTATTGTTATTTGCCTTGATTTTAATTTCACTTTTTTTTAAGCTCCTCTTTTTTTTGTTAATTTCAATTAGTTTTTTTTGTATTAAATTATTTATATCTTCAATTTCATATGAACCAATAGGAAGCGATATAACATTATCACCTATATGCAGTAAGTTATTAAACTCATCAACATTTGGTATGGAGTTATATGTTTGAAAATCTATAAGCCCACAAACATACTTAGATTTCAGCACAATTGGTGGAAAATACTCAGCACTGAGAGTTGATTCATTCCCGCTCAAAGTTAGTGTTAACGACATACTGATTAAAAGACAAATGACACATTTTTGTTTCGTTCAATTCATTTTATTCATTTCTTATTTTAGTTTTTAAAAAATATTATGACATTGTTCTAATAAAAACTTTAAACATAAATGACCGCAAATAAATGTATCAAAATCTTGTTCTTGAATATAATTATAGTTAATTTGTTTACCAAGATAGCTTATTATTTCGGTTGGTGGTCTTAAATTTCCAAAACTATCAAAATACTTTATAATATTATTTTTCTGATTTCTTACATATGCTACCCAATGAGTACCATTTCCAGCTTCACTATCCAAATTTATAACTCCACACTCTTTATCTATAGAATTTTTCGGTAATGAGTCTCGCATAAAAACTCCTCTAAAATGTTGAAGATGTTTCTTTCCAAAACGCAGAATATCGTGATTGTTTAAGGGGCGCTTAGGTAGCAGTTCAATCAGTTTTTTGAATTCGGTCTGTTAAGAAAAAGACCGAGCCCATTTTTGTATGGTTGCAAGTATAACCCCTTTCCTTGAATAGCAACTGGTTCCATAGCCTTATTATGTCGTTTATTTTCTTCCAAAGTTCTTTTAGCAACACGCACATCATTGAGTGCTTTTGCAACACCAGCTGCTCCACCAGATAAAGTTCCAACAGCTGATAATCCAGCGAGAACAGGTGCTAGAAATGGAAGAAAACCACCACTCTTTGGTAGTGGAATTATTCTTGGTGTTTGAATGTGTTGTTTTTTCTTATTTTTAATAATATTTTTTGCTGCCTTTACAGCGATATTAGCCATATTATTTGTTCCACAACAATTAACGTTACTTTTGATAGCATTTCTAGCTTCATTTATTGCTTTTTTAAATATATTTGTTTTACAAGTTTTTTTTTTGTTTTGTTTATTAGTTCTTTTAGTTTTGTTTTTTTTAGTCTCTTTATTACCCATACCAAATTTTGTTTTGGCTTTCATCATGTTGGTGACTAAAAGACTGCTTAACTTTTCAGAGATTGAAGAATCGTTGGCTTTGAATCTTTTCCAAGCTTGTTCGGTTAATAATTTATCAGCTACGTGACGATCTGAGACAGAGCTACTTTTAGAATATGCAATATCATGCAAGCGACAAGACTCATCCAGTGGGTTAATTCCTTTATCTCCTCTGCGTAAACGTTCTTCTAATTTTGTCCCTGGTCCGCAATAATTATAAGTAGGAAGATGTAATTCAATTGGTAATTTATCTATAAGTGTATTCAAAAGTCCATTTCCTTTAATTGATTTTTTTTTTTTTATTATAACACTGTGTTCGACCGTTATGTTCAATCATATTCTGATTTATACACCTTCCTAGTTGAAGGTTGAAACGAATATGAATGTAAGTATATAAAAATGTTATGTTTTATTGTAAAAGCTGTTAGTCAGCATTATGCGCTTCGTAAAGCAGTCAGAAGTTATTAAAGTAAAAAATTTTGATCCTAAAGTTAAAATTAAAAAGAAACATGGAACTTTATTTCCAAATAGTATTCGAGGAATTATTGTTGGTCCATCAAACTGTGGGAAAACAAATGTAATGCTAAGCATTCTTCTTGACTCCAACGGACTAAAGTTTGAAAATATTTATATTTATTCAAAATCTTTACATCAACCAAAATATCTGTACCTAAAAAAGTTGATTACATCCGTGAAAGGAATGGAGTACAATGAATTTTCAAACAATTCCGAGATAATGCCTCCATCAGACGCCAAAAATAATTCAATATTTATATTCGACGATGTAGCATGTCAGAAACAAAATAATATAAGAGACTATTTTTGCATGGGACGACATAATGGAGTAGATAGTTTTTATTTATGTCAGTCCTATACCCATATACCTAAACATTTGATTAGAGATAATACCAACTTTATTATTCTTTTCAAACAAGACGAATTGAATTTGAAGCATATTTACAAGGATCACATAAACTCTGATATGACATTTAATCAATTCAAAGAATTGTGTTCTCATTGTTGGGCTGACAATTTTGGATTTCTAGTTATAGACAAAGAAAGCTGTATTGAAAAAGGACGTTACAAAAACAGTTTTCATAAAATTGCAATACTATAAATATACATTTAACATTCAAAAGCAACACATTACGTCAACAGCACTGTTTGTGAAAACTAGTCCTTCATATAAACTAAACAAAACAAATACTTTTTTTCTTCAGTATTCACATTTTTTTTTTTTTTTTTTTAATTTGTACTATACAAAATGGAGGAGAGTGTGTTAAATGATCTGATTAAAACAAAAAATGTGTTAAAAAATAAATATTTACAACTTAGAACTGGTAACATGATGAGAGAAACTGATTTGGAGAACACTTTCAGACCTATTGTTGAACCGTTGAATAAATTGGTGGAAAATATTAAAAAAGAAGAAACCCAACAGTTTGTTGATATTAAAACACCTAAACGACACAAGCTTCATTTTAAATCTTTTGATGTTGACAAAGAAGAACATGAACGAGCAGGTTCACCATCAATAGAATTGGATAGTCCAGATAATACTTTTTTATTTAGTACACCAAAAACTTTTGCTACTCCTAACAAATCAACTTCTTTCAATCAACAAAAACTATTGTCAGAGTCAAATCGTGATACAGCGTATGGACCGTATTTTGATGTAAATACACAAACTATAAAACTAGGGAAATGTAACTTTACAATGAATGAAAAGAATATTATCATCGATGATGAAATTTTCACTCGAACTCCTGGACTTATTGAATTGATGCTAAAGAAAAAACCTACTAAGCATAAATATACTGCAGTTGACTTAGAACAATATGGGAAAATCCTACAAAAAACTAATGCGCATAGAATAAATCATGACAGTTCTTCTCGAATCAAAAGTAACAGAGGTGTTAAATATACTCAAATAATAAAGGAACTTGTTGCCGGTCTTAAAAATGAAAATGCTAAAACAGGAAAATCTTATTCTAATATAACTGAAATGAATTACACAAACAAAAATATTGAATATGTTTACTGGAATGATCTGAATGAAATCGTTAATAGACTACGTCTTTTAATAGCATCGAAAAATGCTGGTAACGATAACCACCAGAATGAAATCAGTTCTATAATTGAAGAACTGAAGGAATCAAATATTATATATTAGCATTATACAAAACAAAAAATCATACATATAAGCAATGAACGTTGACAAGTTTGGTTGGAACTTCAAACCTGTTCCAAAAAACAAAGGGCTCGTAGGTCCTCCAGGAATAGGATTTAAACTCCTCCCATCTGGCGACTTTGATATAGATAACAGACATTTAAACAACATTGGAAATAAACCCGTGTACCCCCACCAAGCCGTTTCCAAAGGTTATGTTGATGAGCAACTAAACCTTAAAGAAAATAGAATTAGAAACCACATTGACTCTTCTTTGAAGGAAGCAATAGCGACTATGAAACGAGAAAACGCTGATATTGATGAAAAGCATTTCGACGAAACAATTAAAAAAAGAGTGGAGTTGATAATGAAGACGCGAGAAAACTCGGATATCGATGAAAAGCATGTCGACGACAGAATTAAAAAAAAAGTTGAGTTGATCATGAAGACTTTGTTTCCTAAAGTACCCTTTACGAATATATAAGAAAAGTAAGAGAGTGGGGATTTACATTGATGTTATTCATTTAAAAAAGTAAAGTAAAAATATTAGTAAGTGATCAACATTATAACCAACAACATCTACAAAAATGGACTCAGAAATAATACTTAAAAACATTTGTGATTTTTTAAAAACTTATCGCAAAGATGTATTAGACGAACATTATCAAGAGTTTTTAAATTGTATCTCACTACTTAAGAGATTCCAAAACGCACATTACACTGAATCTATTCACGGTCATCATTATTCTAATTGTTGTTGGGCATCCAATCAATGTAAGCTAGGACCGGATACTTGCGCCTGCTATATTATTGAAAATCGTTTAGTTAGAATTAAGAAACTTATGTTACTATATAAAAGATTAAAATAAAAGATCAAAAAAAAAAATCTATAAGTATTCTTTTTATTTTTGTTTGTTTTCACTCTTTTTAAATATGAGTAAGCGAAAGGTTGTTGAAGAGTTGCATAAAGCTGCACGTCGAAATTTTAAACGTCGTCATGTTATTATTAAAGGATATGATGATCTGTGGCAGGCTGATCTTGTTGAAATGATACCCTACAGCGGTCAAAACAATGGTTTTAATTATTTGTTAACAGTCATCGATACTTTTTCGAAGTTTGCATGGGTTATCCCAATGAAAAACAAGAAGGGTATTACTATTTCTAAAGGAATGGAAGAAATATTTACAAATTCTACTAGGACCCCAAAAAATTTGCAAACGGATGATGGCAAAGAGTTTTTTAATATAAACTATAAGTGGAGACATATTTATAAGAAATTACTTTATGAGTACAATCATTCTTTCCACCGAACAATTAAACGTGCACCTGCAGATGTTAACAAAAATAATTCAAAGTCTTTATTATCCTTTTTCATAAATAACAAAGAAGGAACAAGTAAACGAAAATTTAAGATTGGTGACGAAGTAAGGATCAGCAAGTATAAACATGCATTCGAAAAAGGTTATACACCCAACTGGACAACTGAAGTTTTTAAAATAAGAAAAGTTCAATCAACAAAACCTAATACATATCTTCTTGAAGACTATGAAGGAAAACCAGTACAAGGAGGGTTTTACGAGTCAGAACTTATGAAAACTAGATGTCCAGATGTATTTCTAGTTGAAAAAGTTCTAAATACAAGAGGGAATAAGGTGTACGTAAAATGGTTGGGTTTCCCCCCAGAACATAACTCATGGATCGATAAAAACCAAATTCTGTAAAATTAGAAAGTAATGAAAGAAATAAATTTGATTTAAAAACATTTAATTTTGTTTCTTTTTTTCTTTTAAATGAATCTAATATTACTATAAATGACTGATAATGATAAAATTAAATATACAAATTATTTTAATTTTGTAAATTTCAGCTCGTAAGTTGATCCAAGTTGACGTCTTTTTTCGAAAACATATGAACCTCCACCAATTACTGCTATACTATCTGATGTAAGTTTTGAATACCTTGACGGAAGAAAAACCTGCAAATAAAAAAAAAAATAAAATTAATTACAAACGAAAGCAGAAAAAAGTTTTTAGTTAACCGTATATTCTCCTATATCTGCTATGAGTCGTTCACCCCATCGTGTTGTAACCTTTCGCAGTGCGTAAATGTTGTATTTGTGCTCTATTTCCAATTCATTTAACTTTTTAGACGGTTTAAAGCTACTGCTACTGCTTAAAGAGTTTGCCTCTATTGCTGCTAAGTCATCTGAAGTGAAAATGGTATATTCTAGCTCCTCGAAATTCATGTTTAAACTTCTTAATTTCTTTTGGTCAACTGTGATCAACAGCACTAAATAGTTTTTCTTTTATAGAAGTATCCCCACTTTTTTTTAGACTTTCCTAGATCATTCACAATTGTTTTTGATTTTTTCATGTTCATTCATGTTAGCTAATAATAATATATGGGACTATAGTGCAACCCTCCAAAAGGTTGTTAACAATGAAATTATTATTCAACGTAGTTTATTTTGAGTATTTGAATGGACGTTTGGAAAGGGTTTTTCCAGTTTATTTTTTTCCAGGAAGCAATAAAATTTTGTTGATAAAAATAAACCCCACAAACGTCTTTGTGAACGCAATTTCAAACGTACACGTTTTTTTTACGTTTATTACGTTTATTTTGAGGTTTTTTCTTTCACGTTTCAACAAGGTTCCTGATTTGAGGATGAGTTAATTTTTTCTACAAGAAATTGTATACATAACAAAAACTATATTGAACTTCTATCACGTTTATTTTTTTCTAGAAATCAATTAAATTTGATAAAGATAAAATAAACCCAAAACGACTTAGCGAACGTCTTTTTCTACGAAAAAACTGTACAGGAAACAAAAAAAACATTTTTTTTTTTTTTTTGAAATGAAAATAATTTATTTATTTATTCATGTAACGAAACGTACTCAGGTGTGCTATCTCTTGATGAAATTGGACCATACCCCAATCTCATATTTTTTAAAACGTAAGAGGGGCATAAAAACAGCCCAAAATCCTCCTTATCTAAACCAAAGCTGATGGAGTCCCCAAATTCAATCTCATAGCGATGAAATGTTAATGCTTGACCGTTTATAAAGGTGTGTGTGTCAGGGTTGCTCCGGTAGCGTTTAACATAAACGCGATCGTCCTCTGGGGGGATATATAACACAGCATGCCTAGACTGCACCAATCCTATGGGTATTATCAGATTATTACCCGCAACTCCGCATCCCACTTCCATTCGACCAATGTGAAGAGGTATCCGAACTTGGGATACTACGTTTACCAACATCCACTGGGAGTTTTGATTCAGGTTGAATCTTTCCTTTCTTTGCATTTTTGTTTTTAAAAAATTTTTTAAGATGTACGTTTAAGGTCGTGTTTGATTTTAACTAACACTTCATGATCCTCAGTCTCACCTTTATATATTTTTGTTTACAGAATAGTTCTTTTTTTTAATTTTTTTTTTTTTGTATGTGAAGCAATAAATTGTATAGTTTACTGTTTTTCAATAGAAGTCAATTTTCATTTTTCGTCTCCATCAATTACTAAACAATTCAGGTCTAGGTACGGGGACAAACCTTTTAATGAAAGAGATAAACCAAGCAATAAAAAAGAAAGGATGGTTTTTTTGACTATGAGTATTGTTTGTTGTGTTATGAAAAAACTATGAAGGACAACATAAAAACCAAAAAACTTGAAAATACAAGAAAGATTTAATCTCTGTGGGTATAAGTGTCTAAGGAAGGATCAACACGTTTTTCTTCTAAAGCAATAAATTGCGTAGTTTATTGTTTTTCAATAGAAGTCAATTTTCATTTTTCGTCTCCATCAATTACTAAACAATTCAGGACTAGGTACGGGGACAAACCTTTTAATGAAAGAGATAAACCAAGCAATAAAAAAGAAAGGATGGTTTTTTTGACTATGAGTATTGTTTGTTGTGTTATGAAAAAACTATGAAGGACAACATAAAAACCAAAAAACTTGAAAATACAAGAAAGATTTAATCTCTGTGGGTATAAGTGTCTAAGGAAGGATCAACACGTTTTTCTTCTAAAGCAATAAATTGCATAGTTTATTGTTTTTCAATAGAAGTCAATATTCATTTTCGTCTCCAACAATTACTAATTAATTCAGGTGTAGGTGCAACGACAAACATTTTAAGTGAATTAAAGGAGAACACTTTGATATTTTCAGCTATAAAAGCAATGCAGTCAAATGAAACTGCTTATTCAGTTTATTTCTGTCGTGAACTTCGTTCTCTGAGTTTTGTAAAGAGTTTTTAATTTTGTTTTTTTGAACTTAAAATCCTGAGTTTTTAATTTTGTTTTTAGAACTTAAAATCCATTTGGGACAATAGTTTTATATGAATACATTTTTATTGTGGAATAAAAAAAAACTTTAACAAAAAAGAATATACAATTTAAAGTAAAGCGAAACTATATAAGTAGTTAGACCTACTTCAAATAAAAACAGAACTAAAAAATAAAAAACAAATCAAACTGTGAAAAGTGAAACGGTTTAAGTGCTAAACAATTTCATGAATTTAAATAAAGAATCAAGAAAACACCTAGCCGAAAAAGAATATTTTCTGAGTTTCGTATAATTTTATAGTGAAGTGAAATAGTCTAATATAAGTAGTTAGACCTACTGCAAATAAAAGAACCCTGAGTTTTTAATTTTGTTTTTTGAACTTAAAATCCATTTGGGACAATAGTTTTATATGAATACAATTTTATTGTGGAATAAAAAAAAAACTTTAACAAAAAAGAATATACAATTTAAAGTAAAGCGAAACTATATAAGTAGTTAGACCTACTTCAAATAAAAACAGAACTAAAAAATAAAAAACAAATCAAACTGTGAAAAGTGAAACGGTTTAAGTGCTAAACAATTTCTTGAATTTAAATAAAGAATCAAGAAAACACCTAGCCGAAAAAAGAATATTTTTTGAGTTTCGTATAATTTTATAGTGAAGTGAAAAAGTCTGATATAAGTAGTTAGACCTACTGCAAATAAAAGAACTTTAAAAAAAAAAAAAAAAAAATCAAATTGTGAATTTAAAAAGTCAAAACAGAAACAAAAACAAAAAAATGAATAAGTCAAATTCATGTATATTTTGCAAGAAAATGTTTTCTAGTGTGAGCGTGCTAAATCGCCACATTAAAACGCACCACTTGAATATTTCGGGGTCTTGTTTACTTTGCGGGAATACTTTTGTATCGCAAACAGACCTTAAGGCTCATTTGGTGCAATGCGCTAAGAGACATCAAAATGAACAAGGGCGATTGGAAAGTAATAGTTTTGAAAAACAACAACGTCAACAACCGCAGCAGCATCAGAAACAACAAAAACAACAGCAACAACAACAACAAGCACTACTTTTACAACAGCAGCAACAAATCGAACAATTGCAGAGACAAATTAAAGAACTGCAACACCAATTCCAACAACAAAAACAACCAAGTACTTCGACAGCAGATGCATTCAATTACGAGGAAGATCAACCATCAACTTCAACAGCTTCACTATCAAAAAAAATGAGAAACAAAACTTCAAATGTTGCAACGTTACAAAATGAAAACGTGATACAGTGCACATTTTGCGAAGAATACATTGCGAAGAGAATGTGGGTTCAACATCTTCGTAAGAACTCTCATAAAGAAAGAGTCCAAAAAGTATATAAAGAAAATGTTTTTGAGATAAGATCTATTCTCAAAAACAGAATAACTTCATTTTCAATCAAAAATAAAAATGAAGGTGAGCTGGACGCAAAGGTATTTCTAGAGAATAGCAAGGCAATGCTGCATGAAATACTCTATGAAAAACTTTGCGAGCATAAGTCCATCAAGTTCAATGTGGAACTTTTTGCGGAATATGTAAAAATAAATGATGAGGATATGTTGATCGAAATAAAATCAATGTCAACGGAAATGAGGTCTGTGTTTCTTGAAAACGAAATAAATCCCATAATAGCTGAAATGAAGGATATCATTTTACAAAAAATGGATGAATTTCAAGAAAAAGATAGTGGCTGGACCCTCATCCGTATTAAATTGATAGAGGTCAACATAAACAAATACCAACCATTAAAAGGTTCAAGGTATTTAACTTTACCTGCATATATCGCAAATAAAAAAGCAGTTGTCAATATACAAAACAATGATGACTATTGTTTTAAGTGGGCAATTATATCGGCATTACACAGAAATGTTGAACATAGTAGACATAGAACAACGTCATACTACCAAGTGACTGATATTTCTAGTGATATAATTGCCCTAGACAATATAATGCTTAATTTCACTGGACTGACATTTCCCTTGGAACTTACAGAAATTAAAAACTTCGAAGACCAAAACATCGTCAGTGTGAACGTCTTTGGATTTTCCGAGGGAGAAAATGGAGAAAAACCGCAAATAGAAGGTCCATATTATTTGACATCCAATGAAAAAAATGTACATATTAACCTTCTCTTCCTGATGAGTGAAAATAATTCACATTTTATATGGATAAAAAATATTAGTAGACTCATAAGAAGTGAAGTTTTGGATAGTTCAAGAAGGGAACTATTATTTTGTAATAGTTGTTTGCAACATTCTTATAATGAGGAATCTTTTAGATTACACAAGCAAGAGTGTAAAAAGATTGTTACCTCAATGCCATCTGAGGCAAATAAAATTATAAAATTTACAAGTTATGAAAAGATGTTGAAAGTTCCCTTCGTAACTTATGCAGATTTTGAATGCATCCTGAAGCCGAGTAATACCTGTCTGCCCGATCCTGATAAGTCATCAACAACAACAATACAGGAGCATGTGCCGTGCGCATTTTCATATTATATGAAATGTGATTTTGATGAATCCGAAGATGTTATGAGAACATTTATAGGTAAATAACAAAGAATTAAAAAAAAGTTACTTTTATAAATAAATGAAAAAATATTCAACTCTATCTATATTTTATTTTATTTTGTTTTTTGTACTAATTTTTGTTTTTATTCATAGGAGAAGATTGTGCCAACGAGTTCGTCAAAAGCTTGACAAGAGATGTCTTGGATAAATTTGAGAAGCACATAAAAACAGTGACACCAATGAAGCCTCTGGAACCTTATCAAGAACGATATTTCCAGCGTGCAACGATGTGCTCGATTTGCGGCGATAAAATCAACTCTTGGGAGATAAAAGTAAGGGACCACTGTCACTTAACGGGTAACTATCGTGGTGCTGCACATAATAAATGTAACCTTAATTTTAAGCTTCCAAAGTTTTTCCCTATTTTGTTGCATAATTTGTCTGGGTATGATTCCCATCTATTCTTCAAATCACTTCGAGAAATCGATGGTGACATACGAGTTATAGCTTTGAATAAAGAGAAATATGTCTCTATTTCAAAGTGAATTCAAATAGATGAGAAAAATACCGTAGAACTTAGATTTTTAGACTCTTTTCGTTTTTTGAGTGAAAGTATTGATAGTTTGGCACAAAATCTGTTGCCTGTTGATTACAAAATCACTGAAAAATGTTTTAAAACACCCCGTAATTTAGAACTTGTAAAAAGAAAAGGAGTTTTTCCTTATGATTTTGTAGATTCTTGGCATAAACTAAATGCTACCTGCCTTCCTCAGAGAGCTCAGTTCTTCAATAAATTAACTAACGAAGAATGCTCAATAGAGGACTATGAGTTGGCTTTAGATGTTTGGAATCATTTCCAATGGAAAAATTTAAAAGATTATATGGAAATATATCTTAAAAGTGATGTTGTGTTGCTTGCTGATATTTTTGAAAACTTCAGAAAGAATTGCAAGCACGCCTATAAATTGGATCCGGCTCATTATTACACTGCACCTGGTTTATCCTGGGATGCAATGTTAAAAATGACTAAAGTTGAGTTAGAACTCTTAACGGATATTGAGAAGTATAACTTCTTCCAAAAAGGAATTCGCGGAGGCTTGACCCAATGCAGCCACAGATACTCAAAAGCCAATAATAAATTTATTGAAACTTATGATTCCCAAAAAGCATCTTCATATTTAATATATTTGGATGCTAATAACTTATACGGTTGGGCAATGTCACAAAAACTTCCTTGTGGTGGTTTTGAGTGGGAAGATCCTAACATATTTTCATTGGATTTTATTAATAATATCAATGCTAATGATGTGGGATATGTCTTAGAAGTTGATTTAGAGTATCCCCATACTCTACATGAACTACATAATGACCTGCCATTTTGTCCAGAAAACATTTCAACACCAGGATCAAAGTCAAAAAAGTTGGTGGCTAGTTTTTTACCCAAACTCAATTATGTTATTCATATTGAGACTCTAAAACAATCGTTGAAGCATGGATTACTTTTAAAGAAAGTCCACCGTGTGATGAGTTTCAAACAATCTAATTGGCTTGAACAATATATTTCCGTCAATACAAAAAAAAGGCAAGAAACTCGAATTGAATGCCAAAAAAAGTTTTACAAGCACATGAATCTTTGCATTTATGGTAAGACGATGGAAAATGTTGAGAAGCGAACAGATGTGAGAATTGTCACACGGTGGGAAAATCGAAGGCAATCATTGGGTGCTAGGGGTTTAATTGCTAAACCGAATTTCCACAGTTCATTGCAATTTGTGAATGAAGATATTGAAAATGACACCCCATTGCTCGCTATACAGTTGAAAAAATGTAAAGTGACTTTAAATAAGCCCATTTACTTAGGTTTTGCTGTGCTTGAGCTATCCAAATATTTGATGTATGATTTTCATTATGACTATATAAAACCAAAATATAATGAAAAAGTTGTTCTTAATTATATGGATACTGATTCATTCATATACACAATAAACTCTGAAGACTTTTATTCAGATATTTTGGGTGATATACCTTCCAGATTTGATACATCTGACTTTGATCCTGATAATGTGCATAACATTCCTCTGCTTAATAAAAAAGTTTTAGGAATGTTTAAAGATGAAACAGCAGGCAACAAAATGTTGGAATTCGTAGGGCTTAGAGCGAAAATGTATTCCTTCACTGTGCAGAATCAAAAATCAGTTCAAAAAGCGAAAGGAGTCAAAAAATCAGTAACGAAAAGATTAAGAATAGATGACTACAAGAGATGTTTATTCAATAAAACGGATAAGTATGCTTACTTTTAGAAGCAGGTTGCATACAATTTATACGGAAAATTTGAATAAACTTGCCTTGAGTCATAAAGACACAAAAAGATATATTTGTGCAGATAATATTAGTACTCTTGCCTGGGGGCATAAAAATATACCCGAAAATGTTCCTTAAATTAAGAAAAAAAATGTAAATTTTAGCTATTAATTAATAATAATATAAAATTGTATATTCTTTATTTTTAACTTATTTGTAAGAAAAAAAAAAAAATAAAAAAAATTGTTTTAGTTGATTTATAAAATAAAATGAATACAAAGAAAAAATAACAAAAATTAAAAAAAGTATATATTTTTATTCAATGACTCCACTCCACTTCCAAAAGAATTACAGCAGAAAATCCAATAAAAAAAAAAACAATACGTTATTTCAAATAACACCACTTCGACTGTATGTTAGTTGGTAAAACAAAAAAAATTCTTGTACAATTTTCATTTGATGGGAAGCATTTTTACTAACATCCAGCAAGAGCCTTATTGGTAAACACCAACAATCCAAGTCAAAATCAAGCAAGAAAACTGCACTTGGGTGATATGGCATTTTTGATGGGAAGCATTTTTACTAACATGCAGCAAGAGCCTAATTGGTAAACACCAACAATCCAAGTCAGAAATCCAGTAAGAATACTGCACTTGGGTTATGGGAAGCATTTTTACTTACATCCACCAAGAGCCTAATTGGTAGACACCAACAATCCAAATCAGATATACAGTTAGAAAATTGGGATATTTCCTTTGACACAATTCCATGCAACAAGTACTTAAAATCCAATTGGAGTTGGTATAAATCCATGTAACTTCTGATACAATTCCATGCACCATCCAATTAGAATACTACCAAAACCATGTTACTTTTGGAACAATTCCAACCAAGAATCCAATTAGATTTTCATAATTTTGATGCTAAAATGCATAATATGCTAGTATTTTATGCCGTCTTCTTCCAGACGTTACGAATATATACTACTTTCGGGCATTCCTAGATTTTTGGTACTAAATGACCATCGTCGTGATATATGGTTAGTCAATTCTGGTAACAGTTTTTCGGAAAAACTTATTTCGAATGAAAAAATGTTTATTTGTGTTGATCATTTTGAAAAACATTTTGTGAGCCTTTCCCCTTTCTGCTCGCGAACATCAAAAAGCGCTGTTCCCTTTTCATTTAAGCAGAATAAGGAAGGGTGTGTAAAGAGTGAATGTGAAAGTGTTTTAAATCATAAAAAAACTAATGATAATGACATTAAAAAAAGGCAAGTCAAATGCAGGTAAGTTTTAACCTTTATGAATAAGTCAAAGTTGAATGTTACATTAGCCGTGTTTTATTATCTACGGGTCTGGATCAGGATCATCGCATGAAAATAAAACGAACGTTGGTTTATTTTTCATGTATTTGTTGTCTTTTTTCTGTACAAGACATTTCAAACTATCTTACCATGAGAGGCCATCTACCCGTAAGAGTAAGAACTAATTTTCGGATCTTTAAAATAAATCAGATAGAGAGCAGGACCCCGAATTGGCGTTAGGCGATAACGCCCAAATCGATATGGAAATATTGCCCAAAAAAATCTAAACAATTGTTGTTTTTTTTCTCAATTTGGCAGTTATTTCCAACTTTTTAATTATGTTTTAAGGAAAGAACGCCTAAAATAAAAATATTGTCAGCAGTTGTACCGAAACAACTCCGTTTTAAATCAAATCAACTTTGGAATTATTACCCAAAAAAAAATCCAGAAAAAGGATATTTCCTTATTTTCCAAATCTTAGGAAATAACGTCCAAGGGCTAGGAAAGAACGCCCAAATCAAAATCTTGTCAGCAGTTGTACCGAAACAACTCCGTTTTAAATCAAATCAACTTTATTTCACTTTAATAAAATAAACAGTGAGGTATATGTATGGGGGGCCACGCTACCCCCCTGCAATCCCCCTGCAACCACCCTGCTTGGCACACTATAAGATTTGGGGTAGGTGCGAGGCTGGGTGTATGCAATGCTTCTTTAAATCCAGATTCCTTAAATGCAAAAGAGACTTTGCATACACTCCGCCTCGCACCTACCTCAAATCCTATAGTATGTCCAAGCAAGGGGGTTGTAGGGGCGCAGCAGCCGCGATTTTTTTAAGATTATCTTATATAATACATACCTACAAGCAGCACTTTGGAGCTTGAGCACTGTTTTTTTTATGTCACCCAAGGCTTCCAATTCCTTGAACAAGCCTTCTGGGTTGCCATGAATGTGCTCAAAGTTTTTTGATTTTTAGCAAGTATTTTGCGATGTTTGTCAACAAGTTTCATTGAAATTTCACCTTGGAAATGTCAACCAAAATTGAGGAAATAACGCCCTATTAAATATATCTATGTTATATCAGAGCACACTTGTGCGTCCCCACAAACACTTGACTTCAAGTTCAATTAATACAACAACAAAGAATTATTTGAATCATCGCATCATCCGCAGTCAAACTAAGATTTGCTGCGTTAGCATTTAATAACTTTAAGAAGCGAAATTGTCTCTACGTATAGCTGAAGATTTCCCCCGACCCGAGGTAAGGGATCTGAAGCTTGAATAAAAAACTTTTAACAAATATTAAAAACTGATGTTTTATTTGTTGCCCTGTTCTTGACAACAGGAAGAAGATTTTTTCTGAGCAATCGTTCATACTCAAATATAAATTCTATATATACAGGGTGATTTGCATAAGGTGTGACAAAAATCTAAAGCGTGTAGGTTGGACTTAAACAAGAAAAAAAAGGTATGGGAGGGGGGTCTCTTTTCCCCCGTTTTGGCGGGAGGGCAATTTTGTAAAAAATTGACTTTAAACAGAAAAAAAATTATTAAAAAATAACGGTAATACCTATGGAGTCATGCTATAGCATTTTGAAAAGCAAGGAATCGATTCTTTAATTTTATTTTTAAATAAAGTTGTTCGAGCGAATTGTTTTTGAAAAATTAATTTTCAAAGTCAAAATTTAATTTTACGTAATTAAGTGTTACTTTTTTGTCTAACATTCAATGCTCTTATTAATTTTTGATCAAATACAAAAAACCGGATGTCGTAATACTTTGCAGTTTTTGAGAAAATCAAAAATAACAAAAACCACTTTTTTCTAAGAAAAACCATTTATTTTATTTTCTTCTTTATTCGATTCTTAGGTCAATTTACGAATGAAGCGATTAACTTTCTTTTTGCTCTTTTTTTTTATTATCAGTCTGATAAGTATACAATAAAGTGATAAAGTACTGGATTAACCATATTTCACACCTGCGTGAGAGCATCGGGTTAAAATTGACCTGCCATTTTTTTGTATTTATTACGGTAGGGTCGGCTTGGCGACGGGGTCTTACTGTTGAAGTCAATAATAAAACGTCGCGTAATTTTTTAAACTAAAATAAAAATGTGCGCTACCTAAAGACAAATAAATTGCAAGAACGTTTTGTTGTACAAATATTACGAAATCCGGTTTTTGTATTTGATCAAAAATTAATAAGAGCATTGAATGTTAGACACAAAAATAATACTTAATTACGTAAAATTTTGAAAAAAAAAATAGACCCCCCCTTCCCATACGATTTTTTTCTTGTCTAAGTCCAACCTACACGCTCTTGCTTTTTGTCACACCTTATGCAAATCACCCTGTATAATATATTGAAAAATCGATTTGGTTTGTTGTTGTTGTTATACCTACGTGTTAAAAAATGACCCTGATACAGATCCGTAGATAATAAAACACGGCTATTACGTTCATATTTATTACTTTGGCAATAGGATTTACTAATTTTATGACTTAAGACTTTTTATAAAAAGAAGGATTTTTACTGCCTTCACAAAGGACTTTACTAGGTGGTACGATATGTTACCGTTTGGTACGGGAATTTCAAAGAACATCCTTCAAATGCTTAAGGAAAAATTAAAAGACCTACCACTGACCCATAGGAAGTGTGTCCTTTTCTTCGATGAGATGAGCACCAAAGTGGAGTTGGAATATAATTCCAAGGAAGACATAATTTACGGTTTTGAGGATTTGGGAGAATTGGGGAGGAATAAGAAAATGGCAAATCATTGTCTTCTCCTTATGCTCCGAGGACTTAATCAATCCTGGAAACAGGTATGTACCTTTGTATTTATAATATGGCTATACTGGCAGCACAGCGTATATATACTACGTTTACATGGAGAATTCAATTCGAATCGAATCAGGATTTATGTATTTGTAAACCTGGATCGAATCGAATTAATGTATACCTAGATCGAAGAATTAGAATGGAGTTTTAAGCTGATTGTTGGTGTGTGTGTGCTATTGTATAATTATTTTATTGCACACAATAAAAACAAGACAGTCACTTCGATTTTATTTGAATTCTATATTTCGATCTGGCATCTTCATATACCTAGATCGAAATTTCGATTCAGATTGAATCCGATCCGTGAATTCGCTCATGGAAACATAGTAATAGGCCACATTAAATGTGGTATAGACAAAATATAAATTACACTAGGTTTAGAACATACCTTTCTCTAGGGGCGATGTTCCTTAGTTTTTTGTTTTTTTTAACCATGAAACTTAAAAAGAAATACATATGTTCTATCTAGTGTAATTTTTATTTATTATTTATTTTTTTTTTTATAATTGTCTATACCACATTTAATGTGGCTTATATCCTCTCCTAAAAAAAATATTAATTTTCAAAAATTAAAGTAATTTTTAAAAATATAATGAGATACAATTTTAAAAAAGTAATGGATATCATCCCTAGAAAAAATTGCGCCCAACATTTTGGTGTTTAACCTTTCCCAATATCATTGATACTTATCGAGGTATCCTCTCCTAAAATAAAATAAAACATTTTATAGTAAGGGTCCTTCCCAATGTGGGACATCATTTAGGGCTTTGATTTTAGAATTTATACCAATTCTTCTTCCTGCGTTTAAATGAAATGTGTATCTTGTTTGAATCTTCATATTAACGATTTCTAAGCCTGTTTCATTTTTCTTGACCATGCTAATTTTTGACTTTTCTGTCAATCACATTTCTCTTTATATACGTAATAAACATGTCGTTTTATTAGTTTTATGTTTTATAATGAACGTACTAGTAATGCACAAAAATTCATGAACACGAAAAAGTAAAAATTTGTTGGAAACCAACAGAAATATGATTTGATACATATATATGTAGGTTATGAGACATCTGTTATGATTTCCTTACAGCAATAGTTTTAAAAAGGTTCAGAAGTAAATTTAAGAAGTTACCCAATTAAGCTTTTTTTGAGTTGGTATACTGGACTATAAATCGATAGGAAATATAACATCTCAACATAAAAAGTGTTAAACTCGACCCTTAACGTGAAATCAATGCTTAACGAAAAGTATTTTATCTCAAAAGGTTATTGGATACTACAATGGAAATGTCCAAGGGGCCCAACTTGCTGAAATTCTGCAAAACACCATGGAATTGCTGATAAAAGAAGACATTGAAATTCTGTGCATTTCTTGCGACCAAGGAGCTCCCAACAGAATGGCTTACAAGAAACTGGGTGTTGCCACTGACAAACCGTACTACATTTATATAACTTATTTTATTTTGAAATTATTTTTTTAATAACAATCTTTTTATTTTTGTGGGATACATCTACATAGGTACTGTATTGTATTAGAGCGGAAAATATTTTGTATCTATGATATTATTGCATCTTTTTAAAAGTATCCGAAACAATCTACTCGCTTCAGATATAGTCGTTGATGGGGAAGTCGTTTCTTGGACGATATTAAAAAAACTTTATTATTCTGAAAATAGTTTAATAAGATCTATGCACAAGCTGACAGAAGCGCACATTGAACCTGATAGTTTTCAAAAAATGAGTGCCAAATTAACAACACAGGTTTTTAGTCATCATGTGTCCTCAGCTCTTTTTGCTGCTGCATCTACTAATATTTTCAATGATGCGGAAAAAGTTGTAGTGATTAGCACGGCTAACTTTTTTTTAGGCTAAATAAATTGTTTGACAATTTAAATAGCAAGACAAAATTTTCAAACAATCCCGACAAATGTGCTTTATCTGATAGCCAGGTGGATATAATTTCAAATATGAAAGATGCCGTGAAATGGATTGAGATGTCGAAGCGGCAGAAAAAGGGCAATATCTTTTGCTTTAAAGGTTTATGTCAGACGATAAATGGAATATTGGAATTGTGGGACCACATAAAAAATAAAGATCAACAATTTTTAGTAACATCACATCTCAATACTGATTGTCTTGAAAATACAATTTCTGTGATCAGAAATAACAGAGGTAGCTACGAAAAAAATCCCTCTTCTTTTCGGCTGTATAAAAACTTAAAGCAAATGAGCTTCTACAATATTATGGCTCCAGACACTTCAAGTTATGAAACTTCTGATGCTTCTACATATTATTTTGAATACGGCAGATGTAGAAAGTATGTTAAATTAATTGCACTATCTGACAATTATTTTAATTCAATTTAATTTTGATATTATCAAAGGTTTTTTGGATCCTGAAGAAAAGACAAACTTCTCTGAAAATAATGAGAAATCAGAAAATAGTATTCCGACTAATATCATCACTTTAACTGCGAGTATGCAAACATTTTTCATTATACTAATTCAATCATGTTTTTTATGACATTTGTCCTTTAATATTTATTCATAATTATTTATTGTTAAGGTTTTGCAGAAAACTCTTCTGATATCGATTCAAATATCGAAGATGATGAAGAAAGTAATGCATGTGAACTTGATGATTCTGATTCAGAAGAAGAGTCAGTTCAAAACATATCAGAAATGGCAACAACTTATTTCAGTGGAATCAAAATCATTACTCAAAACAACAGAATGTAATAATTGCAAAAATTTTATGGTTAAAACAAATAATCAAAGTAAAACGTACAAAATTTATGAAGAACTGATAAAATGTCGAGAATATGAAAAGACAACAAACGGAGGCCTCGTAATTCCTACATATCAGTTCGTGAAGATGGTAGAAAATATTATCAGATGTTTTGAAAACAATTTTGATGATATCTGGTTTCAAAAAAATATATCAAGTTTGTGCTATAAAATATGCCAAGGTGAAGATCAAATTCCATGTTCTTCAGTTGAACATAAGAAACTTTTCATAGAATATACAATGCGAATACTGTTGCGTACGAAAATTAAAATAATAAATTCGAGGGCCAAGTGCTCAAAAAAAAAACTGAAAAAATTAGACATAGCTATTGAGACATATATAAAATTCAATTTATAACAAATTTCACGTTTTTTCCAGGTAAGATATACTATACGGCTAATATAACTTTAATTTGATTTTTATTTTTTATTATAGAAGAGGGCGAAGATTTTGTATAACGAACAAAATTCATTCACAAATAATCCATGGAGTAGGCCTACAGGGGATACCATGTAAAAAAAAAACGCGCCATGCATTCTACCTCAAAGGTGGTGTGGAAATAAATGCAACCTATGCCAATATTTCCAAACTTTTCTAATCAGTATATCTTTTCTTTACTCAGTTTACTATGCATGAACGATTTGTACTGCTTTTTTTCTGAAAATATGTTTTAAAATTTTTTACATAATTAATATTTAAAATACTAACAGTTTCTCTTCTATTTAAGAATAAATTTCAAATTTTATAATATGTACATATGTAAGAAATAATTTAAAAATAAAAACACTCAAAATTTTGTTTTTTCAACAACTATGTTTTATGCATACAATTATTCATAAAATACTAAATCCACATAACATAAATAGAAGTACGTGCGACTCAGTCAATTTTTTTTCATACAGGATTTCATCTATAAATTATCTACCTACTTACATAATTATTTTTAATATCTCTTTTTCTTATACAGATGCTTTTTTGCAGTCAATATATCTAAAAACCTATTAAATTTAGCTTTACCCCTTGCACACTTGTACATATGTAAGTTTTTGTTAATACATTACTTTTCTTTAATACATAACATACACATTACACAACAATGTTACTTAAAGATCTTGACATAACATATAGGTACATTCACTTGATTTTCGCTAGTGTGTAGTGCTAAATCCCTAAAATAACTATATTAAAATTTTCATACCTAAAAACAAAAATATCTTTCTCAGAAAGATAGAAAAAATAAAACAGTCAAAATCAAAAATTTTTCAAGCCTTTAACTGCTGAAATTTTATTCTTTTTCTAATTTTTCAAATAAAATACTCAACTATCATCAGCTAGTTTGTTCTATATTTCGATATGATAAATATAATCTTCAGCGTAGTTTAAAAAAATATCGTCATGTAAACAAAAAACAACCAATACTGCTAAAGGAATGTACACAGATACATTTTTCCCACGGCTTATAGTGAAAATTGTAAACAAATTTCAAAACAAACAAAATATTGACATCGTTGTCATGGATACCGATACAAAAAGGAACAATTTAATAAATCAAATATCCCTATTAAATTGGTTTGTGTACACACAAATTCGACATCTTTTATTTCGTTACTCCCAAATGCCGCCGAGGAGAGATGGTCGCTTTGAGTAATTGGGTGTCACTTCTATTTATATTTATTCAATGATGGAGTTAAGTTACAATCATAAGGCGAGTGATATTAATTGCCCAGTTTACCAGCGAAAGCTTAAAATTGCAGACGAACGTACTGATTATTAGCAATTAGAGGATATAAGTTGCATTTATTTAAATGTGCAGGGCCTTTTAAATAATTTTGAAGAACTGGAAAGCTTAGTGCATGAAAGCGTTGATATCTTAGTGATAACGGAAACACATGTTACCGACTCTAATGACTTAAATTATGCCTTATTAGAAGGGTACTACCACCCTTTAAGCTGTGAAAGTGAATCTATCAATCATACTGGTGGCGTTGTTATTTATGTTAAAAATAATTTTAAATGTCATTTTATACAAAAATATCAACTTAGTACGCAATATTGGTGTTTGATGATAAAAGTGCAATATGAAGACTATCTAATGATACATTTATGTGCAATATACAGATCTCCTAGTCGGTTGTCCTCAAAAAGTGTTTTTTTGTAATGAAATAGAAAACTGGGTAGATCATCTTTCCCAGTGCGGTAGTTTTATAATAGCAGGTGACGTAAATATAGATTGGTTTGATACAACGGATACTTATACGTGACGGATTTCAAACATATTGAACGATAACGGTTTGCATATGATTATAAACGAGCCTACGAGAATAACAAATCATTCGAAATCATTAATTGGTTATGTGATAACCAACAGTACTGACATAGTTAGCGCAAGAGTGGATGCAAATTTAAAAATAAGTGATCAAATCAGCATAAAACTCAAAATAAAAAAAAACAATTACATACTTGCCCTATAACCCAAATCTTTTATTATAAAGACTTTATGAAACCCCATTTTTTTCTAATATGAATATCCAATTTGTGTTTAACCTTAAAAATGTTGTCAAATCTATGGTTAAACAAAATAAATTACCATATAATAATGCAGAATGATTTAGTAATGAACTAAGAATGGAAAAATCAAGGAAAGTTAATCTGTATAGACAAGCAGTTCTTAGCAATGAAGTTAATGTATGGCACGCGTACCAGCAATGTAGAAACCAGTACAAAAAGAAAATTCAAGAAACAAAATCCCTCTATATAAAAAACCAAATTGAAAGTGCGAGTAACCAAAAAGATATGTGGACAAAATTAAAGAAATACGTACTTAAGAAAAGTAAAGAAACAATATTGGAGGTAGAAATAGAAGACGGTTCTGTGATAAATGCAATTATGTGTGAAAAATACAACATCTTTTTTGTTCAGTCCATACAGGAAATAACTCAATCTGTGATATTTTGTGATTATACAAATTTACTACAGCAGTGCAATATAGATTTTAAGTTCCGTCTAGTCAACATAGATACTATAAAATGTGCAATAGATATGCTTAGTAAGAAAAACGATTTTAATTTTATGAGTGTAAAAATGTTTAAGGACTCCCTAAATAAATAAATATGATGCCCTTATATGAAAAAATAATTGAAAAATGTTTTGCATTACAGCTACAAGAACACTTAGAGGGTCAAGGGCTACTTGATAACTACCAATCTGGATTTCGTGCAAATCACTCATATGAAACTAATCTGAATTTTGTGATAAATGAGTGGAGAAGAGAAATTGACCAAAAAAATGTGGTAGTTGCTGTTTTCTTAGACTTGAAAAGGGCGTTCGAAACTGTAAATCATGAAATCCTCTTGAAGAAATTAAAGTACTACGGAATTAAGTCGGTTGAATTCAAATGGAAGTCTTTTTTATCAGGGAGAACACAACGCACTTCCGTAAACGGAATCATATCGTCACCAGTAAGTGTCAAAGTAGGAATACCACAAGGCACCATACTGGGAGTGTGGTTATTCCTAATGTTTATAAACGATATGAGTAAAATAATTCAATCTTCAAAACTAATTTTGTTTGCTGATGATGGTTTGCTCTATGCATCTGGGAAAAATACTGCGGAGTGCTTAGATGTAATAAATCAAGACCTGGAGAGAATAAACACATGGCTGAAAATGAATAGACTAGTCCTTAATATATCAAAAACTAAATGTATGGTATTCAGAAGTTTTCCTGTAAGTCCGTCAATAATTGCTAACATATCTATAAATAATGAGCAAATTGAACAAGTATAACAGTTAAAATACCTTGGTGTTGTCTTAGACTAGAAACTTAACTTTAATGAACATGTAAATTATTTATGTAAGAAAATATCGAAAAAAAATTGGAGTAATTCGAAAAATAAGGAAAAATATATCTATGAGTACGCCTGTTATTCTATGTAATGTTTTTATTAAACCTCATTTTGATTACTGTCCTAGTTTGTTGTATATGTGTCCTCAAAGTCACAAAGATAGGTTACAATTACAGCAAAATAAGATTATGCGAACTATTTTAAAATGTTGTAGATATACACCTATAAGAACCATGTTAAATACGCTAAAATGGCTAAATCTAAATCAAAGATTGTACATGTTATGTATGATATTTGTATATAAACTTAAAAATAATATGTATCCTGGTTATTTATGTGAAAATGTACGTACTAATGTAGGACTTGAATACAACTTAAGAAACAATAATGACCTTAGAATTGTAAGATCAAGAACCACAAGTTTATATGGTGTTCCATGGCTTCAACAATCTACCAAGAGAAATAAAACACACAAACAACTTGGTAGAATTTAAGAGAAAACTTATTGTTTATATTCAATCAAATTATAATGTATAGAAACGTGATAGAATTCTAAAATTATGTAAATACTTTAAACTACGATTTTTATATAGCTAAACTTTAATTTAAAAAATTGTTAACTAAATGGCTTATTTAAAAGTTACATAAAGAAACAAATGTCATTTATTTGACGTTAAAAATTTTCTGGCGAATAGATTAAAAAAAACATGTAAGCTCAAATATTTTTGTTGAAAAATAAAATACTTTTATTAATTGTTTGTTGACGTTTTAATTGGACTAAACGGGAGCAGAAAGAAGTTCTCATCAAATTGATGGAAGAAAATCCGGAGATAGCCAAGGGATTTTCAATCTTGAATGGATTTGATGCATCCATTATCCTTCTCCTCCATATCTGCTCTTCGCCGCCATCTTCACTTCTTATAAATAAAATAATTGCCATCTGTTTTTCTTGAAAATTAAACAAACTTGCTCATGAACTAGCAAATAACAATGAGGAACAAGTATTTACATTAACAAAAAAATACCGGCAGCGAGGGATTTTACTTTTTTTTGTTTTGTTGAAAATTGAAAAGTGTGACCAGGTGTGTATAAAGTAAAGAGAGACTTTGAAAATACATGTTATTTTTGTTAATCAATTTTAAACAGAATTAAATTGACATGAAAGCTAAAACAAATCTAGCATTTAACTATTCAAAAGTTTTAAATTTATTTGGTTGCTTTTTCACGTCAATAAACTTACCATACTATTTTCTAAATATGGCCAAATTTTAAAATTTCAGTTTTTATTGATGTCAAATATTAAATAGTAAACTTTACCGGGCCTTTAAAATTACTTATCTTTGCTCTATTTTTCTTAAATGAGAACGCATTTGACTATCATTTTTATAAAAACAAAAATTATTCGAAAAAAAGACAGCTTGGTCACACTACATTAAATAGAAATGTCAGTAAATGTCAAAGAGCTGATGTTCATTTAATGCATTCATTCGATAATGAATATTTATTCGATTCTCAAAATATGCCAAGTTCATTCGAATGAATAGATCTATTCTATCGAAATAGCTATTCATTCGAATCTCAAATTAAGGCTGAGTGTAACCGTTGTTTTTTAATATTTTTTGTCTGTTTTATCATTTTTTACAATATTGCCCCTCCCGGCTAAACAGGGGGGGGGGGGGGGGGAAACGACCCCCCCTGTCAAACGATTTTTATTTTAAATATGTTGCTAGGCACCTACCTGCCTATACCTAAAAATAATATTTTAAATTATTTTTTTAGTTTCAATAACTTTTTTGAAATTTAAAACAAAATCTATTTCGTAGGTATGCCTAAACCTATATATATGATTACTATACCTTTGTATATGATAAGATTTTCTTCAAGCCAAAAAAAACATTGAATGAACAATTACCGCATAGAAATTGTGAAAACTGGCAATAGAAAAAAAAAATATCGCTTATAAATTCAAATACCTACCTACTCAAATTTTGCTTGTAAAAAATAATAAACGATAGAATATCTACATACAAATGTAAACGTATGGCGATTTTTCTCCTATATTGTGGTCGTTGTCATGCCAAAAAAGTTTGATTTAGCTATCTCCTTTACTCCCCTTATTGTTGTCAGAACAATTAAATACAACCCTCACCTTCTATTTTTTTGTTTTACTGCTTACTTCCTACTTCTGCCTCAAGTCTCCACTGCCAAATAGTCGATGAGCCCAGCGCCGCGTAACGGCTACACATAAAGAAGAAAAAATCAGTCTCGTGTTGGGGGAGCACTGAAAAAAAATCCTTTTTTGATTTATTTTATAAAACCTTTGATTTTAGAGTCAGATTCGAAATAAAAGATTTTTCAATGAAATTCATTTTCTCCACTTCAAGAGATGTGTTGAAGGAAGATATTTTTAAAACATTATTTCAAGGAAAAATTCGTACAATCGTATTTATAAACGCGGTCTTACTTAAGACGGCCGTCCAAGTTATAAAAAAATTTTTAATGTCTGAAGTTTTCTAACTTTTTACCTACCTTAAGACAACGGAATCTATTGTCTGAACCTGCAATATTTTTTTGTATATATCAAACAAAGTATTTTCCGACTATTTCAAAATAATTATAAACTGTTTAACTTGTCAAAAATCTATTAAATACGACTCGCCCACAAGGCAACTTCCGAGCAACTTTTAAGATATCTTATTTTTCTGAAAACGTTCGTATTTTTTTTAATTATAACTTATTCATAGGTTCATTCCTTTATTTTAAAATTCTGATTTTTGTGCATTTCAGTCCAAAGTTCTGTCAAAGTTCATAAAAAAACAATAAAATTGTACTAAAATGCACAAAAATTTGCAGTAAAAAAACGAACCTTACTTTTAATTTATCAGTAAAATCTATCTTAACCGAAATTGTAGAGGATTAGAATTCCCCATAAAAACGCGCTTAAACTGTGTTTTTAAAACTACTAGGCTTTTTTTTTGCAAGTCCATATGGATTTGTCGAAATAACAACATCGGAACTAATTGCTTCAAGCGTAAATAAAACAACAACTTAAATTTAATCTGCCAAATTCTACTAATTTTATTTTATTTTATGGACTTCGACATAACTAAAATTTGTACAAATTAACAGTTTTGAAAATTAAGCGAGAAGTTGTTTGTAAAAAAAAGGAAATTTTCGGATTTGGTTGCGAGATTTTTTTTTTAAATAACCCTTGGCACTGGTTTGACATTTATTGTTTGTTTTTATTTTGCAATTCATTTTCAGAATTCTTCTGGATGATGTTTGTTTGGAAATTTGTTGTTATTAATTAAAAAAAGTATGAAAACAAAGTTGAATCATAGCGAAACTAATTAAGAATAGCAACCAATGAAATTAACAAACAGCGGAAATGGTTATCGATTTAAGTGAAAGAAAATTTGATTTGCTCCTAGACAAGAAGTGAAAAATCTCAGTCACGTTCAGCGCAAAGATATCAACGATTTATCTAAACTTAAACTCCTACGTGCAGGATGTCGGAAACACAGAATGCATGCATTGAAGAAATTTTAATATACAATTCGTAATTCATTTGTCTGAGGTGTTTTTCAGATAAAAATATTATTATAAATACTATCTGCACAATCAACGGAAGGTAAAGGTTGGAAGTAAAGTTTCAATTTTGGCATTAATGACATCTTGAAAAATAACTAGTTTCCTTTGTAAAATTTGCGTTCAATGAAAGTACTTGACTACATATGTAATTGTGTCTGCTGAACGTACCCAATGAAAAATGCAATCAGATGGAAAAAAAATCCTCGATACAAATGTCAAACAGTAGTATCTGTATTTTCCGATAGGACTGAACCCGGCGCTTGTAACGCATAGCTTAAAGTGGCGTCAACGTGAAGTTGGCTCCTGGCAGTCCATATATAATAAGTCAATGGGTTCTATATACAAAGGTTCTGCGTTATGCGCCTTGTGCTTTGTTGTTGTATCTTGTGTTTGGCAAGAGCGTTAATGAAAATAGGTAGGTAGGCAACGAAATACCTACATATATACATATATGTATGTAAAGTCCTGGATTTAATTTTTATTTTCTTTAGTTTTGTCGATCTTCAAAAAGAAATAAAATTCAATTGACATTGAGAAAAATGAGTTGGAATGGATTTTAACTCCTTTTCATTTCGTTTATATAATTTCGTGGTTTTGATCAAAATTATCATTGACGTGATTTTAAGAATTGAATTTCGTTAGTTTGTCAGTCAGTCTGGACCTGTGCGAACATTTATAAGTAGGTAGGTACATGGAGCTAGAGCAAAAAGGTATGGACAGATTTCTTTAAATGTTGGTACATATTAAGAGATTTTTAACTGACCAGAACAGTATAGTGTGCATGTATCGGTAGGACTTGAATAGGTTTAACAGAAGTTAGATCTTAATATACCTACCTATATTAATGGTTAGTATAGGTGTAAAGCATTTTTAGGTAAGGTATACCTATCTACCATCTGAGCTTCGAAAATCGTTTGTTTAAGCGCATTGTGAAGAGTCCTCTATACCATGCGGTACCTACAATGGTTTCGGTTTATTTTTAATTTTAGTGAAACTGGCTATAGAAAAGGATTAAGGTAAAAGCTATAACAATTTTTACTGAATTTCGTGCCTACCTACACAGTTACATACCTGTGTATGTGCATTTATAAGTAGGTACATTGTTAATATGATTTTTGGTTAAACAATAAAAAACAAAAACATGTCATGAAGGATATAATGTACCTTTGGTACATATTTTTTCACAAAATAAGACGTAGGTGTATGCCTGTTTAAAATTAAGGGAACATAATTATGGAAAAATTCAAATTACCTTAAACGTATAGATATACAACGGATTCAGTTAAAAAAATTCCAAAATATTGTATTGTTAATTTACGAACTATATCCATATACAGGGCGATTCGCATAAGGTGTGACAAAACTTATAGGAGGGGGAATCTATTCCTCCCGTTTAGCTAGGAGGGATAATTTTCTTAAAAAAATGGACTTAAAACAGAAACAAAATTACTAAACAACAAGGGTTGCACTCACAATGCCATGCTTCACTTTTTTGTAAAGCCAGAAATCTCCTCTTTTATTTTCTTTAATGTTGTTTTTGTGAATAAAAATTTTTTAACTCAAAATTTTGAAGAAAAAAATTTAAAAAAGTTGTTCAAACTAATATTGTTCACAAATTTAACGTTATTAAGTAGTACATATTTTTGTTTTTAATTTTTAACGCTCTTATTAATTTTAAGTCAAACACCAAACACTAGATGTTAAAATCTCTTCTAGTTCTTTAGAAAATTGAAAACAACAGAAAAAAATTCCCTTAATTTTACCCCAATCCGTTGATTAAGTTGCTCTAAAGATCCTAATTTCACTACGTTCATAGGTAGTAAAATAGATGTAGTTATTTTTTATTTTCTCAAAAAGTAAAAGGCATTTAAGCATCCGGTTTTCTGTTTTCACTAAAAACTAAAAAGAGCTTTGAATTTTGAAAACAAAATTAGTAGGTACTTAATTACGTAAAATTTTGAAAAAAATTGGTTTGGAATTCATTTTTCAAACCTTAGAGTTTGAAAATTAGTATTTCAAAAACTATTTAAGAAAACAAAAATAGCTTTATTTGAAAACAAACAAAAGAAATGATTTCTGGCTTTTCAAAAAGATATATCATGGCATTGTGAAATTAACTGTTGTTTTTTTAATAATATTTTCTTATTAAAGATATCATAATATCATGCATCTTTAATTTGTGGCTACAAACAGATCCAGTCGTGCATATTATCTAAATTAAAATTGAAAAAATCTATGAAAAATGAAATTTTAACGAAAAAATAATAAATACAATTTCTTGGATATTATTTGAAATCTGAGCATAGCCCCTTAGCCCACTCTTCGTACGCTACTGCTACCTACATATGCATGTATTTATTTGTTTTAATTAATGTTGACAATATACAAATTAAATGCAAATCATTATAGCTTATACCTAAATTCATTGGGATAAAGGTTTTCACTAAGAGATACAAAACCCTATTAGAGACCCTTTCCAATGCTCTAAAACAAATATATTTTCGGAGCTCGGATAGGTATACCTACTAACAATTAATATAGGTTGGTATACATAACGGGTGATTTTTTAGCTGGTTTGGTTTTGGCAACACTGGTTTTGACAGCTGACGTGTGTTTAGTACCTTGTGTCACTGTCAAACAGCTTCAGTTTGGTTTGCAATTTAACCATGGATCGTCTTACAAATGAACAACGCTTGCAAATTATTGAATTTTACTATCAAAATTCGTGCTCGGTTCGAAATGTTCATCGCGCGCTGCTTGTGTTCAGCGATGAGGCTCATTTTTGGTTGAATGGGTACGTAAATAAGCAAAATTGCCGCATTTGGAGTGAAGATCAGCCAGAAGCATTGCAACAGCTACCAATGCATCCCGAAAAGCCACTGTTTGGTGCGGTTTATGGGCCGGCGGCATTATTGGGCCTATTTCTTCAAAGATGATGCGAATCGCAGCGTTACTGTCAATGGTGAACGCTACCGAGCGATGATAACAAACTTTTTTTTGCCCGAAATGGAAGTTCTTGACTTGCATGATATGTGGTTTCAACAAGACGGTGCCACATGCCACACAGCACGCGAAACAATGGCGCAATTGCGAGGCGAGTTTGGTGAACAGTTAATTTCACGTTTCGGGCCAGTCAATTTGGCCGCCTAGATCGTGCGATTTGACACCATTAGATTATTTTTTGTGGGGGTATGTCAAGGCTAATATCTATAGGGACAAACCCGCTTCGATTGACGCACTGGAAGCCAACATCCATGCATTCATTCGTGAGATACCGGCCGATATGTGTGCAAGAGTATGCCAAAATTGGACTCAGCGGATGGGCTACCTGAGACGCAGCCGCGGTCAACATTTGCATGAAATTATCTTTAAACATTAAATTGCAAGGTTCAAACTATCGATTCAAATAAATATTTCATTCATTTTTTCAAATTTTTTGTGTTTTTTTTTTTAAAAAGTTCTAAGCCTCTTAAAAAATCACCCATTATATTAAGATCTAACTCATTTTAAGCCTCAAAACCGGGCTATGTATGCACATTATGTTGATCTGATCACTTAAAACGCCCTTAATGCTAAATTTAAAAAAAAAATAGAAAAGGAGTTTCAATTGATGATGTATATCAAAAGTTAAAGAAATCCGTCCATCCCTTCGGGCTCTAGCTCCATTTACCTACTTAAAGATGGTGGCACAGACTGACTGAAAAACTAACGAAAATGAATTCTAAAAATCATGTTACTGATAATTTTGATCAAAACCACGAAATTACATAAACCAAATGAAAAGAAGTTAAAATCCATTCCAACTCATTTTTATAAATTTGAACTGAATTTTATTTCATTATGAAGATCGACTAAACTCGAGAAAATAAAAATTAAATCCAGGAATATACATACCTACATATACATAATTATGTAGGTATTTCATTACCTAACCTTTTTTCTCAACGCACTTGCCAAACACAAGATACAACAACAAAGCACAAGGCGCAGAATATCAAAATAACATCTCTAACAAAAAACAGAAACAAAAACAAAACACAGGCAGTTCTTCTCCCGTCGCGTCGATCATCAACAACGAAAAAAAACACACATAGTAGGTACTTGTATATGTCCTGCAACAAAACAAAAGCGCGAGAAAGAGCAATGGCAAAGACAAGATGAAATAAACATTATACCAACAACTTTCAATTGTTCCCTAGTCTTTTTTATCTGTAGATACATTTAGATGGACCTGAAACATTTAGGTGGACCTGGAAATTTTCTGGTACACATTTTTGTTCTACGTGCGACATCTTTACTTGTTAGTTGTTATATCATCGTTGGTAATACCACAAAAAAACATATACAGATGTCTCAGCCCCATAGAAAAAAATGTCTTAAGAAATTGCCTTAACTGACATCGTCTTAAATGACAAAGCTTAAAGCTACAAAACCCAACCGCCGTAGCTAACAGAGATAGAAAAACCAGTATTTGGCTGGTGTTTGTTTTGTTTTTGTATTTCATATTTTGGCAGGAGTTTGCGGGTTTGGATTTCGTAAAGATCTTTTTGTTTTGAATTGGAACTTTCTTTGGTAGAGAAAAAGTGATTTGATGAATGATTTTCTTGTAAGGAAATTTTGAATCGCTTATAACTTTTGTTCTACTGATGGTATCTTGATGGTTAAGCTCTTTAAATAAAGGAAAAATAACAAACAATATTTTGGAAGATATAGGTAGAGTAAGTGTCGCAAATATGGCCCACCCTTAACTTTTTTGTAAATAAAATAGTCAGTTTTCGGTAATTGACTTGTTTCTTTTTTTTTAATACTTAAAAAAATTATTTTATAATCAGCCTTCATAACAAAAAACATAAAAAACAACTTAACTAAAAATATATAAATAAAAAACTAAAAAAACTCATTTTAACATTTTTCAAAAAAGTGCTGCTAATATGGACCGCCTTGTGTTAAATATGGACCAGGTTGGTGTATATGGTAAATGTGATGGTCCATATTACCGACACTTAGTTTTTTCGCCCGGTGTTAAATATTGACCAGGGCGGTGTATATGGTGCATGAGGTGGGCCATATTACCTGCATATAGCCTTTTTGGTTGTACTTTTAATTTTAACCAACTTTAGAAAATATATTTAAAATTTTGGTTTCACATAATGAAATATTAATCTATGCACAACAAAGTCTCAAAAAAATATTAAAATATTTGCGCAAAATTTAGTATAAAAACACTTACAAAAATTTATCAAAAAATTATATGGCCAATGCAAAAGAAATTCAAACTTCAAATTCCGCGCACATTTCATGCTCCTGAGTCTCCACTTTTTAATATATCAAAACCACTAAGATTCTCTTCGAAATAAATGCACAGCGGGTAACCTACGCTCTTCCAGTAGGGAAATATTACGGTGGGCCATATTACCAACATGGGCCATATTACCAACATGGGCCATATTTGCAGCACTTACTCTATTTATATTTAAATGGATCTTTATGCAAACATATAAACAGGGTGAGGTGGACACAAGATAAATTGTATTTTTTTTGAGTAGGTATGAAGGAATAGGTAGATGTACCTAGATAGGTACTTATCTACTTATTTTAAATAAAAAAGTTTTTGAAAAATTTCAATATTTTGATAAGCTAGGTAGATATTTAGGTATATGCTAAAATAATGGTTGGTATCGACAAGCAAATAAATGGAACATGACATTTGGTGGAATTGCTTTATTAAAATTAAGATATTTAAATAATTCTTATTTAATAAAATACAAGAACTTGTTCTTTTAACTTAAGTGGCAAGAACTTAAAGTTTTAATCATGCTGTTGGAAAACATTTGAAACGGGTGAAATTCATTCTTCATTTTTTTAAGCTCAAACTTAACCAGGTAAGTATCTATCTAATTCTGAAAAAAACGAAAATCTTTAACAGTTAAAAAAAAGATGTTTAGATATCCATTCAAAAAAAGGTAAAAAAACAGATTTATCTATGGTTTTAATGCAATAAGAAAGCAGTATCAAATCAATAGAAAAAATCTTTATTTAAACTTTAATCAACATTTTAGGTATATTCATACATAATTACATATGTATGTGTTTATCTATGGTTTTAATGCAATAAGAAAGCAGTATCAAATCAATAGAAAAAACCTTTATTTAAATTTTAATCAACATTTTAGGTATATACATACATAATTACATATATTATCTTAAAACAGCGTTTACAGAAGAGGGGTCATAGGGTCATGACACAAGCTGCAATCGTAGGTATTCCATTCGCTACGAAAAAAAATCATTTTACTCGTAGATTGAAATCTAAATTTATAAAAGAGATCTATTTTTTGAGTTTTTAATTTTTTGAAAAATATAAACCTACAGGTATACCTATGTACCTACCTACCGGTTTTGCAGAAATATTTTTTGTCTCAAAAATTATTATAAAAACCTGGGGTGGAATCGGCTAAGGTGATAGTTGATTATCAATTTTTTGATTGTCGCTTTCATATATGGAAGGATAGAGTGAGCAATCTTAAAAACGATAGTCACTTAATAGAGCGATCACTTTATTCTTACGCGATACGGGCCCTGTATTTTTTAGTAATAATTAATTAAAATTTGAATTTACATTAGGGTGGTTCTTAAAAAGGTCATATTTAAATAAATTTAAAAAAATTCTGTAATATTTAAGGTCATTATTTTACCTTTAACCTGGCCCCAAGACGAAAGAAGTATTTTACGGATAAACACATGTCAAATTTTTAATCCAAATTTACATTTTTATAACTTTGGTGTACTAACATAATTTATAGAAAAATGTAAATTTTGGCACAAATGCCCTGATGTCTATAAGTAAGGAATTGACGGCCTCAAAAATTTTTACAATACCCCCTTTTTTACATCATATAATTGACTGCATTTGTACCAACATTAAAGTGTTTATTACAATTATTACCAAAGTAAATTTGTCTACAAATTTAAAGCTAGATTGAACATTTTACATGTGTTTTCCCACACGAAACTTCTTTCGTTTTGGGGCACTGGATCCGCCATTTTCAAAGATGCGCAGAACTGAACAAAAATTTAACCGCTTATGATATTACCTTTAATATATGTACCTTGCTTAGTACTGTAATGTAAAATAAAAAATTGTGTGAGTGCCTGGGCTCACGGTTAATATGTCATCAACGTGCGCGGATCCAAAACGGACTTGTTTTTGCTTGAAGGGGATCTTAAGATTTTTTTCACTGAACGCACTCATCCTAGTATGCAGATCGGAACTTTGCAAACCGTAACGTTGCACGATGTAACGTTGCACACGAACGTTCACGTTTTTTTCACTCTACCGCCAGCATAGATGTTTACACATCAATAATCGTAAAGGTAGGTACATAACCTAATCTCCTTAGTTTACCTTTTCGAAACATGTTTTTTTGAAAACGATTTCGTTAAAACATAGGTAGGTATGTACAATGTAAGTACATAGGTATATGCAGGTAAAGTCATAAAATGAACTTTAATTAAAAATTACTTAAGAAAAGAATAGATTCCTTCTTCGTTCGTTAGCCGTGTTTTTTTGCAAGCCCTGAGCAATTTACATGTTAAATGCAACAACAACTAATCCCTTTCGGGCTTAGCAAAGCGCGGGGAATTCGCGGGGCTTAACTTAAGCACGGAGAAAAACTGTGTTACCGGCTTGAATTGCATTGTTGCTAGCGATAGTTTGTATGGAATTTCCATTTTGTTTCTGTAATGGCGTCGCTAGTCCCCCATGTCGTTTTTATCAACCAAATCTCCCCGGGCTTGCAAAAAAACACGGCTGTTATTTCTAAATGATTATTAATTTTGTTTCCATTCTCTATAATTTTTTCTAGCGAATTGCTTTTCTGCCTTACTAGCTGAACAGAATGAAGACGGAGCTGCAGACGCAGCTGGACAAGTTGGCCAACTTTTAACTTTTGCTTGCAGCTTTTTTGACTTGTCTAAATTTCGAGTGCCATCGAATATTGACATGGGGATTGAAGTGAGTTTAAAACTCTTTTCAATCTCATAAAGACGTAAAGTATAATAATAATAATTTTATCAGTTTTATTTCCGATACTGAAATGTCAGAAAGCTGTACAGCTGCATTGTGGGCGCATACAAAAACCACGTAGGTACGACATTTTTTGACAGATATTCCAGCTGCAGCTCCAGTTGCAGCACTCCATTCTGTTCAGGCAGTTAACCGTTGAAAAGAAACTCCTTCTTAATAACTTTTCTTCTTACTACAAAAAAAGTTTTTTTTTTTTTGTCGTAACTTCATATTTTAAGCAAATTACCCTTTATTAAACAATACAAAAAAGTAGGTGTTAAATTTACCGCTAACAGCAGCAGTGGTATCAAATAAATTATACAAAAACACCTTCTTAAAAATTTCTTCTAAAGCTATCCACTTAACGTAGTAGTATGATTTAATTGAAGGTAGGTGCATAATATGTAAGTACATACATATAGCTATCCTATTAAGGTATTTGTTTCCTTCTTCTAATAAACAAAATCAGCTTCAAAATGTTTAAAGTTAATCGCAAGATTTTTTATTATTATTTTAGAATAAAGATGCTGCGAAATAGTTCTTATCCTAAGAAAAAGAAAAGATAGGTATGTACATACATACCTACATAGACATACCTACCTTATCAAAAATTTCTCGGCTCGAAAAAAAATACGAAAACAACTAAAATTCCATGCTCATTCATAAGTTCTCAGACAACCGAAAAAACAATTACACATTTTTTTCCACCATAAGAAGTATCTTCGCCACACGAAAAAAATCTTTTACTTCCTATACCCACAAATTATATTCTATACATGGATACAATTCCATGAGTTCATACTTTTTCTTCATCGTCGCAAACCTGAAGCCTGATACACAATGCGACGAGGAAACGAGACGTGAGCGTGACGAGAACTCGTTGTAGTTGTCAAATCAATTTCAAACAATGAAATCATATCTGGCTATGGGGCTCTATACCTTTTGACAGCTACCAAATCTCAAGTGTCATTATTATCGAACGTGGAGGGCAAACAAAAGGCGCGCTAAAGTTGTTTTGTCTGCAATTTCAAAGGTAATTTTTAATATTTCTAAATAAATTGGGGCATATTCATAGTCACTTTTAAACTCCAGTTTATCATAACCCTGGGTTTATCCCATCTAAATAACATTGGATAAACCCCAGTCCAAGATAAACTGGGGTTTAAAAGTGACTATGAATATGCCCCATTATATTTAACAGTTTTTTTTTTCAGAAAATGGAGCTTTCGATCTACGCCAAGGGCTTGGATGAAATAAGAAGGAAGGAGTATATTGCTAAGATCGCCACGATTGCGGCAAAAGATCCTTACCTCCTCAGGTGCACGGAGCAGTGTCTGCCGAAGAACGTCAACTACGTAAAAATTATTAATTATCTTCTACAAGGAAGGAACACTTCCACAGGAGGCAAGCTGCAAGCTGGAGTCCAATAAGGCCCTTAGTGCAGGCAAGCTTAATGAAAGTGGATGCGTTCAATAGATGGAAGGATGCCAACACAAAGAATTGTGTTTCATACTTTCAAAGGTATTTATTTTGTACTATATGTTATATATGCCTGTTTTACTAATTTAAATTGTTAAGGTGCTTCACACCCAGTCGCTGAACCTTCCAGCGCTGCGTGTTTGGATAGCAGTGGACAAAGATGGGTTCATCAAAACTGCGCATTGCACTTGTGTTGCCGGGCTTGGTGAATGCTGCACTCTCATTGGTGGAACTTTGTTTGCTCTGGAGTCTATAGAATAAAAAGAAGAGGATAGCCTAGTAATTAATTTTAAAATTAGTATTTAATGAAAATAAGTAAAACATTGAACAACACTACATAATCTCATAATAAACATATGAACACAAACATATTGAAAAACAAATAAACTTTTCTAGCGAATGTAAATCGTTTTATGTTATTATTGATGATAGGTATCAGTCACTGATATAAGAGCTTATTGGAAAGTTCCTTTTTGTAAGCTTAAACTCCAGGTGGCATGTGAGGAGATTAAATGGCTGAGAATAACAGGGTTCTAAGCGCCATTTTTTCGAAAAATGAGATATGGGTATCGTTGGATTCGTATTTTCAAGCGCGTTTGAATGAATCCATGTGCAAACACCTTAATTTTATAAAACGTAAATCGCAAAAAAACCAAGTTTCTATCAACCAAAATGTAGTTCACACTTAGAATTATAAGGTTCTATGTAGCAAAAATGGGAGATAGAACTTTGTTGCTCTTGTCATGAACAAAAAAACATTACACGCTTTCCTATTGACATATGTAGAAGTTTTGGTCCCTTAATTTCGAACATAGAACCTTATAATTGTTATCAGATTGACTAATACCATTGAATAAACATATATAGAAGGTGACACTCTGGGAAAACTCCACCATCAGGCGGCTGCGCTGCGGTCGCCTAAAATATGTCTATAGGGCCGTGTATTCAATTTGAAATTCTTCCCTAATTCTTTATAGAGTCGTTAATTTGAAATGGAATTTTTTCAGTTTTGTTTTTGTAATATCTATCAATTACTATAGAAACGGTTTTTGTATTTCTTTCGTATGATATTCAGAAAGTGTGTGTATTACTATGGAATTTTATTCATGCATACATACATGTGTACATATAGCTAATTTACAAAAAAATCTTAATTTCACTTTACTTAAGCTAAGGAAAAGAGGGGGAATGCGGGGTACACAGTATTTTCAAACTGTCGGCTGCAGGCGAAATTTAAAAAAGTTCAAGGTTTTATAAAACACTATTGAATTGACTGGACTGGATGTATAGAGAAAAGGTTTGTGTAGCGAAATTATTATTTATTGATTCTTTAAAAACAAGTAAAATACTATACAGCCCCAAAAAAGTAAGAAAGCTAAGAAGTAAGTAATACAATTAAGCTAAGATCAGACGGTTTGTGTATATACACAAATTTCATTTGTGTATGTTATACACAAATTTTTACACAAATATTTGTGGTTCAGACGATTTGTGTATTTTTTTTAAAAAAACACAAATTTCATTTGTGTAAAGATATACACAAATATGCTATACACAAATCAAATTTCATTTGTGTATATTATACACAAATTTGAACACAAATGCTATTTATTTATGCCACAAATATTTGTGGTTCAGACGATTTGTGTATTTTAAAAAAAAAACACAAATTTCATTTGTGTAAAGATATACACAAATATGCTATACACAAATCAATGTGTGTATACAAATTTGTCGTTCAGACGATTTGTGTATTTCTTCACAAATGAAATTTGTGTACTCATTTGTGTTTATGTCATTCTGTTTATTTGATTGTGAATTGGAGTGTATCCGGTTAAATTAAATAATTTCAATCAAACAATGTCAAAAAAAAATGTCTTGAAGAAGACGAAAGCCAACAACAGGTCGTAGAATTGGTACGCAAGCGGCGAACTTGTTGGAGAAAAAATTGGCTTGGCCACCGTGAGACGGAGGGCTTTTGCGCAAAATTACTTGTGGAACTACGTCCCGAAGAGCCGCAATTGTATCGACATTTTGTATGAATGTCGTCCGCTCAGTTCGATCTTTTGTTGGCTTTGGTAACGCCATATATTGAGAAGGCCGATACATTTATGCGCCCCAGTATTCCGCCATCTGTGCGGCTAGTCTTGACGTTGCGCTTTCTGGCATCTGGCGACAGTTTTCGCTAGCTCCAGTATCTTTTCCGCATTCCACAGAATACAATTTCCACCATTATTCCAGAAGTGCTGGATACAATCTACAAACTTCTTGTAGACGATTTTCTGAACCCAATAGGAGTTTTGTCTCCGTGAGCCACCCAATTTGGACGCCAACAAAGCGAATACCACTCCTCCGATACGATTTTTGGCTTAACGTAAATGTGTTCATTTCATCTAATACAAATCACCCTGTATGTCCTTATGGTGCCATTTTACAAAACAAATCATTAAAATTATAGTTGCACATTAAAATTCGAAGAAAAAACCTTTATTGACTCGACTGATATTAAATATTCAGTTGAATTTTCAAAACCATTTGTGTATTCTCACGAAATTTGTGTATGCTTTAATTTTCAGAATACACAAATGATGTGACATACACAAATGGTGCCCAATTATACACAAATAGTCATAAAATGATTTGGGTACCCGATCAGACGATTTGTAAATGTACACAAATTCGATTTGTGTATTGAATACACAAATGATACACAAATCGTTTGTGTACGTCATTTGTTTACATCAAATTTGTGGTTCAGACTATTTGTGTATTTTTTTGTCAATAATACACAAATTTATACACATTTGTGTGTATACATATTTGTGTATACACAAATCGTGTGATCTAAGCTTTAGTGTCATGCTTGCAATTATGTACATATAGTGTACCATTAAATTTAGTAAATGGATTAGAATGAAATGCTTTAGTTCGCTAAATTATATTTATGCGTTTTTAGGAAATCGCTTATTTTGATTAGGTATAGATAAGTTTACAACCCAATAAGATAAAGTACCTATACATTTTTTATTTTTGCTCATAACTATTCTTAGCCAAATTTGAATGAAAGAGATTCTTTTCAATTTTTAAGGATTTTTATTTAACAATTCGAAAATAAGGAATTTATGAACCTATTTTTTGACCAAATTGATGAATGGAACATTTTAAAAATCAAGGCAGTTAAAAGCTTTTATTTAGATAGTCAAACTTGAACCAATTTACGTCCTTTACTTTGGCAGAATGGGAAAATTTTGATATCTGAATTTGTAGTTAATTAAATGCTAATTTATTTGAAAAACCAAACATTTTTAGCTCGCATAGTTTCTTAAGTTTAAGCTAAAATAAGTCTGAAGTTAACGTACGCAAATACGAAAATAATAATTCTCTTGGTGTCCAAAATTGTACCTTTTTAAATGCTCATATGTTGCGCATAAATTATTTTTTTTACATTTATTTTTGTATCATTTTTTATTCGTGAATAAAAATAATAAAAACGAAAGAAAATAAATGTTATTGAAATTGACAAAAGGATCTTTGTCTTCGGTTTATTTCATGTTTAGCTGGGCAGAATAATATGAAATTCGTAGAAACAATGGTTTATTTTGAACTCTTTTCCGCAGTTGAGTTTCAGGCGCGTTTTTTTAAACGTGGTTTCTCCAAGAGGGCTACTCGCTACCATTATCTTAAACATGGTTAAGTATACCAAACCTTTTTAGTTTCCTTTTTGCGTGTTTTGCATTCAAAATTTTTATTTTTGCTCTAAGAAGGACTTTCATGGAATGTGACAAGAGATTATTTTAATGTTCCATTTGCGGACATGGCAAGGAAATATTGCCAAAGCACACTTGTTTGAGTTTCTCAACTATTTCTGAATCATAACATGAAATTTCAAAATTTTTGTCGAAACAATATATTATTTTGTCAATCATTTCCTTTAGCTCTTCTGTTGGAACTGTGAGTCCTCATTGCGTTGTCCTCTCATATTGTCTTATTTCTATAAGGTTTTCGTTGTTCTTGTACATTTTTGTCTGATCTTTGACAAATTTTGCAGAAGTTTTTTTTTTTAAAACGGATTGGGCAATGTAACCAGCAAAATATGTCCTTGCAAGGTCTTCCATTGTAACATCTGTTTCAATCTCATTTGTGTCCTCAGTACCGGAATCGGCAAACTCACAAAAGTTTGAGGAAAGGTCATCACAAAACCACGAGGTAAGGTTAATTGATGACGTAGCTGCAAAATTGTACATATGTAAACCTACTATTATTCAATGTAGTTATATATATTATATTAAATACAGTTTTTCAGTGCGAGATCAAAGATAAACCAGAGTTAACTCATCAAATTTGGTGAGCACCTTCAGGATTAACTGATGAAGATGCTTTTGTTGTTTTATCCACCGAGTGCATATCCTCCACTGAAAAATTGCTTCCTTAGTTCAGTGTCTAGATTTAACAAGAAGAGATTTAAGCATCCGGTTTTTGGTGTTTGACTTAAAATTAAAAAAGGCATTTAATATTATAAACAAAAATACTACTTAATAACGAAAAAATTAGTTTTAACATATTTTTTCAATTTTGTTTTCGAAATTTTGAGTTTGATAATTAATTTTTAAAAAAATATTCTCTAAAACACCGTTATTTAAAACACAATAAAATAATAGATTTCTGGCTTTACAAAAAAGTGTATCATGACATTGTATGTGACATAGGTACATCTATGTACATATTTTTCTTATGTAAAGACTTTTAATGAACAATAAAATGCACTAAGTTCAGCCTGTTAAAATCAACCAATTATTATTAAGTCTCTAAATTGTCAACGTAATACAACATATTAAATACTCAAACTATTCCCAAATAGTTTTTTTTTTTCTATTTTTCAATACGTAAAACAAATCTTCACGTTAGCTTCACATCTTCATATAAACAAAAATATATAAACAACTTATACAGATAAAGAAATATACATACATACATTTTCTTTCCTCAGGATTGAAAATTGTAAACGAATTTCAAAACAAAACAAAATATTGAAACCTCATCGTCATGGAAACCAATACAAAAGGGAACAATTAAATTTATAAATGTCCCTTTGAAAATTGGTTTTTGTACACAAAAAACCCCACATCATATATTTCGTTTCTCCTTTCCGACGCGGCCTTGCACTGCGCTTTTAGTTGTGGAGTGTCACCTTCTATATATGTTTATTCAATGGTATTAGCGGAACGGAGAAACGAAATAGATGATGTGGGGTTTTTTGTGAACACAAACCAATTTTCAAAGGGATATTTATAAATTTAATTGTTCCCTTTTGTATTGCTTTCCATGACGATGAGGCTTCAATATTTTGTTTTGTTTTGAAATTTGTTTACAATTTTCAATCCTGAGGAAAGAAAATGTATGTGTGTGTATTTCTTTATCTGTATAAGTTGTTTATACATTTTTGTTTACATGAAGATGTGAAGCTAACGTGAAGATTTGTTTTACGTATTGAAAAATAGAAAAAAAAACTATTTGGGAATAGTTTGAGTATTTTATATGTTGTATTAAGTTGACAATTTAGAGACTTAATAATAATTTGTTGATTTGAACAGGCTGAACTTAGTGCGTTTTATTGTTCATTAAAAGTCTTTACATAAGAAAAATATTCACATAGATGTACCTATGTATACAGGGTGATTCGCATACGGTGTTACAAAAAGCTAAAGCGTGTAGGTCGGGTTAAGACAAGAAAAAAATCGTACAGGAGGAGGAGTCTATTCCCTCGTTTAGCAAGGAAGGGCAATTTTCTAAAAAAATTACTTAAAACAGAAAACAAATTATTAAAAAACAACAGTTACACATTCAATGCAATGATACACTTTTTTTTAAAGTCAGAAATCTATTATTTTATTGTGTTTTGAATAACGTTGTTTTAGAGAATATTTTCTTAAAAATTAATTTTCAAACTCAAAATTTCGAAAAAAAATTGAAAAAATTTTGTTCAAACAAATTTTTTTCGTTATTAAGAAGTATTTTTGTTGATAATATTAAATCTATATACATATATAAAAATGAATCGTGGTGGGTTCGGATGCTTAAAACTTGAGAACGACTGCACCATTTCGGGTACTTCCTTCCACGGGTTTGTTCATAATTGTACCGTGAAGGTTTAGGAAAAAAGAAAAGTCGAAAAAGTCTCAACAGGTGGCGCTGGAGGCGCAAATTTCGTTTTTCAGTTCAATTCAATGACCGTTCAACAAATGGCGCTGTAGGCGGTTAGGAAATGGCTTTTGGGATATTCTTCTTCAACTTTTCTTATTTGTAGGGTGAAATGGGGTAAAAACAAAATAATTGTCAGATTTAAGAAATTCTTTTTTGTGTTTAAAAGGATTTTCTTAGGAAATGGATTAAGGAATATTTTTTTAATTTTTTTTATTTATAGGGTGAAATGGGGGTAAACATAAAAAGTGTCCGATTGAACAAATTCGGTTTTGCTTGAAGAGTTTTTCTTAGGAAATGGTTTGAGGGATATTTTTTTCAAATTTTATTATTTGAAGGATGAAATGGGGTAAAAATAAATAATTGTCCATTTCAAGAAATTCTTTTTTGTATATCTGAGAATAATTAAAGATGATTCTCATTGGCTTTGTTGGGCGGGTCACAAGTCGGATATTCGTTCGAACAATTCTGTAAAGAATGCACTGGCTTGCCAAAGCGTTGAAAGTTGCCACTAACTGGACTTTGATGGTGTGGAGATCTTGAAAATGGAGAAACACACTTGCAAACGCTACACGTTAGAAACAACATGAACCGTAAACAAGACATACAAAACATCTCAGCGGTGTACTGCTCCTTAGTTTCCAACAGTAGATCCAAAACTTGAATGTACTTATTGGACTATTGTTCAAGTTTATATAAGTGTATATCATGTCCGCCCTACATACATTTACACTTTTATGTAATTGTTTCTTTTTTATAAATAAAACTCCCCTGAAGAAGACGGCAACCACCGTCGAAACGTTCGGAAAAAGTGAATGAATTAATCTTTCATTTTATCATCATAACGACCAACAAAGCCGATGAGAATCAGCTATTCTCTGATATATATCTAACATTCAACTTTTTCAAAAAATTCACTAAAAAATATTAAAAAAATAAATTCTTCTTTGTTTGAGTTTTTTCTTAGGAATAGGCTTTCGGGATATTAAGTTCAAAATGTTAATATGTGACAATTGTAGGGTGAAATGGCGTAAAAATAAAAAAAACTGTCCGATCTAGGAAATTCTTTTTTGTAAAAGGTTTTTCTAAGCAAATAGCTTTAGGGATATTCTTTTTTAAATTTTGTTTAGGGAGTAAAAAGAATTTATAGGGTGAAATGGGTTAAAAATGAAAAGCGGCATCTGGTTTCAAAAATTCTGTTTGTGTTGGAAAGGTTATTTTTCAAAAGTGAATTGGAATAAACACAAAAAAAAGGTTTTTAATTACAAAAATTCTTTCTGCGTTGGTGAATTAATAAAGGTTGGACGTAGATGATCATATTTTAACAATTTTCGCCATTCATAACGTAAAGTGGGTCAAAACGCAGTAAGTAGTATTCAATTACAAAATTTATAATTTTATGCGAAGCTTAGGTTTGTCTACCCGTGCGAAGGCCGGGAGGGTCAGCTAGCGCCTTTATTAATTTTAAGTCAAACACCAAGAACCGGATGCTAAAATCTCTTCTTGTTAAATCTAGAAGTAAATCAACCCACACTGAACTGAAGAAGCAATTTTTCAGTGGAGGATGCACTCGGTGGATAAAATAACAAAAGCATCTTCATCAGTTAATCCTGTAGGTGCTCACCAAATTTGATGAGTTAACTCTGGTTTATCTTTGATCTCGCACTGAAAAACTACATTGAATAATAGTATACATATACACAATTTTATTCAGCTACGTATTCAATTAATTTTACTTCGGAGTTTTGTGATGACCTATCCTTAAACTTTTGTGAGTTTGACGATTCCGATACTGAGGACACAAATGAGATTGAAACAGATGTTACAATGGAAGACCTTGCAAGGACATATTTTGCTGGTTACGTTGCCCAATCCGTTTTAAAAAAAATTTCTGCAAAATTTGTCAAAAATTTATGTACAAGAACACCGAAAACCTTATAGAAATAAGACAATATGAGAGGACAACGCAAGGAGGACTCACAGTTCCAACAGAAGAGCTAAAGGAAATGATTGACAAAATAATATATTGTTTCGATTTAAATTTTGAAATTTTATGTTATGATTCAGAAATAGTTGAGAAACTCAAACAAGAGTGCTTTGGCACTATTTCACTGCCATGTCCTCAAATGGAACATTAAAATAACCTCTTGGCACACTCCATGAAAGTCCTTCTTAGAGCAAAAAATTAATTAATTTTAATTGCCTTGATTTTTAATATGTTTCACTCATCAATTTGGTCAAAAAATAGGTTCATAAATTCCTTATTTGCGAATTGTTAAATAAAAATCCTTAACAATTGAAAAGAATCTCTTTCATTCAGATTTCGCTAGGAATAGGTATGAGCAAAAATCAAAAATGTATAGGTACTTTATCCCATTGGGTTGTAAACTTATCTATACCTAATCAAAATAAGCGATATCCTAAAAACCCATAAATATAATTTAGCCAGCTAAAGCATTTCATTCTAATCCATTTACTAAATTTAATGGTCCACTATATGTACATAATTGCAAGCATGACAGTTATTGTGTTACTTACTTACTTTTTTGGGGCTGTATAGTATTTTACTTGTTTTTAAAGAATCAATAAATAATAATTTCGCTACACAAACCTTTTCTCTATACATCCAGTCCAATCAATTCAATAGTGTTTTATAAAACCTTGAACTTTTTTAAATTTCGCCTGCAGCCGACAGTTTAAAAATACTGTGTACCCCGCATTCCCCCTCTTTTCCTTAGCTTAAGTAAAGTGGTACTAGAATATAGCTTATTTTCTTTCCTGCATTTTAAGACCTTTACCTTAATAATCAAATCAGTAGAACTAAAATTATAATTGTATCTAAACAATGCAGCTTTCATATCATGAAAAACTAAAACCCCTTTTTTGATTTGAATAATTTTTACTTATCAACTGAAATCGTAACGAAAATAATTTTATTCATGCATACATACATATGTACATAGCTAATTTACAATAAAATCTTAATTTCAAACAAAACACAAATACATTCGTTTCCATAGTAATACGCACACTTTCTGAATATCATACGAAAGAAATACAGAAACCGTTTCTACAGTAATTGATAGATATTACAAAAACAAAACTGAAAAAATTCCATTTCAAATTAACGACTCTATAAAGAATTAGGGAAATACAGGGTTTTCCAATAAGAGGTGTTATTTTGAATAGCCCGCTATTTCGGTAGCTGTCACCTTTGAAGCTGTCATTTTTTTGATATTTGACAAGTAGAAACTACGCCATTAATAAAAATGGAACGATACACGCTTCAACAACGCATTGAAATTATTAAAATTCACTATAAAAATGGCGAAAATTTGGCAGAGACGGTTCGTAATACTAAAACATTTTTGGGTCGTCGTTAAGCACCTTGTCGGACCGCAATACAGAAATTGGTGGACAAATTCGAGCTGTTGGGACAAGTTAGTGATGTGAAGAATAAAACCCGTGCACGTCGCTCAAGAACAACTGAGATTATTGCTGTTGTAGCCCAAAGTGTTGAAGAAAACCCAGGTTTGTCCATTCCTCGTCGTTCTTTGGAATTAGGCATTCCACAAACGTCATTACACCGTATTTTGCATAAAGACTTGGGTCTTAAGGCTTATAAAGTTCAGTTAATACAAGAACTCAAGCCGGCTGATCATCAACAACGTCGTGTCTTTGCTGATTGGGTCCTTGAAATGCATGAAAATGATCCGGAATATCATCGAAAAATCATCTTGACTGATGAGGCCCATTTCCACCTCGGAGGCTTCGTCAACAAGCAAAACTGTCGCATCTGGGGCTCGGAAAACCCAAGAGTTTTTGTTGAAAAGCCTCTCCATCCTCAACGCGTGACTGTTTGGTGCGGTTTATGGTCCGGCGGGGTCATTGGACCTTATTTTTTCGAAAATGAGGCTGGAGTGTTGTGTGATAGGTTAACACACTATAATAAAGTGTTAACTCTCACATAACTAGAAACAAGAACCATGACCATACCCAAAACAAACCGCATAAGAAACCAACAAAACGATATTATTATCAAATTAATATCAAGGTCATATTATACAAACAACCTCAAATTCAAACCAAGAGGAGTAAACAATTCGATTTGTCGTACTCAGCAAAATGGTACGCGATCGTTTTGTTTACAAAACAAATGCACATGGGTAATGCGAATGACCAACCACGAGTAGAACTCAAAACAATCAACTGGGCCAACAAAAGGTGCAACATCAGCAGCAACATACACAAGTGACAACGACCAACCGATGTATGGTTGAGGTGTAGAAACTAGGGCTAATTGTGAAATGCTCATATAGCATTTCAATGAGGAAAAGAATTTAATTTATTTAGAGTTAATTGTGAAATGCTCATATAGCATTTCAATGAGGAAAAGAATTTAATTTATTTAGAGTTAATTGTGAAACAGACAAAATTAAATGAAATGTGAAATGCTCATCTAGCATTTTAATATTGCGTAACTTTGTAATTGGTAGGGACGTAGAATAAGAACCTAGATTTAAGGTATAAATAGTAAACGAAAATTTAAATAAAGAATGATTAATCCATAAACTATAAACCGGCTCTACTCGTCTACTAGTTCCATTTTTTTCAACAGCGAAGTTCCGCAGCCGACAAGGTATAAATTAATTAATTTATTTTACATTTTCAGATTTACACCCAGGGGTTCCTCGAACCCCCAAGTAGGCCTCATGGCCATAACTAAAGGTGTTGGCTGCCAGGGCCTGATAAAGAAACTGGAATTTTAAAAGCGTAGGTAGGAATACCATCACACCCCCTGATCTAAACCTCGGCTCATACGTAGTATGAGCTCCTCTCCATCTTTTTATCCCAAGGTTTCACCGAGCGCCTCCACAACCGGGCCCCGAAAAATCACTTTACAGGAGTATCGTGAACGGGCTTCCCAAAGACTGAAGGAGGAACTACGACAAAACCCGACGGCCGGACCCAGGCCGTTCCAGCCCCAACCCCCGAGACCATCAACAAGCGAGCGAGGGCCCAACCCCACCCCCAAGGAGGCCTGTGGTGGATATCCCAGTCGGAGGCACCGAAGCGGACACCAAGTTCGTGTACGCCAACAACTGGGGAACCTTCACCGGTTGGCCGGTCTCAGCAGTGGGGCCCAAAAGCGGGCATTCCTGGAGGAAGCCCGAACTATTAAAAGAGCGGAATACGAGCTCAAACAGCAAAAAAAGGCCGAAAGGGCGCGTAAATGGGCTGAGAACCCTAGGGTTCCCAAATAGACATTAAATAAAAAATAAATAACATAAATAAAAATAACCTTGTCGTAATTCGCCTGTTTGCCTTTTAGTAATTGAGTTAGCGGCCAACAACCTGCCGACAGAAAAAATATTATACAACATTGGCGCAGCCGGTAGGATGGTGGGAGCTTAACAGAGCCTAAACCAATCTTTAAAGTTGAGGATTCTTCTGGCCTCAACACCACCATCTTTCGAACAAAATAAAAATGCATGAAGTATAATATTTTTTCTAGAAAAAACTGACAGTCGGGCCTATACGGCGGGCTATCCTATTCCTTTTTGAAACTTGTCTCTGCTTTTTGGTTAATTCTTACCTCCTTATCTTCGTACTATGGTTCCCAATCCAAGTGCTTTATGGCATCAAGGTCTACTGACACTGAGACTGAAATCCAAGAATTGCTCGGTGAAATCCAGCAATTGAAAAGGGAACAGCAAGATCAAATTCAGGAAATTAAAAATTTCAATACTACCTTATTAAGTGAATTAAAATCACTAGTGGGTAAAGAAGTTTATCGACTGAATTTTGATCAACTTAGTATACAGTGGGGTCAGTTCACAAGACTCGAAACTACTGACGCCATTCTGACCATCTATATTGATGCAGTAAAAAGGCAACAAGAAAAACAAGAAAACAAACTTGTGGATCTTAAAAACGAACTTAAGAGCCAAAGAAAAGTTAAAGCCAAGTTGATAACAAATCAACAAGAAGCAGAACAAACCAACCTTCAATTCGAAGAAACAATTTTAAAACTAGAAAAACAATTGGCTACCCTCGAATCCGAAAAACAACAAGCCCAGCAAGATCTTAGTTTTTACCAGGCTAAAGAATCTGATTTAGTGCTTCAAGCTAATAAGCTTAAGAAACACGAAACGGTTTTTATCGACCAGATAAAATTTCTTAAAGGGGAAGTTAAAAAACTAAGAGAAAGGGTAAACACCCCTTCCAAAAGCAAACCCCTGTTAATGCCACTGTCGTTAGAAATAACAGACACACCTAAGAAAGTACCTATACAAATTTTTGAATCAAAACCCCTCGAACAGAAATCTTCCAAAACCGTCAAAATGTCACTAGGTTTTGAAAAATTACTTAAGCTATCGCATGGCATTCCTGAATTTTCAGGAGGGAGTGACCCGAAGATAGCACAGAAATTGCAAACATTCTTAACGTGTATCCGGCCTATAGTTGAACACATCCCCGACACAGATGAAAAACTTTTCGTCCAAATTTTAAACACAAAATTACGAGAGGATGCGTTAGGCCTTGTTCAAACTTCCAAGCCCAATACATTCAAAGAGTTTGAAGAAATCCTAAACAGAACATACTAACCAATCGAAGACTATAATGATCTGGTAAACTGTTTAATCACCAGTCGTCAAAGCCCATTCGAGACTTTGAATACCTTTGTAAGCAGGCTCCGACATTCTTTATCCCAATGTCGAGAAGCCGCAGACATTAAATATGGTGATAAAGCTGATATTGTAAAAAACCAGCTAGAAGATTTCGCTAAATCAGCTCTTGCTTCTGGGGTATCAAATAAGCAACTAGGTCAATACTTGTTCACTTTTGGCAAACAACCCTTAGAGGAACTCATAAAAACGGCATTCAGTTTGGAAAAACATGTACAGAGGGTAGAAACAGTTCCGCTCACGCAAACTCTTTGCAACCTCACTCAAACGAGAGGCCACATTTGCAATGGAGCACAACCGGTAAATAATGTTACCCAACACATTCCCCAAGAAGTGTTACCTCCGTTAATCAAGAATCCCGCAAAAGCAAGGATAACTTGTAGTTACTGCAATATAACGGGTCACACTTACAGTGAGTGCCTAAAAAGGCAAAACACTCCTATATGCCAACTATGCAAAAATTATGGCCACGAAGCCGCAACCTGCACTAAAAGAGGTCAAAGTACCTATAGGACTGAGAACCAGTTCAACAGGGGAAACCAACAAACCTCCAATAGAGGCAACCCCCAAAATCTATATAGGAATAACTCATCTTTCGATTGGAGAAATCCTCAAAACTATTACAATAATCAGAATTCCAGTAGAAGTAATCCATTTTTCAATAGAGGCAACCCTCAAAATGACTGTGGTAGGGAAAGACCTCAAGCATACCAGAGGGGAGATTCGCCAAGAGCATTCCAACCTCAGAGGGGTCAAGAACAAAATAGATCTAACCCATTTAGGAATGATAATCCTCAAAACAGAACTGGGTTGAATAATGAGAGAAGGGTATTCCATACGGAAACTATATGTGATTGGTGTGGCAGAAACACACACACAATAAACGAATGTCCATTTAAGGATAAGTGGGAGAGTACCCAGTCGGGAAACTCCAATTAGTCGACCGAAAGATCCCCGGTTCGACTTTAAATAGTATTAAGGAAAAGTTAGGGCAATCCCATGAACCAAGAAAATCTGATCCTGCCACGGACTCAGAACGGTTGATAATAAACAAAAAAATAACATTACCTTCCATAGAAATTGGAATAGGAATCGGAAGAACCAAAACAACACGTTTATTGGTAGACACCGGCTCGGAGGTTAGTCTCCTAAAAATAGGAGCACTAGGCAGTACAACATATATAAACACAAAAAAGAAGTTAACCATTAATACACCTTGTGGTTTCGGTTATACATTAGGAGAATGCATAGGAACAATTGAAATACCAACACTACCCTCATGTGAATTTCAAGTTATAGAAGATGACCTAGCCATCCCGGGTGATGGAATTCCAGGGTATAATTTTATGGGAAAATACTGTAATGTAGATGGCCCTAACAAATTATTAACATTTTCACAAACACACGAAAGTAACACAGGTAAACAGGTAGGAGAGGTATACAGTATCCCCTTGTTAGAATCCGATGTAACCGAAAAGAATGGGCTTTCCATTTCGCACAATGGAAGTTGTTTTACGAGGACTCACTCGCAAGTGAATAACTCAAAAGATATACAACAACCGATTCAAATTAGCCATAGTCAAAAGGTAAAAGGTGATTTGGTAAGAACCTCACTAAATTTTGAAAACAACTCACTTGAAGATGATTGTATTTTGCGGCGCAAAAATGCGACCGGCCTAGACAAAGATTCCGAAAGTTTATTTTCAAAAACTTTATATTCTTTGAACACAACCAAAACTTTGCAATTACCTATGTCTCATAAACCGCCTCGAAAAGTGGAACAGAGAGACATCGGACAACGAAAAGTTGTGACTGACGAAAATGTTGAACTGCAGAAATTATTACCGCATAAAAAACATAAAATCAGGCAAAGAAACAAATCTCTAGAGGTGACCTTAAAAAAACCAAAAACCCTTCAAGGAATGGAAATAACTTCGCTCAAGTAGAAAAAGAATTTAAGCAAATGAGAAAAATAAATATATCAGACAATGAAAATAAAAACAACGGCCGACAGAGCCATCAACTATACACTGCAGACGCAGAAAATTTATTAAATAAAATAAGTAATCAACAAGAACTGCCCCCTGCAGTTCCGCAAATAAACGATATTTACTATAAAACATTGAAAACTACAGAATCAGATCAAATATTACATGAAAAGTTATCACAAACAGTAGAACCACAAATATTACATAAAATTACATCCTCCATTCAAGAGATATACAAAGTAACAATTACATTATTATATACATTGATACACACATTAATACTAATTAATACACCCCACCAAACTAGGGAAAAGGAACAAAAGTTAAATCTAACAAACATTAGTAATTTAAATACAAAAACCATTAGTGTAACTTTAGATCAAGAATTAAGGATACCTTCCAGGACAAAAACGATTATAGAACTTCCTGTAAAATGTGAAGAACCAATGATCTGTTTATCTAAACAAATAGAAGACGGAATATTCTTAGGAAATTGTTTATTGACAACTGGTCAATCTAGTATTAGAGTACCCATAGTAAATACACTTCAGCATGATGTTAAATTAAGATACATTAGCCTAGAGCTCACAAATTTGAATGAATATGAAATAATAAGTCTCGATAACAATCATAAAAAGAACAATTCAGAAACAAAGCTTGTATCATGTTATTACACTAAAACTGACATCGACTATAGAAATACAAGGACAGAAACTTTAAAAACACAACTAAACAAAGATGACACTCTCAACGATGAAGAAAGAAGGGCCATAATGGACCTCTGCACAAAATACAATGACATATTTTTCTTACCTGGAGACACACTAACCCATACTACGACGATGCGACATGAAATACCGGTTAAACAAGACCAGGCACCCATTAACACAAAAATGTACAGGCTACCTGAAAAACAAAGAGGCATAATCAATGAACAGCTCGCCGAGATGCTCGAGAATGATATCGTACAACCAAGCAAAAGCCCTTGGAATTCGCCACTTTTAGTAGTACCCAAAAAAGCAGGACCGGATGGCGAAGTGCGGTGGAGAGTTGTAGTTGATTTTCGTAAATTGAACGAATGTACAGTTGGGGATGCCTTCCCACTACCCCGAATAGAGGATATTCTTGATCAATTAGGTCACGCTAGGTATTTTACTACCCTCGACTTGGCTAGTGGATACCACCAAGTTCTGGTAGATCCAAAAGATAGAGCTAAGACCGCTTTCAGTACGGCTTATGGCCACTATGAGTTTAAGCGTATGCCTTTTGGACTCAAAGGAGCCCCCGCTACTTTTCAACGTTTAATGAATTACATTTTAACCGGTCTACAAGGTCTGGAGTGTTTCGTTTATTTGGACGACATAGTCGTTTACGGCAAAAATATAGAAGACCATAATAGAAAATTGCAATTAGTATTTGACAGACTGCGGGAACATAACTTAAAACTAAATGTAGACAAATGTCAATTCCTCCGGCGAGAAGTTGTATATTTGGGACATAAGTGTTCCGCAGAGGGAGCACATCCCGACCCTGGAAAAACTAGTTGCGTGCAAAATTTTCCGGTACCTCGGACAGTAAAACAAACACAGTCTTTCCTAGGCCTTGCCAATTATTATAGGAAATTTATACCAGATTTTTCGAGAATTGCTCGGCCGTTGACCAACTTAACACGAAAAGATGTAAAATTCAAGTGGACAGAGAAATGTCAAGACGCTTTTCAAAGAATTAAAGATCTTTTAGTATCCCCTCCTTTACTGATTTACCCTGACTTCAATGAACCGTTTATACTTACGACAGACGCCAGTGATGAAGCTATAGGAGCTGTCCTATCTCAAGGGAAGTTAGGGAAAGACAAACCAATTGCGTACGCTAGCCGTACACTAAACAAAGCTGAACGCAATTATTCCACCAGTGAGAAGGAAATGCTAGCTATAGTATGGGCCACTAAGAATTACAGATGTTATTTACTAGGAAGACAATTTACTGTGTATACAGACCACGAACCTTTAACAGGTAATTTTAGAACAAGAGACCCGACGTCAAGACTTATCAGATTTCATCATAAGCTATCTGAATACGATTGTACACTTAAATATAAACCAGGGAAACGTAACAATAATGCGGACGCATTAAGTAGGATCCCAAGGGACGAGACAGAAAATGAACAAATTAAAACTAAAGAAATACAAAACCCACCATATAGGAATACAACATGTTTAGCAATGACAAGGGCACAACGCGCAAGACAAAACGCTGACACAAACATAGACAAAGACAAAACTAACGCCAAAGAACCAACAGCAGAAATACAAGAAACTAACAATGAAGAGGAAGAACAAACAATCTTAACGCAAAGTAACAATTTAAAAAACGTTAGAGAAAAGATTTCTAACTCAGACGACATACAAACCATACTGAAAGACTATCACGACTCACCGTTCGGTGGGCACCAAGGTGTATTAAACACATACAAACGTATCAGAAAAAAATATAAATGGCCTAATATGTTCAGAGACATCTCAAAATACATACGGCAATGCCCAAAATGCCAAAAAATGAAAGCGAGCCCAGAAGCAAAAATGCCAATGGTAATAACAGATACATGTCAAACACCATTTGATAAAGTTTACTTAGATATAGTAGGACCACTCCAAGAGTCACACATAGGAAATAAGTACATATTAACTTTTCAAGACAATCTCACAAAATTTGTAGATTTTTACCCAATACCCAATCAGGAGGCAGAAACAGTCGCCCATATATTTTACGAGCAAATAATAACGAGGTACAGAATACCTAAGAAATTGGTAACCGACCAGGGAACCAATTTTTTAAGTAAATTATTTAAACAAGTATGTAAGCTTTTAAAGATAGAAAAACTACAGACGACCGCATACCACCCTCAATCAAACGGTGCACTAGAAAGAGCCCACAGACCATTAGTAGAATATTTAAGAACAATCTGCGATGATAACCCTAGATCTTGGGATCAGTACCTAAGAACAGCAGCATTCGTGTATAGCAATAGCGTCCATGAAGGCACTAAGTTTACTCCAATGGACTGTCTTTTTGGTTTCACTGCAGACATACTTTCAAATTTAAAACGAGAACCAGAACCGGTGTACGATCACGAGAATTATTACTTTACCTTAAGACACAAACTTCAAAAAATATATACTCTTGCTAGGAAAAATCTCATAAATAGCAAAAAGAATTCAAAGAACTACTACGACCAAGGTATAAAACTGAAGACATTCCATATGGGAGATAAAGTATTAGTAAAAAACGAAAATAGGCAACACAAACTGTCGGAAACATGGACAGGTCCATACACGATAGTGGAAATCATCAACCCCACAAACAGCGTAGTTCTAATAAAGAAAAAACACGTAACAATACACAATAACCGATTAAAATTTTACTACGACTAATAAAACTGTTACAAATCCCAACCCCTTATTTATTTTGATTACAAATAGGTAACATATTCACACAATTAAAATACCTCAACCTTGAAATTATTTAAAGTGTCAATCCAGCAAAAATAATAAAAATATCAAAAGATAATCGCGCAAATAGTTATGACAAAACAATAATAAGAATCAAGTATGAACGTATACCACTTGACCAATTTTTGTACTCTTCATTAAATGCTATCCGTAACGCAAACAAAAAAAAAAAAAAAAAATTTTGCAATATGATATTGTACACAGTTGGACACCTCAAATTCCTTAAAGAATGTTTTTAATTTTTTTTTGACTTTATGGGTCATATTCTCATATTTCGTATGGCACACGACAATCATACGATGGATTATTTGAATTGCATGGGTTTTTAACAAAAAAAAAAAACTTTGGAAAACTATGCTATTCAGCCTTTTAAACACATTTAGCCAGTGAATCACTATGTTTACCCTACCTTTTTATATACAGCTTTGTTCTCTACTAGAGTTAAAGTTAATTTTTTTTTTAGAATGAATATCTGTCAAAGAATAATCATACTAGTGCAAATACTTGGAATAAGTATAACAGCTACCATGCCACCAATTGGATTCCGGGTGGAAGAACTAAGTAATACAGGGATAGTCTACGAAAACATAGGGAAAGTATTATTTTATCACGACACATGGAATTTAGTGACAGAAATACAAATAACGGATATAAGAACGTCTACGTCTGTTATTAAAGAAGCTGAAGCATCATGGTCAGTAATTTGTGAAGCAACAAGAGACAACAATATCTGCGAAACCCAAATTCCACTGGTCCACAACCTTATCTCCGCAGTTCGTCAAAACACAGAATTTATACATAAATTATTTAACCCACACCGCTCCAGGAGATCCTTATTCGATGGGATAGGAAACGGGTTACACTATTTATTTGGTGTCATGGACAACCAAGATGGAAACAGACTTTACAGCAAAATTAATGAATTGGGAAACGATACCGAAACTCTAAAGGAACTCCAAAAGAAACAAATCACTGTTATTAAATCATCATTGGACAGTATACAACAACCACTTATTACTCTGGAAAATAATCAAAAAAACATAACGGAAGCTATCAATAAGTTATTTAAAGTATCTGATAACACTGACAAAAACCAGAAAATACAAGGCATTTTGAACACAATTACATTACAAATTCTAGAAATACAAAGAAGACAACAAACAACGCTAGATATAGTTACCTCTTTACAACAGAACCACCTACACCCACTTTTCATTACACCCTCAAAACTACTGTACAGTAACATGCATGGTGGCAAATCACCTTGCGTACAGCAAAAACCTCATTTCGGCTAAGCCGGAAATAGACGAATTTAAAGAAAATCTATTCAAAGAAGTAAAAAGGTACCCCCAATTCCGCTACATTCCATCGTCTTTCCAAATATAAAAAATAACAATACACAAAAAAAAAAAAAAAAAACAAAACAAAATGACAAATAAAAAAGTGAAAAGAGGGTGATAAAGAACCCCAAATTTAATAAAAATAAAAGAGGGAAATACAGAGCCCCAAATTTTAATGAAAAGAGGGTGATAAAGAACCCCAAATTAAATAAAAGAGGGAGATAGAGAGCCCCAAATAAACTGAAAGAGGGCAAGCAAAAAAAAAAAAAAAAAAAAAAAAAAACAAAATCAAAATCAAAACAAAACAAACAAACAAAGCCCCAAACAAAAATATCCAGACGCACATACATAAATAAATACAACTAACATAGATATTCATACATACATACACACACAAAAATATAAAAACATACACACATAAAAACACTAATACCCTAAATATTCATACTTGAAGACACATAAACCGTAAAATTAAATTCAAAAAAAAAAAAACTACATATTTAACAAAAAAAAAAAAATGTTTGCCACTGACAATTTAAGAATACGAACGCATAAATAAATTTCAAAAAAAAAAACAAAAATGTAAATGATAATTACTTAACAACCAATTTACCTTAGTTTTCAATATTGAATATAAAAGATTCTGTATTTAAAATATTACAAAAAAAAAAAAAAAAAAAAACACAGTAATGTAATTAATTACTACTTAACAATCAAATATTTATTAGTAATGTTAAATAAAAAAAAAAAAAAAAAAAAAAAATTAAAGTTGTAGGTAATACTTCAAAAAAAAAAAAAAAAAATAATATAGAAACAAACATATACATTGGAAAAACTATACAAAAAACCATTAAGTTCCATTAAATTTTATATACATAATTTTTAGTTAACTGCATAAAATACCGTATTTCTAATTGGTGTTTATAAATGGAATTAATTTAACTCTTAAAATTAGAGAAAACAGATTCTTAATATCCTAGAAAACAACTATTTTTATTAATTAAATATGTAATTTTGTATAGTAAACAAGCCATTTGTTCTACACACTCATTCCATTAATCAACGTCAACACCAGCGAACAAATCTACGAAGAAGTCAGCAAAGAACTCAACCCAAGACAAAAAACAAAAGAGGAAAGCACGTTTCAAAATAGATACATACCGGAAGAAGCATTAAGTGACCCAAAGAACAAAACAGCGGGAAAGGAGCTTAAACAGATCATCAAGAGTAAAGATCGATACAAAAAAAAAAAGAAAAGAGAAATAGATGCAACCGAACTAAGAAGGAAGGATGATTCACTGCCATACCAAACGCAATTTTTGTCTCTTCCAAACAAAAATGTGCACTTTTTCGAAGGGGGGAGGTGTTGTGTGATAGGTTAACACACTATAATAAAGTGTTAACTCTCACATAACTAGAAACAAGAACCATGACCATACCCAAAACAAACCGCATAAGAAACCAACAAAACGATATTATTATCAAATTAATATCAAGGTCATATTATACAAACAACCTCAAATTCAAACCAAGAGGAGTAAACAATTCGATTTGTCGTACTCAGCAAAATAGTACGCGATCGTTTTGTTTACAAAACAAATGCACATGGGTAATGCGAATGACCAACCACGAGTAGAACTCAAAACAATCAACTGGGCCAACAAAAGGTGCAACATCAGCAGCAACATACACAAGTGACAACGACCAACCGATGTATGGTTGAGGTGTAGAAACTAGGGCTAATTGTGAAATGCTCATATAGCATTTCAATGAGGAAAAGAATTTAATTTATTTAGAGTTAATTGTGAAATGCTCATATAGCATTTCAATGAGGAAAAGAATTTAATTTATTTAGAGTTAATTGTGAAATGCTCATATAGCATTTCAATGAGGAAAAGAATTTAATTTATTTAGAGTTAATTGTAAAACAGACAAAATTAAATGAAATGTGAAATGCTCATCTAGCATTTTAATATTGCGTAACTTTGTAATTGGTAGGGACGTAGAATAAGAACCTAGATTTAAGGTATAAATAGTAAACGAAAATTTAAATAAAGAATGATTAATCCATAAACTATAAACCGGCTCTACTCGTCTACTAGTTCCATTTTTTTCAACAGCGAAGTTCCGCAGCCGACAAGGTATAAATTAATTAATTTACTTTACATTTTCAGATTTACACCCAGGGGTTCCTCGAACCCCCAAGTAGGCCTCATGGCCATAACTAAAGGTGTTGGCTGCCAGGGCCTGATAAAGAAACTGGAATTTTAAAAGCGTAGGTAGGAATACCATCACACCCCCTGATCTAAACCTCGGCTCATACGTAGTATGAGCTCCTCTCCATCTTTTTATCCCAAGGTTTCACCGAGCGCCTCCACAACCGGGCCCCGAAAAATCACTTTACAGGAGTATCGTGAACGGGCTTCCCAAAGACTGAAGGAGGAACTACGACAAAACCCGACGGCCGGACCCAGGCCGTTCCAGCCCCAACCCCCGAGACCATCAACAAGCGAGCGAGGGCCCAACCCCACCCCCAAGGAGGCCTGTGGTGGATATCCCAGTCGGAGGCACCGAAGCGGACACCAAGTTCGTGTACGCCAACAACTGGGGAACCTTCACCGGTTGGCCGGTCTCAGCAGTGGGGCCCAAAAGCGGGCATTCCTGGAGGAAGCCCGAACTATTAAAAGAGCGGAATACGAGCTCAAACAGCAAAAAAAGGCCGAAAGGGCGCGTAAATGGGCTGAGAACCCTAGGGTTCCCAAATAGACATTAAATAAAAAATAAATAACATAAATAAAAATAACCTTGTTGTAATTCGCCTGTTTGCCTTTTAGTAATTGAGTTAGCGGCCAACAACCTGCCGACAGAAAAAATATTATACAACAGGAGCAACAGTTACGGTCAATGGATTGCGCTATCGAGAGATGATTAATGATTTTTTATGGCCGGAATTGGATGGTATTGATCTGGACAGCGTTTACTTTCAACAAGAGGGTGCTACGTGCCACACAAGCAATGAAACCATCGATCTTTTACGGGAAAAGTTTCCGGACCGTGTTATCTCTCGAAGAGGTGATCACAATTGGCCACCGAGATCTTGTGATTTAACACCTTGCGACTTCTTCCATTGGGGCCACGTGAAAGACAAGGTCTACGCCAACAGCCCAGCGTCGATTCAAGACCTCAAAGATGGAATTCGTGAGGCTATCGAGGACATAGGGCAGCCACTTTACGATTTGGTTATGGAAAATTTCATGCAAGGATATGGTCCTGTAAGCGTGGTCGTGGCGGCCATTTGGCTGATGTTGTGTTCCATTATTAACGGCATACCTTCCTCTTTATAATGAAATAAACATCCGATCATTTATCTCAAAAAATGCCATTTTTCTTTGAATATCAAAATAACACCTCTTATTGGAAAACCCTTTATTTCAAATTGAGTACACGACCCTATAGACATATTTTAGGCGACCGCAGCGCAGCCGCCCGATTTGGTGGAATTTTCTCCGAGTGTCACCTTCTATATACATAACAAAGTTTACCGTTGGATCTTACATCACGTCTTACCATTGTTTTGTGTTTTGTGCAAAGTTTGTGAGTAAACAGTATCTTTTAGTATACAAACTTTGAACATAAGCCAAAAAAGAATCTATTTAGTCCACTCTAAGAAAAATAATATCACTGGCACACCTTCATTAAGTCAAGAGGGAAAATACGCAAAGTAGAAAACCCCAGATAATGTTATTGAAGCCGTTAAAAGCCATACAATTTCGTTTCCCTACGTCGAATCGCATTACTGCAGAAAAACAAGCAATAAAAAGTATTTAGAAGCTCATAACTATCAGAAATGTTTCGGCTGTACAAAAATGAAAACGAAGAAACTAATGAAACAGCTAAATTTAATGGGGCATATTCATAGTCACTTTTAAACTCCAGTTTATCTTAGACTGGGGTTTATTCAGTGTTATTTAGATAGGATAAACCCAGGTCTAAGATAAACTGAAGTTTAAAAGTGACTATGAATATGCCCCAATGTATACCGTAAAATTTTCAACACTCAGTTTAACTTGGCTTTCCATAAACCTAAGAAAGACAAATGTGATCTCTGCTAGGAACATAAAATGGCAGTTAAAAATATCACCATTTCTGATGAGCTGGTTTTAAAATATAATGAGCACTTTAAGGAAAAGGAAGAGGCATACAAACATAGACAAGTTGACAGAGAAAATGCAGTTCCAGTTTTGTGCTTTGACATACAAATTGTACTAACTTGTCCAAAAGCCGATTGTTAGCTCATTTTTTTACCACTCCAAGTTGAATGTTTATAACCTTATGGGACATTTTTCGCTTAACAATAAGGTTTACTGCAGTTTGTGGGATGAACAGGAAATGACATTGCTAGTGCTTTGCTGAAAATTTTAAACCGGATTATGCAAGATTACCCAGGTATTACAGAAATTATCCTCTGGAGTGATTCATGTGGTCCATACAAAACCGGAACTCATTAGTTACATTCATAATTTTGGACCACCAATATCCAACAAAATATACATTTTAAGTTCTTTACTCAAGGACACTCTTTAATTCAGGAAATAGATAACGTCCATTGCTGTATTGAACAGGTCCGTCAAGCTGGGTCCACCACAATCGAAATTAAAAAATTTAACAATGCAGGAATTAGGGGCTAATTTGGGGCTAATTTAGTGCTCCAATCCCGAAGGAGCCCCAAATTTTTTTCAACCTAAAACCTGTGGTGGACTCAGCTCGACGTCAAGCTGGGTCCACCCAACCTCCCATTACACAAATTCAAAAATCTAATGATTTAGGAATTAGGGGCTAATTTGGGGCTAATTTAGTGCTCCAATCCCGAAGGAGCCCCAAATTCCCTTCACCCTCAAATTTGTGATTGACTCAAAATGACGTCATCGTACTGGATCCACTACAATGGAATTTCAAAAATGATGCAGAAAACAAGATCTATTTTGGGGCTAATTTAGTGCACTAATATTAAAATCAGTTATCCATTATTTGACCTTGAAATTTAGTTCTGAAAGTGTTAAAATGTGGAGACTATCTTTATAAAGCACCTGAAAAAAAAAATTACGTTGCAATTATGAGCAACCCTTCTCAATTTGAAAAAAAAACACAAGTTTTGTTTTTTCTACTCTCACAGGTAGGGGCTTTAGTGGGAAGAAACCGATTTGATGACGTCACAGCTGGATCCACCACAACCTCCCAATACACAATTTCAAAATTCTAATGATGCAGGAATTAGGGGTTAATTATGGGCTAATTGACGTCAAGCTGGGTCCACCCAACCTCCCAATACACAATTTCAAAAATCTAATGATGCAGGAATTAGGGGCTAATTAGGTGCTAATTTAGTGCTCCAATCCCAAAGGAGCCCCAAATTTTATTCGTCCTTTAGAGGGCAAAAACTGATTTCAATGAAGACACATTTTGGTCCACCACAACCTCCCAATAAACTTTTTCAAAATTCTAATGATGCAGGAATTAGGGCCTTAATTTAGGGCTCCTTAGGGCACCTATTCCGTCAAGCTGTTTCCACCACAATCGAAATTCAAAAATTTAACTATGCAGGAATTAGGGGCTAATTTAGGGCTAATTTAGTGCCCCAATCCCGAAGGAGCCCCAAATTTTTTTCGCCCTTTAGAGGGGAAAAATGGATTTCATTGAAATCACATTTTGGTCCACCGCAACCTCCCAATAAACTATTTCAAAAATCTGATGCAGGAATTAGGGGCTAATTTGGGGCTCGTTTAGGGTACTAATCACATTTTCTATTTATGATATTCATATATTAATTCATAATTCCTATTAAATTTTTACTTTCATTCAAAATCTCCGACTTCTCCACAACTGTTGGTTGGTCAATTAAAAGTCAACCTCAGTATTGAAAATGAAGATGGAGCTGTTTTTCATCAAATACTTAAACCATAAATGTGACAATATTATTTTGTCTGCGTTCCATGAATAAATTAAACCTCTTTAACACCAGAAAACGTGTGCTGGACTTATGCTGCATTTACACGACTGACAAATTGGCATTATTCTGGCATTTAACTGTCAAAAAAATGACAGAACAATGGAAAAATTCATTCTTTTGGCAGTATAATGACAGAAAAATGCCAATTTGTCAGTCGTGTAAATGCAGCATTACACGAATGAAAAGTTTTCAGTATTTTTGTCATTTTATTGCCAAAATACTGCACACATTATTTCATTAATAACATGAGTTTGAACGGAATTTAAATAATGACTGCTTGATACTTTGACAGTATTTTTTTTTCATTTTAATGACAAGGATGGAAACAAGTGCATTTACACGACTGCTTATTATTTAATATTTTTCGGCCTTTGACAAATAAAAGACTTATATAAATGTCATAAAACGCGGCAATGGAAACAAATTTACATACACCCCCATTGCGATTGTCAATTATCAATTGATAGTCGATAAATATTGAAAATCGATATTTAACAACGCAATTCATAAAAGTTTTGTTCATTAAAAATGGTGTAGGCCGTTGTAAATTACAACAAAAAAAATGGTAACTTCGAAATAATTGGTAATTTGTTTAATAACTTGAGTTTATGGCCAGACGCGCACATGCAACTAAACAGTTTGGTTTCCATTTTGAGCACAATGGTTTTATATGATAGTGCGCGCCAGTTTATGTTCTCATAAAATCCCATGGTGCTCAAAATGGAAACCAAACTGGGGCCGAATTACCGCATCAGTTATCGAGTAATACGTGACTGAATTATGTGAGTTTGGCATTACCGCTCACGTTATGGAGTCATCATCCCCATAGGTTTTACTCGTTCATTCGATCACTGATGGGACTCACTCGATCAGTCACTGATGCGGTAATTTGGCCCCTGGTTTGTTGCATGTGCGCGCCTGGCCTAAATGTACCAAATTTTAATACTTATCAACTATCAATTGATAATTGATACCAATATTTTTTCTTGTGTCTGATGTTTTCCATTCTCCTAATTTTTAGTCATATTTATTAGATTTTTGTCTGCTTACTAACTTTCTTTTCAGCCATACACAAACATAACGGACCGCCAGTTTAAATTTGTTTTTTTTTCAATTTGACATTTTATTAAAAATACTGGCAAAGTGGCAGTAAAGGAAAAACTGTATTACCGGCGTGAATTACATAGTTGTTATCGATAGTTTGTATGGAAACTACATTTTTTTCTGTGATGGCGTCGCTAGTCCCCGATGTCGTTTTTTTCAACCAATTGTCCCCGTGCTTGCAAAAAATCACGCTATTAGTGACTAGATTTTGACAGAAATACTAAGCATAACTCCAAGAGTATAATCAGAACAAGAGCATAATTCCAAGAGCTGGTAATTAAGAAGGCAAATCGTGAAATTGGCAGATTAATTTGCTAAAAAACACGACACGAATTAAAATTATCAAACTTGAGTATCATTCTTTATCACTTTTGAGTTGCTGCAAAAAAGTACAAAACTTAATTAAATGCTGTAAAAATATGAAATGTGTTGGTAATTAGTAAATTTTATATCATAAAATACAAACCTATTTTATTTGCTTTTGCTTTCTTTCGCCGCCATTAAAGTTTGAAACTTCAAGACAAACTGGGTTTATAAACTTTAAAAAAATGTAGATGTCATCAGCTTCGATATGAAGATTTTCGTTCGCTTAGTCCCCTATTACACGATGATTCTTTGCGTCTGACTCTTTTTGAAATTAAATGAGTGCGAAGGTGAGATGCGATTTCTTTTCTCACTCCCACTCATTAAATTTCGAAAAGAGTCAGACGCAAAGAATCGTCGTGTAATAGGGGACTTAGAACCTTAGACGGCTTTCACATCATGCAATTACTACCTGCGATTTTTAAGCCCGTCGGCGGGTTGCGTTTGTGGTGTCCGGGGTAAACAAAATTGCAGCGTAAAAAGGATGGAGAGATTTTCCTTTTCATTAAAAATCGCAGTAGTCTAAAAGCAGTCAAAGCAACATTTTTTTTTTGGCGACAATTTTTGTACAAATATTGTATGGAGCTGACACTTTTAAGGGCCGATGTTGAAAGTGAATGTGAATTTGAATGTGCTGGATTGTGTAAATTTTCATGGTTAAAATTGAGTTAGTCCAAAATTGAGAAATGTTAAATGAAATGCAGACAATTTTTTTCCAAATATTGTATGGAGCTGACACTTTTAAGGGCCGTTGTTGAAAGTGAATGTGAATTTGAATGTGCTGGATTGTGTAAATTTCCATGGTTAAAATTGAGTTAGTCTAAAATTGAGAAATGTTAAATGAAATGCAGAAAAACACGAAGTTTAGGTGTGGTTCACATTCAACATCGGCCCTTATAATTTAACCACCCTTTATAATACGTCCATGAATAAAACAATTGTAAACAAAAAAAAAACGATTCGTGTGTTTCAGCTGATTCTTGGCAGCAAACCTATCCAATACAGTTTTGGTCGTTCAGAAAAAAATTGAACTAAACCTATCGAAAATAACCTAGCCAATTTTAATCTGAACGTGGCGAATCCAAAAATTTTAAGGATTTCTTAGATCATATGAGAAATTTCAATAACAGCTGATAATGAATATAATTTTATATTTTGTTTGTTCACGTTGGTCGAGTTTTCGATTTCTGATTGTCAGTATTTCTGTCAAAATCTAGTCATTATTAGGCGTGATTTTTTAGCAAGCACGGGGACAATTGGTTGGAAAAAACGACATCGGGGACTAGCGACGCCATCACAGAAAAAAATGTAGTTTCCATACAAACTATCGATAACAACTATGTAATTCACGACGGTAATACAGTTTTTCCTTTACTGCCACTTTGCCAGTATTTTTAATAAAATATCAAATTGAAAAAAAAACAAATTTAAATTGGCGGTCCGTTTTGTTTAAGTATGGCTGAAAAGAAAGTTAGTAAGTAGACAAAAATCTAATATTATGACTAAAAATTAGGAGAATGGAAAACATCAGACACAAGAAAAAATATTGGTATCAATTATCAATTGATAGTTGATAAATATTAAAATTTGGTACATTTAGGCCAGGCGCGCACATGCAACTAACCAGTTTGGTTTCCATTTTGAGCACCATGGGATTATATGAGAACATAAACTGGCGCGCACTATCATATAAACCCATTGTGCTCAAAATGGAAACCAAACTGGTTATTAAACAAATTACCAATTATTTCGTAGTTACCAATTTTTTTGTTGTAATTTACAATGGCCTACACCATTTTTAATGATCAAAACTTTTATGAATTACGTTGTTAAATATCGATTTTCAATATTTATCGACTATCAATTGATAATTGACAATCGCAATGGGGGTGTATGTAAATTTGTTTCCATTGCCGCGTTTTATGACATTTATATAATTATTTTATTTGTCAAAGGCCGAAAAATATTACAATAATAAACAATAATATTTGGCAGTCGTTTGAATGCACTTGTTTCCATCCTTGTCAAAAAAATGAAAAAAAAAAATACTGTCAAAGTATCAAGCAGTCATTATTTAAATTCCGTTTAAAATCATGTTATTAATGAAATAATGTGTGCCGTATTTTGGCAATAAAATGACAAAAATACTGAAAACTTTTCATTCGTGCAAGTCCAGCATACGTTTTCTGGTGTTAAAGAGGTTTAATTTATTTATGGAACGCAGACAAAATAAGATTGTCAAATTTATGGTTTAAGTATTTGATGAAAAACAGCTCCATCTTCATTTTCAATACTGAGGTTGACTTTTAATTGACCTACCAACAGTTGTGGAGAATTCGGAGATTTTGAATGAAAGTAAAAATTTAATAGGAATTATGAATTAATATATGAATATCATAAATAGAAAATGTGATTAGTACCCTGAACGAGCCCCTAATTCCTGCATCATCAGATTTTTGAAATAGTTTATTGGGAGGTTGTGGTGGACCAAAATGTGATTTCAATGAAATCAATTTTTCCCCTCTAAAGGGCGAAAAAAATTTGGGGCTCCTTCGGGATTGGGGCACTAAATTAGCCCCTAATTCCTGCATAGTTAAATTTTTGAATTTCGATTGTGGTGGAAACAGCTCAGTTTCAAATCAGTTTCTGCCCTCTAAAATTTGAAGGGATTTTGGTGCTCTTTTGGAATAGGTGCCCTAAGGCCTAAGGCCCTAATTCCCGCATCATTAGAATTTTGAAAAAGTTTATTAGGAGGTTGTGGTGGACCAAAATGTGTCTTCATTGAAATCAGTTTTTGCCTTCTAAAGGGCGACAAAAATTTGGGGCTCCTTTAGGATTGGAGCATTAAATTAGCCCCAAATTAGCCCCTAATTCCTGCATCATTAGATTTTTGAAATTGTGTATTGGGAGGTTGGGTGGACCCAGCTTGACGTCAAGCTGAGTCCACCACAGGTTTTAGGGTGAACAAAATTTGGGGCTCCTTCGGGATTGGAGCACTAAATTAGCCCCTAATTAGCCCCTAATTCCTGCATTGTTAAATTTTTGAATTTCGATTGTGGTGGACCCAGCTTGACGGACCTGTATTGAACGCGTTTTACGGAATCGGGATTATTATTCACCCCTGTCTTTAATTCGAATTCTCTTGACAATGAAATTCAAAAAACAAAATGTTACTATTTTGCAAATGCAACCGTTAGATTTTAAAAATATTTTCGAATGTTGTTAGGTTTTTAATTTTAAGGAAATACAATTTTCTAAAGTTGCTGCACTTAAACTATCACAATGGCTTACCGACGTGTTTTATATGGTTTCCCACCTAGAAAAAACTTTCCAATGTGTGCACTTAAAATGTTCAAAAACCTTAAGGAGTAAGGAAAACAAAGCTTTTCAGTGGCGAGATTCAAAAGTTATGCAACTAAAAAATGATCCTCCAACAAAAATTAAATCATTCGAAGCAATGCTTAAATATATGCCTTCAACCGATAAATTGTTTTTCAAAAATTAAATGAAAAAATAATACAAATATCCGATGATTTTTTATGATTATACATACTTATTTTTTTCACTTGCGTTTAATGGAATTTATGATTAATTTATTTAACTACTTACTTAAAAATAAAAATGAATGAAAATACATTGCATAGTAAAAATTTAAAAAAACTACGATTTTTTTCTTCTTCATCTCTTGTTTAACAAAACAATTTTTTGTTCAGCTGTAATTTTATTATATATACTGTATTTTTTCCATTTCAAAACTGAACATAGTGCAATCTTAATACCAATATTCAAGAATTACATGGTTCTATGTGGGACATAGAACCGTCACCGACATTTGAACTACATAGAATTGGCTTATAGAACTTTGTGAAAGAAATTAGAATTGCGATTTAAAGGAAATTCCTTATTAAAAAAACAAATTAAGTCTACAAGAACATTTTATTATCAATAATCTATCGTTTGTCATCATTCAATCATCAATTAATAGTCAATTAGTATAAAAACGGAGCACCAAAAACTTAAAAGTTGAATAACTCAAAATATGGGTTGGTCTACATAGAACCCTGTAATTCTGCATGGCCAACCTGTTCAAAATTGAAAATCAGGGATCAGACAAAACTGAAATTGAAAAAATCGCAGGGATGCTTGTTTTCCAACTTACAACGGAACAAGTCAACTTCGCTGCTTCCATTACGAAACAGCAGTCCAAATGTCATTATTGGCACAAACTGCGGATTGGAAGAATAACGGCATCCGTATCTAAGCAGGCTGCTAGGACAAATTTAAAAAATGTGTCGATAAGTCTTTTGAAGAGGATCTGCTATTTTCAAGACGAGATTCATTCAGCAGCCGTAAAATATGGTTGTTGCCACGAATCTGAGGCTGTGAAGTTTGTTTTGTCTGAGGAAAAACAACACCATACTCAACTGACGTTTTGAAGATCTGGGCTCATAATAGACAAAGAAAAATCGCACTATGCTTGTTCCCCCGATATTATTTGGAGATGCAATTACTGTGGAGAAATGCCCGTCAAGTGTCCCTTCTGCCTTAAAGATGGTGATGTTGCAACTTTTTTGTCCTCATCTAGCTGCCCCATCATTAAAGAGAACGGTGAATGGAGGATTTAACATCAATATTAAATACAAATGCAATGTGCAATTTTGAAGTCCGACTACTGCATCTTTTGTATATATTCCCCTTTGTTTAAGGTAATAGTTAAAATTCCTTTTGATAAATTTTTTTTTGATAGTGAAGTGTTAAAAACAGACTTATATTTTAAAAATATTGTACTGCGTGAGCTTTTAGCACGCTAATATTCAAACAAGACAAATTTTTTAAAAATGTGATAAATATACCTGTAGTGTCTCACAAACAGAGCGTAATTTTCACTTTGACTACTAGATGGAAATGATGCGGTAGGAAGAAAGTTATTTCTCTCTTTGAATTCAAAGTTCTTTATTCATTACGATTGTATCAACGCGTCAAGATTAACAAATTAATAATCTAATTCTTTTGTGTTAAAGCATTTTGAATATTTTATTGTGAAACTTATTAAGACATTTGTCAGTAAAATAAATTAATTAAATTGTTGTTTTTTATCAAACGAAATAAACAAGCAGCAATATTGGTGACCCCGACGCTCGACGTCCGCCGCCATCGTCGCCCATTGCTTATTGGTCTAGACACAACCAAACGGGAACACAGAAATTAAATTATTGTTTCGTGAAAATATAAATTCCGTACCCCAAGAACAAAAAAAATTGACAAACGATAAGACAAATACTGGACTCAGTGTTTAAATTTCAACACCAAGTGCCACGCAAGTCGGTGCAAAACCCACGCGTTTCTGCATACGAAAATCCTGTCTGAGCGTGTCCAGCGGCAACAACGAACCCCGCTTCACAACACCACCACAGCATCTCACTTGTTTCTAAAAACCACCCGCTGCCATATCATACCATCTACACACATCCGTACATAACATCAAAATCATCACCCAGACGGAAATTTCACAACGTGACACAACGCATCGCGAAACAACCCAGCCAATCATCAGCTCATCCTTCATAAACACGCAGGTATACCACATAATTTTATAATATATATTTTGTAAACCGCATCCTTTCAATCAATATCTTTCTTTCACTTTAATCGAAATTTTTTTATAACTCTTAAAATTTTACATCATGACCGACGACGATCAGGATAAAAGCAAATCATCCCCTTTACTACCACCATCGGGCGGAATCATTCATGCAGTATCCATAAAACTGCCAGATTTTTGGACAAAAATGCCAGCGATTTGATTCATACAAGTGGACTCTCAATTTTCCGCTCGAGGTATTGTTTCAGAAGAAACAAAATTAAACTATGTAGTCCAATCCCTTCCTCAAGACGTGACCGCAAGCGTCTATGACATTTTGATTCAAGAATCCCGAACACCCTATTCAAACCTCAAAAAGGCGCTCATAGAAAGACATTCGATGAGCGAAAGCAAGCGGATTGAAGCTCTGCTTTCAGGGGAGGAGATGGGGGACAAAAAGCCTTCAGAGTTCAACAGAAGACTTCAAACATTGGCCAGACAATCATTGATTGTCACTGAGAGTCTAATTCTAGAACTCTGGAAACGGCGTCTTCCCACCCTTGTCCAAGTCTCAATCAAATCGAGCTCCAAAACTAAAACGGACGAACTTCTTGAAATAGCAGACGACATTTTTGAAGTCTATCAAAAAAAAACTCCTGCTTCTCAATTCCTTCACAGTCTGAACGATCATTTAATGAACCGACAAACATTAACCAAAACCTCCAAGCAGAGATAAGTGAAATAAAAACCATGCTCTCAAATCTTAACCTCAATAAACGTTCTTCACGCAATCATAATAGAACACCATTCAATCGATACTCAGGCAACCATGGTCGAAACAGATCGAATTCTAGGAAAAATACACAGACTTGCTCGTTCCATAAGAAGTATGGAAAACGTGCCCTTAAATGTTCTCAGCCTTGCAATTTCAAAAATGTAAACCCAAACTAGATTCTACTGTCATCTTAGCGGCAAATGACAGTAGAATACAAAATCTTCCAAGCCGCATTTTCATTCAGGATCCAATTTCTAACATTACATTTTTAATTGACTCAGGTTCAGACGTTTCAGCTATTCCCGCCTCATTATTAAAGCAATTTAAAAACAATAAACCAGATCAAAACATTTCTGCAGCAAACGGCTCTGCTATAAACGTTTTTGGCACAAAATTTTTAAAATTAACGCTAGGATTTCGAAGAGTTTTCAACCATATTTTTTTAATAGCTTCAATAACAAAACCTATCATAGGTGCAGACTTCTTAAAAACAACTGGTTTGGTAATCGACATAAAAAACCGTAAACTTATTGATCCACTCACAAATTCAAGTGTTTGTGGTACACCTTGTGGAGAAAATATAATAAGTCCACGTTTTTTTGAGATCACACAAAAATACAACTCAATCCTTCAAGAGTTTTCGTCCTTTATGGAACCTCCCAATTTCAACCTTCCCGTAAAACACACCGTGGTTCATCACATTTTAACAAATGGACCTCTTCCGTATTCTCGCCCCCGTTGCCTCAACAACGTCAAATTCAAACTCGCCAAGGACGAATTTGACTACATGGTCCAAATAGGCATATGCAGACCTTCATCCTCACCTGGTGCATCACCACTACACATGGCCTCTAAAAAGGAAGCGAACGACTGGAGACCATGTGGTGATTACAGACGGCTAAACGCCATCACCGTCCCAGATAGGAACCCGCTTCCACATATTCACGATATGAATGCAACACTCTTCGATTGCAAAGTATTTTCAAAAATTGATTTGGTAAGAGCCTACCACAACATACCCATGGCAAAAAAGGACATACACAAAACGGCTGTAATCACACCATTCGGACTCTTTAAGTTCCTGCGCATGCCATTTGGGCTCAGAAATGCAGCACAAACCTTTCAACGGTTCATGTCCCAAGTGTTAAAATGTCTTCCATTTCTTTTCATCTACGTAGATGATATTTTGGTAGCTAGTAGGTCAGCTGAAGAACACGAAGATCACTTACGAACTCTGTTTCAACGCCTTTTGAAGTATGGTCTTCGAATAAAGGCATCAAAATGTATCTTCGGCGTTTCCAAACTACAATTCCTGGGATTTGACGTTTCTAAAAAAGGAATTGAACCTTCTCAGGATAGAGTTAAAGCGATTTCGGATTTCACCGAACCAAAGTCCATAAAAAGTGCGCAACGATTTGTAGGTATGGTGAATTATTATCACCGATTTATACCTAATTTGGCACGCGTTCTGGCACCCATTTATTCACATCTCGCTTCACTCACAAAAAGAAACGCAAATTCAAAAGATTTCAGCTGGCCACTCGAGTACCAGGAAGCATTCAAAAACGCAAAAAAGAAACTTGCACAAGCAACTCTTCTAAACCACCCCAGAAAATGCTTATCTTAGCATTACAACCGATGCATCCAACACGGATGTGGGAGCGGTACTTCAACAATTAAAAGACGACACTTGGGAATCAATCGCATTCTTCAGTAAGAAACTTTCATCTTCTCAAACTAAATATTCAGCATTCGATAGAGAATAAGGCCAGGCGCGCACATGCAACTAAACAGTTTGGTTTCGATTTTGAGCACTCGGGATTATATGAGAGTCCGCCGGTTTATGTGCGCGGAATCTCATATAATTCCATAGTGCTGAAAATCGCAACCAAACTGTTTAGTTGCATGTGCGCGCCTGGCCTTACTTGCAATCTATTTGGCTATTCAACACTTTCAAAACTTCGTTGAGGGGCAAGACTTTTGTATCTACACAGATCACAAATCCCTCACAACAGCCCTTACAACAAAAGCTAAACGCAGCCCTAGACAAGAACGGCATCTCGATCTCATATCCCAATTTACAAGTGATATAAGATATGTCAAATTGTCAAAGGTTCCTTGAATGTCGTTGCAGATTCCCTAACGCGACCGAATGCAGATTCGATTGAACAAACACCGATTGGCATAGAAAACATAGCCAAGGAACAGATAAACGACGAAGAACTAACAACTCTTCGAAACAACATTCCAAACAAATCGAAAATCAAATTTCAATTCATAAAAATCCCAGCATGTAACTCTTCTCTGTGGTGTGAAACCTCCACCGAAAACTATCGTTCATATGTACCCAAGAATCTTCGTCAAACAATTTTTCACAAAATTCATTCGATTTTCCATCCAGGAATTCGGGCTACGCGCAAAAGATTGCAAAAATGTTCTTTTGGTCTGGAATGAACCATGACATAAACAAATGGACAAGAAATTGTAATCAATGTCAAACAGAAAAGGTTCATAGACATACAAAGTCACCATTTCAACGAATTGCAATCCCTCCTGGCCGATTTCAACACATACATATGGACATAGTAGGTCCTCTTCCTCCCTCAAACGACTACAAATACATACTATACTAACGATCGTGGATAGATTCTCTAGATGGCCTGAGGCATATCCCATTCAAGACATTAATGCCGAAATAATTGCTTGAACCTATGTTCAGGAACATGTCTCTAGGTTCGGTGTTCCAGACACTATCCACTGATCAAGGTTCACAGTTCGAATCAAAACTTTTCAAAGAACTGATCAAATTCTTTGGCACAACACGTATTCGAACGATGGCCTATCACCCACAAGCGAATGGTATGGTTGAGAGATTCCATCGCCAACTTGAAACCTCCATTAGGGCATCTGGGGATAGAATAAATTGGACACAACAACTTCCTTTAATATTGCTTGGGATTCGTACCACAATCAAGAATGACACAAAGCACACACCATCTGAATACCTTTACGGGGAAAATATTAAATTGCCTCTGGATTTTTCAAGAAAATCAACTGAAATCACAAATGAATCCAATTTGGTAGAACAATTAAAACTTTTCTTTGAAAATATACCTAACATATCTCTAGGAACACGAACAATTCCAACACAAACTGTCCACATCCCAAAGAGTCTTGAAACTTGCGACCACGTTCTGATTAGAAGAGATAGATTGAAAAGAAGTTTAGAATCTCCTTACGAAGGTCCATATCAAATAATAAAAAGATTAAGAAAATGTTTTATTGTTTTGAAAAGCAGAAAAAATTATTCTATATCCATTGACAGACTGAAACCATTTTTTTTTTTCATAAAGGGTGTGTTTCTTTATTTATTCCGAATATTCGGAATATCTGGAACACCGCTTTTGCGTTTCTTTATTCTCTGGAATATTCCGGATATACTTTTTTGTTGTTTCTTTATTCGTTCTAGAATTATTGGAATGCGTTCTTTCTGTTCCTAGTCAAGAGCTAGTGTAAATGGAATATTCTCTACTTTGACAGATATATTTCATTTATTTCATTGGTTACAATTAGGTATTGTTATTTTGTCTGCCGTCTGCCCTGCCATGGATGAAAAGAAATTTAATGAAATGGAAATGGGTGAGCATGTTTTTGTGATAAATATTTTTGTATCTTCATGATGCTTATGCGTGAGCGAAAAATTAATTTACAATTTGCAAAACAAATAATTATTTGTTTTTTCTATCAGAAATAATCGCAAAATGATTTTTTGTGATGAAACCAAACAGCTGATAGTTGGATATTCTTTCAATTAAGATCTGTTTCCTTATTTATTCGATTCTGAATATTCTGGGTAGATATTTTTCCTTTTCCGTCTTTTCTATTCTTTATCCGGAAAAAATAAAGAAACACACCCAAAGTAAATAGTCAACAAGTACAAAACAAAACGTCAAAAATTATTCGCTTCGCTGGAAGGGGGTGATGTAGTGTCTCACAAACAGAGCGTAATTTTCACTTTGACTACTAGATGGAAATGATGCGGTAGGAAGAAAGTTATTTCTCTCTTTGAATTCAAAGTTCTTTATTCATGACGATTGTATCAACGGCAGGGTGCGTGTCAAGATTAACAAATTAATAATCTAATTCTTTTGTGTTAAAGCATTTTGAATATTTTATTGTGAAACTTATTAAGACATTTGTCAGTAAAATAAATTAATTAAATTTTTGTTTTTTTATCAAACGAAATAAACAAGCAGCAATATACCTTCCTCTAGTTTTATACATATGTACCTACATTTATGTGATAAAAAAAGCTGTGAATTTTTAGTTGATAAGTTTAGGTTTATTTTGTATGAACTTTTCTTTCTTCTAACTTTTTGTTGCTTTTGTTGCCTTTTTAATAAATAACAATATTATTAATTTAAATTAATATGAATTTGTTTCCGTTAATACATTTTTTCTGTTCAAGTTTTGAAATTTATGATTTAATACAAAAAAATTACTAACTAAAGTATTTGTTTATGTTATATTAATTATGGACGGACTTAAATTAGTCATAGCACAGCATATTTTGACAATGTAGTCAAAGTACATTTCATCGCCCTTTATTTTTGATGTCGCAGTTATTGGCTGACGATTTGTTAAAATCAGGTACTTTTGTCGAAAAAGACCAATCAGTCTCTCAACATGAACCCTTATCTTGGCAAGGTTTCTTGTCCTCTCAAGGTCATCAGCATCCATTTGGTTTCTACCGTCTCAGAATGCGGGCATTAAAAGTTTTGCTCCTTTATCCACAATTACACGATTCACCAGCATTCCTCGATCAGAGAGTATAATATCACCTTCTTCAATGTTTCTGGTGATACCACAACTCTCAACCACGGTTTTATCGCTGCATCTACCACCACCATATCCCTTGGACACAAAAATTATTGCACCAGCTGGGGATATAGCAACTAAGTAAACTTCTGATTTCGCAAGTGAATCACCTATGTTTAAAAATTCATTATAAATATATATAATATGTTAGTTAAAATGTTTGCTTAAATTTACCTGGGGTTTCAATAAAAACCTCAAAACAGTCAATAATTGCAGTAAAATCATTTCCAAGGACTTTTTTGAAATACGGAAGTGTATTACGTTTCAAAGCATTTTTTTTTCCGGCCAATGAATAAGAGCGGATAGTTTTGCTTGGAACACAATTACATTTTCATGAAAGACTCTTGACAACGTCTTGATTGTAACCTCGTACTTAAAAGACAGATAAGTAAATGGTAGGTCTCGTCGCAACTCCAGCAAGGTTATCATAAAGGCATCAAAAATATTAATTTGCTTCATAGGACTTGATGATATATAGTCCCTTAAAAAGTCAAATAAATGACTTATGCCGAATTCCTTTCAACAAAAGAATCGATTCTGTTCAGAATTTTTTCTAAACAAAATCGATTCTTTTATGTCAAAACAAGTCTTGCGTTTTTAGCAAGATTTCACACTGATTTGCACACACACTATGAAGACTTGACATTTCTAATACGTCATATTGAAAGTCGCGGAATTTTTGGAAGACCAACAACGAATTCTACAAAATTTAACAAAATATTCAACAATATATTCAGTCAATATAGGTATAAAAATAATTTATTGTGCGTTGTTCATTATCAAACAAAAATTTGACACAAAAAATAGCGAGTGAAAGACGTGATAAAAACTTTCAGTGCAAGTGTAAACTTTTTAATAACAATTTTCTTTAAGAATATATGTGCAAGTAGAAGTTCAAACAAATAAAATGCACCAACAAATTGTCCCCGTATAAGCTAGCTAATTTCTTTTGTTATTAAAATAGAATTATTAAAGTTATTAATTTAATTCTATTGGTAAAAAAATTTTCTCCCAACCATAATAGTTTTGTGAAAAATTTCTTCACGTTTTGCGTCAATCGCAGATGTCAAGTATTTAACACAAACACAATCACACAAAAAAATATCGATTCTTTTACAAAATACGAATTTCTTTCAATTGACAGAAAAACTTCGATGCTGCTTAGAAAAAAATTGATTCTGTTTAGAAAAAATTCGATTTCTTTTTTGAAAGGAATTCGCCATTAGTGTTGCAAAATTTGGGATACTCGTAAAGTACAGAACCTTAGAATCATTGTTTTCAAAATCAGTGATATTCATGTTCTTAACTTTTAGTTGTCTGACCATTGCTTTCATTCGCTTATCGTTAAGCCTAGTACGCAGATCGCGCTAAAATTTCACTCCCATACAAAATTCTCTCCAAAATGTATCCAAGCTAAAATTCAGCCAAGCATTTTAGCCAAAAGGTACGCAGTTCAAGCTAAAAAACCAAATTTTCGTGCAGCAGTCCATCCGTCAAAATTTAGCGCGTGAAATAATTGGCCGGCACATTATTCTTAAGCTATATTTTGACATTAGTATAAAGATATGCAAGTTAGCAAACTATACGAACAATTGTGAACAGAAAATGGAGTCGGAAATGGAATTGGAAGAATTTTTAGAAGAATTTTTAGAGGAGGATGAAGAAATTGATTTACCCCAGAAAAGAACGGGGGGTAAGAAAAAAATTTTTTTCACCATCGAGGAAAAGAAAAAACTGGCTTCGCTTGTAAAGAATCGCCCATCCATTTGGTGCCTTGAAGAAAAGGCGCATAGCAATTTGGAGTCCATAAACTCCGATTGGCGCAAAATTGCTCTGGAACTTAAAAAAAGTGGCAAGTACAGTTTATTTTCAATAACAATATTCAATAACAAACGTTGTATTTCTAGTTGATGATTGTAAGGCCAACTGGAAGTCTTTGCGGGATAGCCACCGCTACCACAAGGCTCCCCGCAAAACGGGCAAATCAGGAAGTGCCGCAGAAGAACTCCCCCAGGCGACAGAAGTCCTAGATGAGGATAATGCAGAGTGGGAGTTATCTGCATGCTTGGCATTTTTAACGCCAGCTTCCAGTAAAAGAAGGTAGGTGTTTTTAATATTCTTTCTACAAAGATTCAATTTAATATCTTGCGATACTATTTTCAGGACTTATACCAGTGCAATGCCATCATCATCCCTTGCAATTGAGAAGCCAGATGTCAATGCAAGTCAACAAAATGAAACTTTTATCAAATCACAGCCACCGGCTTCCAATTATACTTATGTATGTATTTATTTAAAATTTATAATTCTATATAATATTAATACAAATTGGTGTTCTCGTTTTAGAATACATCAAAGCCTCCAAAAAAAGATGTCATGGGTGAAAATGTCACAAATTTGACCCAGCCTCCATTACATAATTATTCCTTGCTGGCAAATTTAGATCGAGTTTTACAAAAACTACCCGAGGATATAGTCGAACTTGGTCTAAGCTTGCAGCAACAGGTTGTAGCAAGCTTAAAATTAACATTCAAAAAACAAGAACACCTGGAAATTAAAAAATCTTCCAGAAATCCAGAAACTGAGTGTTTTTAGTATTATATAATGAATATGCATGTACATTATTTATAAATTCTTGTTTCTTATAAAATAAAAATCAATCAAAATGGTTCTGTTTTATTTGCTGCTGTGTTGGAGATTTACAGGATATATGAAATTACTTCAATGATGGTGTGAATATTGTCCATCTCAAGAACTGATGTATATTCTTGTGGTTTGTCGAAGGAAAGATGCGTTCCAATTATACTTCATTAAGGGAGTGTTTTGATTGTGAACCCTTGTATGTATGTTTGTTAATTTAGTATTATCAACTTGATTTTTCTAACAGCAGAGTTTTTGATTGCAAGTATAATCAGTTGTAACGAAGCGTTACAATTCCTACATATAAATTTAATCATATTATTATAGTTATACAGTATACATATACCCTAATCATAAAAGCACAATTTACTGTGCAACTATATACGACCCCTGCAGGCATTTTAATCGTTTAGCTATACGATCCCATGCATAGCGTACGTCAATAGTTTAGCATTCACTAGTTTAGTTTAGAAATACTCCTACAAATTTAATATTTAATTTTCATAGTTCACACTATGTTAGAGCCGCAGATGTTATAAGGCGAGGTAAAGAAAACAACAATATGGTCTTTCTTTCTCGTCCAAGTGTGGGTACCAATCTAGTGTATAGAGAATCAAAGATCGGCCGCAACAAAAGCCTTTTTATAGGGTGTTCGGTGACAGATAGGCATTGCTTAGCAGAGTTTACTCAGTTAAGAAGCCAATCTAACTTTTTTTTATAAAATTGTAGGGCATTAGATAGAATAGACATTATTATTTTATTATTTGGTATTATTAAGTATTATTTGTAAGATCCCCCGACCCCGCTTTGTTCCTTTGAGCTCCTCTTCAAGCAGCTCATTGGACAGGTTCTCTGCAGTGAGTTCCACCCGCTTTGTTCCTTAGGTTGTGTGCTAAGGACAAGGGTTTTCTTTTAGAATCCCCGACCGCTTCGTTCCTTTGGGCTCCTCTTCAAGCAGCTCACTGGACAAGGTTCTCCTCCGTGAGTTCCGCCCGCTTTGTTCCTTAGTTTGTGTGCTAGGGACAAGGGTATCTATTCAGATCCCCGACCGCTTAGTTCCTTTGGACTCCTCTTCAAGAAGTTCACTGGACAAGGTTCTCCTCCGTGAGTTCCGCCCGCTTTGCTCCCTAGGTTGCTTACTAGGGACATAGGGTTTCCGATAAGGATCCCCGACCCCGTTTTGTTCCTCTGAGCTTCTCTTCAAGTAGCTCATTGGACAGGTTCTCTGAAGTGAGTTCCACCCGCTTTGTTCCTTAGGTTATGTGCTAAGGACAAGGGTTTTCTTTTAGAATCCCCGACCGCTTCGTTCCTTTGGGCTCCTCTTCAAGCAGCTCACTGGACAAGGTTCTCCTCCGTGAGTTCCGCCCGCTTTGTTCCTTAGTTTGTGTGCTAGGGACAAGGGTATCTATTCAGATCCCCGACCGCTTAGTTCCTTTGGACTCCTCTTCAAGAAGTTCACTGGACAAGGTTCTCCTCCGTGAGTTCCGCCCGCTTTGTTCCCTAGGTTGCTTACTAGGGACATAGGGTTTCCGATAAGGATCCCAGACCCCGTTTTGTTCCTCTGAGCTTCTCTTCAAGTAGCTCATTGGACAGGTTCTCTGAAGTGAGTTCCACCCGCTTTGTTCCTTAGGTTATGTGCTAAGGACAAGGGTTTTCTTTTAGAATCCCCGACCGCTTCGTTCCTTTGGGCTCCTCTTCAAGCAGCTCACTGGACAAGGTTCTCCTCCGTGAGTTCCGCCCGCTTTGTTCCTTAGTTTGTGTGCTAGGGACAAGGGTATCTATTCAGATCCCCGACCGCTTAGTTCCTTTGGACTCCTCTTCAAGAAGTTCACTAGACAAGGTTCTCCTCCGCGAGTTCCGCCCGCTTTGTTCCCTAGGTTGCTTACTAGGGACATAGGGTTTCCGATAAGGATCCCCGACCCCGTTTTGTTCCTCTGAGCTCCTCTTCAAGCAGCTCATTGGATAGGTTCTCTTCAGTGAGTTCCACCCGCTTTGTTCTTTAGGGTGTGTGCTAAGGACAAGGGTTTTCTTTTAGAATCCCCGACCGCTTCGTTCCTTTGGGCTTCTCTTCAAGCAGTTCATTGGACAAGGTTCTCCTCCGTGAGTTCCGCCCGCTTTGTTCCTTAGTTTGTGTGCTAGGGACAAGGGTCTCTATACAGAGTTCCCGACCGTTTAGTTCCTTTGGGCTCCTCTTCAAGAAGTTCACTGGACAAGGTTCTCCTTCGAGAGTTTCCGACCGTTTCGTTCCCCAGGTTGCGTGCTGGGGACACATTATATGAAATACCGTGTTAGTTATTTAGGTTAACAAAATATTGTACTATATGAAATACCGTGTTATTTTATCTCAAGAGACAGACTATTGTTAACCAAGTTATATGAAATACCCTGTTATAAATTTCGAACGAATAAAAAAAATTAATCAAAGGAAATTAAACTATTTCATTCGGAGTTGAAGACCCTCCAAGCCCAAGTTTCGTTGCTTCTTTGGGAAGAATCCTGGACACCGGCGAGCTTACCTCAGCCACGAAGAAAAAGCATCACAAATTGGCGCCCGAGCAGGGACCTTTGAAGGGTCAACCGAACTCCGACCGCCGACCAACCCGAAATCTTTCAAGGCAACACCGACCGCCGTTTTCCGTTTTATTCCGATAAGCCCTTGAAGGATTTATCTGTATCCCGACCGCCGAATTAACTGAGACCCTTCAAAAAGTTCCACCGAACTACTACCGCATTAACCAGAACCAGATCCGCACCGACCAGCTTCAACATGTCCGATTCCGAGGAACCTCCGATGAGCGAATACAACCCATATGCAAATCTTGGATTCATATATTTCCTGAAGAAACCTGAGCTCATCGAAGTCCTAACTGCTAGAAATTTGGACACAAGTGGCAATATGCAAGTGCTCCGGAAAAGGCTAAGTCAACACTTTAAAGAGCTCCGAACGCATAAATCTACCCAGAACCTGTGCGAGGAATGGGAAGGCATTATAGAAGAAAGAAATAATGCTGAACCCACTGACGAAGAACCGCCCGGCAGCAAACAGCCGTTTACAAGTCAAATTGACATCCCCGTCCCACCGCCGCCACCCAGGACACCATTATTATTGAACGTCCCTGAATTTAGAAAACCATTCTCTGTACCAGCACCGATATATCAGCCATACACTGGATTAAATCTTCCATCTTGCTCCTACAACCAGACTACTAGCGCTCCAATACCGCCGCCGAGACCAGAACTTCGCCCACAACCGTCTCCCCGTCTCACTTTAAGTTACGAGGCCGAAGTTATGAACATGGTCCGTAAATGGGGATTGAGGTTCGATTCCACTGGGAACCCCCTAGAGTTTTTGGAGAGGATAGAAGAACTAACCAACATACCGCCGAACGATATGCTTAGACCGCTCCCAGAAATATTCCGCGGAACAGCATTGGAGTGGCTACGAATTAAACGGAACAGCTTCTCATCATGGGAAGAATTTCGTAGCCTGTTTCTGCAACATTTTCTACCAGCGCGGTACTTATTTCGCCTTGAAGATGAGATCTTCAGAAAACGCCAAGGTCCGCGAGAGCGAGCAAAGGATTTTATAATGGCAGCTCAGTATCTGATCCGCCAGCATCCCCGCCTAACCGCAGCTGACCTTATAGATAGAATATACGAAAATCTCCGACCAGAATACCGATACTACGTGCGACGTGCAGACTTCAGGACGTTAGACGAGTTGATTATCCTAACTGAGGAATTCGAGGCAATAAGAAACGACGAGCGAAACTACCGCCCTTCGGCCAACTTCAGTCAGTCCGTCCCACCTCATAGAGCTCCCCAGCCGAACATCCCAGCGATAAGAGGTAGTAACACTTACCACCGCCCCGCATCTGGTCCTCAACACTCGTCGCCTATTCCTTTGAACAGAGCACTTCCAGCCGCCATGCCACCGTACGACCGTTCAACACACTGCTGGAATTGTAAGCAGCGAGGACACCAGAAAGAAAGCTGCCGTCGACCGTTCCGTCTATTTTGTTCTTTCTGTGGCCTAGATGGAGTGCTAACCAAAGACTGTAATTGCCAAAGGACACCCGTTGCCGTAATGAACACTCCGCCAGCGTCAGATCCACGATTGTTTGTCCCAATCAAACTCAACGAACAGGTATTCCAGGCTTTAGTCGATACCGGCTCCACGAAGACGTTTGTGGGAGATGCCTTACGACAGGAATTTAAATTATTGGAGATGCCTATGCGGGATTACGAAAGGGGTATTCACATGGCCAACGGAAATCCAGTTGTCACTTCGGAACACTACACAGTAACTTTCTATTTAGGCGAGACGCCCGTCACTGGAGAAGTTACCTACCTACCAGGGTTAAAGGAAGATGCCATATTCGGAATGGATATATTAGGAAAAGTAGGCATCCAGATATTTGTCAATGGAAAGCAAATTACCGAGAAAAAGGGTATGAAATCTATAGAGATTGACTTTGCGTACTCAGCCTTCGAGTTGCCTGGTAACAAACTTGACATAAATAGTTCTTCGATAGTATATCCTACCGATACCAAACCACCAGTCATCACCGTAACACCAGAATGCCAGATCACCACCGGACGACAAGTAGAATTTAAGCCAACCGCCGCCGCCGCCGTCACCCGAGATTCTACCATCTCTTCTACCTACTCCGACAAACCCTCATGCACCTCCTCTGTCAACAACAAGAGTAAGATCACGCACCAATACACATCTACCGAACCAGCAGCAACCAAGGCAATACCGAATGTCAAACCCACAGTAAAAAAACCACGTAAGTTGTGGGTGAAACAACCAGCCACCGTAACCGTCGCCACCCATATTTACGCCAACGACAAATCCGAACCTCTTGACATTATGAAGCTCGCAAAACCGCCCGATGATCCTAAGGGGAAGCCAGTACCGACGACTCCAACCCATCGCAAGAAGGCAACCAAAGTCCCGAGTGACCCCTTTCAAGGGATATCGTTGAAGGGGAAGAAACACTACAGGGCGTTTTCCATCAAGCGTCCATGGGGAAACATCTCGGTACGCTTTAACAAGAAAGGCAATCAAGCGATCATAAAGTGGCACGACCAGAAGAAGTCAATAGAGGTCCCACAATAAACCAACATCCAAGTCCGAATCCACTTTTATTTTACTAAGCATTTAGTTCTTTATTTTTAATTAACCGTTATATTAATTTCTTTAATTAAGTTAAAAGTATTAAAAAAAAAAAAAAAAAAAAGACAAAAAAAAAACACAAAAAACAAAAAACACAAAAAAAAAAAAAACAACACAAAATCAGAAAAAAAAATATATATATATATATAAATGTATCTAAATAAATATAAATATAAGTCTTTTAAAAAAAAAAAGAATATATGTATAAAGAAGAGAGGGTTCTCGTCTACTAAAGTAAGGGGGGACTGTAACGAAGCGTTACAATTCCTACATATAAATTTAATCATATTATTATAGTTATACAGTATACATATACCCTAATCATAAAAGCACAATTTACTGTGCAACTATATACGACCCCTGCAGGCACCTTAATCGTTTAGCTATACGATCCCATGCATAGCGTACGTCAATAGTTTAGCATTCACTAGTTTAGTTTAGAAATACTCCTACAAATTTAATATTTAATTTTCATAGTTCACACTATGTTAGAGCCGCAGATGTTATAAGGCGAGGTAAAAAAAACAACAAAATGGTCTTTCTTTCTCGTCCAAGTGTGGGTACCAATCTAGTGTATAGAGAATCAAAGATCGGCCGCAACAAAAGCCTTTTTATAGGGTGTTCGGTGACAGATAGGCATTGCTTAGCAGAGTTTACTCAGTTAAGAAGCCAATCTAACTTTTTTTTATAAAATTGTAGGGCATTAGGTAGAATAGACATTATTATTTTATTATTTGGTATTATTAAGTATTATTTGTAAGATCCCCCGACCCCGCTTTGTTCCTTTGAGCTCCTCTTCAAGCAGATCATTGGACAGGTTCTCTGCAGTGAGTTCCACCCGCTTTGTTCCTTAGGTTGTGTGCTAAGGACAAGGGTTTTCTTTTAGAATCCCCGACCGCTTCGTTCCTTTGGGATCCTCTTCAAGCAGCTCACTGGACAAGGTTCTCCTCCGTGAGTTCCGCCCGCTTTGTTCCTTAGTTTGTGTGCTAGGGACAAGGGTATCTATTCAGATCCCCGACCGCTTAGTTCCTTTGGACTCCTCTTCAAGAAGTTCACTGGACAAGGTTCTCCTCCGTGAGTTCCGCCCGCTTTGTTCCCTAGGTTGCTTACTAGGGACATAGGGTTTCCGATAAGGATCCCCGACCCCGTTTTGTTCCTCTGAGCTTCTCTTCAAGTAGCTCATTGGACAGGTTCTCTGAAGTGAGTTCCACCCGCTTTGTTCCTTAGGTTATGTGCTAAGGACAAGGGTTTTCTTTTAGAATCCCCGACCGCTTCGTTCCTTTGGGCTCCTCTTCAAGCATCTCACTGGACAAGGTTCTCCTCCGTGAGTTCCGCCCGCTTTGTTCCTTAGTTTGTGTGCTAGGGACAAGGGTATCTATTCAGATCCCCGACCGCTTAGTTCCTTTGGACTCCTCTTCAAGAAGTTCACTGGACAAGGTTCTCCTCCGTGAGTTCCGCCCGCTTTGTTCCCTAGGTTGCTTACTAGGGACATAGGGTTTCCGATAAGGATCCCCGACCCCGTTTTGTTCCTCTGAGCTTCTCTTCAAGTAGCTCATTGGACAGGTTCTCTGAAGTGAGTTCCACCCGCTTTGTTCCTTAGGTTATGTGCTAAGGACAAGGGTTTTCTTTTAGAATCCCCGACCGCTTCGTTCCTTTGGGCTCCTCTTCAAGCAGCTCACTGGACAAGGTTCTCCTCCGTGAGTTCCGCCCGCTTTGTTCCTTAGTTTGTGTGCTAGGGACAAGGGTATCTATTCAGATCCCCGACCGCTTAGTTCCTTTGGACTCCTCTTCAAGAAGTTCACTGGACAAGGTTCTCCTCCGCGAGTTCCGCCCGCTTTGTTCCCTAGGTTGCTTACTAGGGACATAGGGTTTCCGATAAGGATCCCCGACCCCGTTTTGTTCCTCTGAGCTCCTCTTCAAGCAGCTCATTGGACAGGTTCTCTTCAGTGAGTTCCACCCGCTTTGTTCTTTAGGTTGTGTGCTAAGGACAAGGGTTTTCTTTTAGAATCCCCGACCGCTTCGTTCCTTTGGGCTTCTCTTCAAGCAGTTCATTGGACAAGGTTCTCCTCCGTGAGTTCCGCCCGCTTTGTTCCTTAGTTTGTGTGCTAGGGACAAGGGTCTCTATACAGAGTTCCCGACCGTTTAGTTCCTTTGGGCTCCTCTTCAAGAAGTTCACTGGACAAGGTTCTCCTTCGAGAGTTTCCGACCGTTTCGTTCCCCAGGTTGCGTGCTGGGGACACATTATATGAAATACCGTGTTAGTTATTTAGGTTAACAAAATATTGTATTATATGAAATACCGTGTTATTTTATCTCAAGAGACAGACTATTGTTAACCAAGTTATATGAAATACCCTGTTATAAATTTCGAACGAATAAAAAAAATTAATCAAAGGAAATTAAACTATTTCATTCGGAGTTGAAGACCCTCCAAGCCCAAGTTTCGTTGCTTCTTTGGGAAGAATCCTGGACACCGGCGAGCTTACCTCAGCCACGAAGAAAAAGCATCACACAGTGTTTTGTGGAACAAAGCACACTTTGAACTTTCGACTATTTAAGATGCCTAAATCGGCGGCTGGACACTTGCCCTGCAATCAAAAAGCAAGCGAGTTTTCGAAAGGCACTTGAGCCACCTTTTGCTTCAGAATGACAGGCTGGTACTTTACCACGGGTTCCACTGTCGGTGTAACTGGCTGAAATTTAAAAAATGTTTACCCATTATTCATGCTAAAATAATTATTTTTTTTTACTAACCTCTATTTCTCTGGGTTTATTACTCATCGTTTCATAAAATGGACTACCAGGATAATCGTATTGACTCGAATCAACTGAGTGGACATAGCCATCTTTCGATAAAACTGCGATGAGGAGTATTGATCATGATGATATGTAAGAAACAAACTATTTCTTACACTCATATCACTCTTCGTCTTGTTTCTCTGAGGTTACTATAGTAAAAATGATAAATGATGATTTATTGAAAGAAGTTTGATGGAAGTAAAAAACTTACCAGATTTGGAATCCATATTATAGCCAATGAACAGTGAGGTCTCCATTAGTTGTAGGCAGTTGGAGTCATTACCGCTTTGTTACTGCACTGGCAATGCATATTCTTCCAGTCTGTTTTTTTTTTTTTAAATTGTGTCCATTGCATTTGGTAAGTGGCTCGTCATTACGGTCCATGAATTCAGGGTGTTTGTTGTTGTTGGAAGTAGAATTGCTAGTACTTACTTCAACAGTTGACACTCTCAGAACCAATGGACTTCCACTACTTACAGCAGCAATAGCCTCTGGCGGGCTGCTACAATTATTATCTTTATCATCGTCTGCCTTAAGGAGTAGTCGTCGTTGAGAGTTGGGTGTTCTCTTTAGTGCACTGGCGAAAATATTTGCATTTGGTAAACGGCTTTCAGACTTTCTAAATGGTTGCTGTAATTTGACCAAATTTAATTCATATTTACTTGCATTTGCAGCCGATATGGATGATGACGATGATGATAACGATGTTAGCGGTAAATGGCCTTTCTCTTCTTTTATTGCTGATGATGATGATGAAAATAATTTTTGTGATGATTCTGAATCTATTTCAGTGTGATCTTTTTGCTGGTTTTGTTTTTGGTGTGAATGTTGTTTGTTATGATGGAGTTTAACTGACTTTTTGTTTTGGCTTTTATTTTGTCAAACTATGACTTGTTGTGTCTTCAATTTGAGCAGTTGGAGGCGCCCCAGGAGGATTGCTAATCAAATTGGCGGCTGTTGTAACAGATTCCAATAGGGAACCTATGCGAATAAATAATATTTAAAGGACTGTGAATATATGTAACAAAAACAAATGTCAACCATTACCTGATTCAATATCATTTGTACCCTCCCAAAGCTGAAGTGTACCAAAGGCATTCATTGTGGTATTATTATTATTAAAACTTCGCTAGCGGGAAAAAAAATATTTTTACTTTTGTACAAAAGTACTTTTTGGCTTATGTAGTTAAGCCTTTACTTGAATTCTGGTTTTCAATCTAAAAATGCAGCTTCGTTCTGCCATGGAAGGGCTTTAATCGGAGAGTTGACAAATTCCTTGAGTTTGTTCCTCAAAATTTTTCCACTATCGCTGGGCCTTCCAGCAGCGAATTGGAAAGAACTCATTTGACCATCCGGCGAAATCTGTTTTCTCCATTCACCTTCAATTAAAGTTCCCGAGGCGTCATAGTGATCTACGTATTTCGGTGGGCAATATGTAGACTTGCTGGTCCGGATGAGGTAGTTGTGGAGATAGCAACATGCGCTCACTACCTTTTGCGACTTGTCTGGGCCACAAAACATCGTTCGCGAAAGACAGATCCACTTCGAAACTGCTATTCCAAAGCTGTTCTCAACGCAACGTCGTGCTCGGCTAATCCTGTAATTTGCAATGCGCTCTTCATCTGACAATTTATGCGGTTTTCTTGGGGCAAAAGGTTTCACTATGCGTTTTTTTAGCGGGAAAGCATCATCCGCTACAAAATAAAAAGGCAGCTTTTCGGACCCAACTGGCATGTCTGGTGGAAATGGTAGTTTATCTTGTAAGATTAACCTTCCAAGCTTAGTTGACCCAAACACGTTTGCATCACCTTCACTTCCGTACTCGCCCACATCGATGTACACAAATTTGTAATTTGCGTCCGAAATCGCCATCAATACAATGCTATGAAATCCCTTAAACAAAAAATAATTAAAATTAAAAATATGTTTATAAATGTTTATTGAACGGACTTACTTTGTAGTTATAGAACATGCTTCCTGCATTTGGTGGACATTTAATGGCAACATGTTTGCCATCAATTGCTCCTACGCAGTTAGGCAGCTTCCATTGGGCATTGAATTCGTTGGCGATTCGGATCATCTGTGTTTCATCAAGTTCAGGGATCTCGTTAGACAAGGCTCTGCAAATTGCAGTGCAAACATCCTTTAGAATTGTCCCAAAATGTTGCTTGCTGATCCTGTATACTACCGCAACGTGCCTCTGTATTGCCCCACTTGCAAGGAACCTAAATTTCAGAAGTTAATTTTAATAACAAACATAAATATTTGTACGTACTCGATGACAACGGCAAATTTTTCTAAGGGAGTTATGTTGTCATGGGGCCTGGTGTTCCTACCTGGCAGCAGAAATGGTTCGACAATTTCGAACAAGATCCTGAATGACTCTGGTTCCATGTGGAAGTTTTCTTTGAAAACTTTCCATTTGAAACCATGTCCAAAAACTGTAACGAAGGATATTTGTTATGTAAGTAGGTATGTAGAAATTTTTAACAATATCGAAAGATCTATACTTACGTCTGTTGAAAAACGTCCTTTTGTCATTCTTTCGCACAAGTAGGGATTCACTCGCACAGATGGAAGTTTTTTGGTCCTGATTGCAGCTATTGTCATAACTTGCGCAGCTGCACAAATAACTAAATGTTCTTCCAGCTCCTGTAAATCCATTTTAAATTTCAAAACAAAATATAACCATTGTATATTTATAAACTATAGTAGTCCCATGAAGAGGAACGAACGTAGCGCTGCCCGGTGATCACATGCTGAACCCTGTGGAACTTGTTTAGTAAAGGGGGTAGGGGTTTGAGAACTATCAGATAATGAAAGGCATAGAAATAAAAAATGAGATTAAAGAAATAATAGATGAACGAGAAGAATGTACATATATAAAATTTATAAGAGACAAGAAAACAATCATTTTCCGTTTTTTCTTGTATCATCTTTGTATGCAAAGGGGTAGGATGTAGCTATGTAGTCTGTGGGTATAGAAAGAAATATAGTAAAAATTGACAAGGAGGTATTTGTGCCTTTCGCTGTTTGATGCAAAAAATACTGTAAGACAAAAAAGCCATGATTGCCACTTACAGAAATAGGATATTTTTAAATAAGTATGTGAAATATATGAAATATAAACACATATATTTATATTTACAGGGTATTTTAAATAAAATCCATCAAAATTTTTAAACATGTAGGTGAGTCGAAAAAAAATTGTTGGGAAGTGAGGAGGGGGCTTTATCTGCCTCTAAGGTGAGAGGGGCGATTCTCTAAATAAATAGAAAAAGAATATTAAAACACAGTTATTACCAGCATTACCTACAAAATCATGAGGATAAATTTTTGTTTTTGAAACAAAATATTTGTGTTGTTATTCCCATACAGTACCTATTGTATGTTCTTAAAGGTAATTTTGAAAATCAAAAAAAATGTTTTTTTTCTATAGAAAATTTTGAAAAATTTGGCATGCCAATATAATTATACTTAAAAAGTTTTTTTTTTAAAGCTACTCAATCATTTTTTTGGAAAAAATTGTTTCTAGGTATAGAAAATTTTTTGAAAATTTTCAAAAAAACTGAATTTCAGTATGCAAATTTTAAAAGTCAATTAAATAATACCTACAAATTATTTTTAAAAGCTACTTTTTCGGAGAAAATTGTTTTTAGGTACAGAAATTTTTTTGAAAATTTTCAAAAAAACTGAGTTTCAGCATTCAAATTTTAAAAGTCAGTTAAATAATATCTAAAAATTATTTTTAAAAGCTACTTTTTCGGAAAAAATTGTTTTTAGGTACAGAAAATTTTCAAAAAATTAATTTTAGTGTGCTTATTTCAAAAATCAGTTAGATTATAACTAAAAATTATTTTTAATATAAGTGCAAATTTTAAAAGTCAATCAAATTATACCTAAAAATTATTTTTAAAAGCTACTTTTTCCGGAAAAATTGTCTTTAAAAAAATTAAATCTATTTTTTGGAAAAAATTATTTTTAGGTGTTTTATTTTGATACGTATTTTTATAATCGCAATCGCATCTCAAAATTGACTTGATCGATTTGATCCAGTGTATTTAAGCAAGTTTTTTTAATTAAGTATTTTTTTTCTTAACACATAAAACGTAACACACTCATAAATTCACTTACTGAAAAATGACTTACCTATTGAAGAAAACAAAATACTCTTCTTCTTATATTGAGAAAATACTCTTCAGTTACTTTGAAAGAACATCAAAATGTAAGCTTTATAAGATTTCTAAGTAAGAAGCCTTTAAAAATGAAAGCAATCAATTTTTTTGAAATACTCGAAATAGGACGATAATCAACAAATTTTGTTTTTTGTTTTCTTCAATGATTCCAAACTTTTGCGTGTATCCTTCTCCATATCACCCAGTGGGGTAGAATACTAAATGCGTTTTTTTTTAAAGAGGTTTCCCCAGTAGGCATAGTCCTCGTTCTATTACTACCCGAAACTACTGTAAAGCACATGCATTTTTTTGTCATGAGGTTTCCCCAGAAGGCCCAGTTCTCGCTCTATTACTACTTCAAACTACTATAAAGCACATGCATTTTTTTTCATGAGGTAACTTAATTGTAATAATTATATAAATATAGGTTTAATATACATTTTGCATATACATACTTATAGAGAAATAAATAAATAAAATGTGTGTTTGTACCTAAAGAAAATATTTATAAATAAAAAATAAATAAAAATATCAGAACCTTCTTCACATACATTTTATCACCGTCAGTTTAAAAAATTGAACCTAAAGATATTTTATCTTTGAATTTGCCTTCATGTCCTTGTTTATTTTCCTTGTGGTCAGCATTATAAGTCCAATCAGTAAAAATCTGGCAATCTTCTGGTGTTCTGTTGTTGTACACTTGATTCCTAATACCCTTTCCTTTTGCTTCATTATATCACACAACCATGTTTCGGCTATTCTTTCTTTTGTTTGGTAATTCCGGATATGTTCTTCGAAGATAATTTGCAAATTTCTAACAGTTCTTTCGAAAAGAATCGAAGGAACTGTTAGTTTCCCAAACTCCGAAGTTGTGGTTGTTGACTTATAGGCTCTTAGTTTTATTAACAAAGTTTCTTCCCGAACTTTGTTAGTATCGTCGATCATAAAACTAGAGCAAGATTCACAAATTAGCCGTTTTTTTTAGTTTCCCTGCTGCAAATCCGGCATAACAAGCAGCTGCTGCTTTCTGCTTTATGTTGTTTTCAATGGGTACCTGGAATTGGAAATCATTTTCCTCTCTTGAGTCGATTTCCATTCCTCCATCGATGTCAGCAACCTGCAAAAGCGGTTCTGCTCCAGCGTCTTCGTACCCTGAATATTTGGCTGAAGTAAAATGCTGGAAGATTATTTGTTTGAGATTGCGGATAAATCTCCAAGCCGATGGATTCTTTTCTTACGATCCTCTATTTGATCGTATCATGGAAAATAGATTTTCAGCTACATCTGTGTTCAAATGTGCTGGAAGGAGATAGCTCTGCTCCTCGCTTTTGAGGTATTCCCACATTTCCTCTATTCCCTGCAGTGTTTGCTGCATTCCTTTAAAGCAAGGAGGGATTGATCTGATATTGTTTATCAATCTCCACGTTGAAACCCAGCTTCTTGCTGTTTTTATTGAATCGAGGGTTTCCGTAAATTCAGATATCACCTGCTGGTTGGGATTTCTTGAATGAAGGTGTCCCGTGTTTAGATTATCAAATAGATCATTCATATTTTTGATAAATCTAGCTGTTGCTTCAGCAACTTTTTTCTCCGCTTCCGATTCGAAGAATCTTATGCTCAATGCGTACAGGATTCCGGAGTACACATTTGCGCTGAATACTTGGGTAGCCAACTTGACTGACAACTTCTCAAAACCGTTGGGGCGGATGTGGGCCTGAGTGAGTTTGAAAAAAACTTGCACCTTCATCCCTTCCGAATCTGCCCCAAAAATCTTCTCCAGAATTCGCCAATCCACGACATCATCCCCAACCGTAATTTGATGTTTAAGAAGAGTATTTCGGACACTCTTGAAGAGATGTGGATAGTCGTGAAGCAAAAATATTCTGTTATTTTCTATTTCCACATATACTTTGTCCTGGAAGGAAAGGGTTTCTCGAAGCCGCTTGTAAGCTAAAACGTTGACGGATCCTTGGTCACAGCTTGTTGCAACGACTTTCATTCCGCATTGAGTAACTCCTGTAATTATGGTGAGCAACATTTTGGATAGTGTATTTCCGTCTGGTGATCCAACATAATACACAATCGTTTGCTTCCCGTTGCGGTTCAAACTTCGAAGAGTGAACACCATCATCTTAGAGGCTATTGTCTTCTCCCTACCGAACTCTCCATAGTCAGTATAGCCGTATATTAAATCATCTTTAATGTTGTACTCTAGTTCTTTCTTGATCGACATTTCGTCGAACAAGAGTACGCATTTTTTGTCCATGGCTGTCATGCCCTTGGCTTTTTCAGTCAGTAAGTCTTTCATTGGCTTGTTGAGGCCCGTTGGTAGCCGTATCTCGGAATGCCATCGGTAGATGGTGCTAACCGAGGGCAGCTTAAATCCGGAGCTCAGCATGAAGGAGTAGCATGCTGGGGATTTGAAGAAAAATTTCAAGAATAAGTCCTTTTCTTTGGATTCCCACGGTGTATTTTGCTTATGGAAAAGCTGTGCAAAAATGAAAGTCTGTAATTCCTCCGAAAAGTCTTCCATATGCGCGTCCAGACCTTTCTTGAACCTATATTCTGGGTCCCGAAACTGTTTGACAGGTGTATCAAAAATGTTTCGTGGATAGACTATCGGCTTCTCTATTTTTTGTACTGGTGCCGCTTCATAAGACGAGTATCAAGGAGAAGGAAACTGCGAGGGAGAAATCTGTGAAGATGGAGGAACTTCGGGGATCCTATAATCTCTGATATAGGTATGTGAGCAGCTCGCAGCAATATTCATCAGTGGTAAAGGTGGGCTGAAATCTACGGGTTGAGAAGGGGGTGGAGGTGGAGGTTGAATATGAGATGAGGGCTGTGAAACCTGGATTGCAGAAGTGACCGTGGAAGTCGGCTGCTTCCGGGTTCTGAACGCCTCCATAACGCGAAGACATGCTTTGTCATTAGCAATGTCCGAACAACTACAAATCGACGCAGAAGATATCGGAAGAGCATATTTGGATAGACATTTCCGAGTAGATTTTTCGAAAATGTCCTTGACATAGAAATGCTTTTAACACATTAAGGATATTTTTGATATATCCTTGATGTTTGCAACATTTCCATGCTTTATCCAAATCGCTCTTCTATGGTCCTTTGGTACCTGAAAAAAAGAGACAGGACCTAACCGAATTTGCTGCTCCCCACAATTTGCGTAGCAACAGAAAACCATAGTGAATTAAATTTTTTAAATGATATCATCATCGTCGGCTCGACAACCGGGGTCCGGTCCTGGCCTCCTTCAACAAGTCTCTCCACCCATCCCGGTCTCGAGCCGCCGCCATCCAGTTGCGCACCCCAAGGCTCCGGGCGTCCTGGTCTACGCCATCTCTCCAGCGCAAGCATGGTCTACCACGCTGTCGTCTACCATAGAATGTACCACAAAGAACTTTCCGAGCAGGTTCCTCTTCGCTCATGCGAGCTAGGTGCCCTGCCCACCGGAGTCTACCGAGCTTAATTTTTGTCACGATATCTGCTTCAAGGTAGATTGCGTACAATTGATGATTGTACCGTCTCCGGAATCGTCCTTCCTCACATATGGGGCCAACAATTCTCCTTAAGACTTTTCTCTCGAACGCGGCTAAGAGGTCGGAGTGCCTTTTGCTAAGCACCCAAGTCTCGGATCCATATGTGAGTACTGGCAGGACCATGGTCCTGTACAGCAGCAGTTTTGAAGTTATGGTGAGATTTCTGGATTTGAAGAGCTTTGACAGACTATAGTAGGCTCTGTTGGATTTGAGAAGCCGCCCGCGTATTTCTTCTTCTATATTGTTATCGGCTGCTACTATTGACCCAAGGTATTTAAAGGATTGCACCACTTCAAATTCGTGCTCCGCTACCTTGATTGTTTGACCAACTGTTCCTCTCGCATTCGACGCCACCATGTACTTTGTTTTACCTTCACTAATGTGCAGCCCCAGATTTTGTGCCGCCTGCTCGATCTGGATGAAGGAATCATGTACAGCTTGCTCGGTTCTTCCGATGATGTCGATGTCGTCTGCGTAAGCCAGTATCTGGCTGGACTTGTTGACGATGGTCCCTCTTGTTGCCGTGCCAGAGTCACGGATTGCTTTCTCCAACGCCAGGTTGAAGAGGAGGCAGGCCAAACCATCCCCTTGTCGGAGTCCATTAAAGATGTTGATTGGTTTGGATAGCAATCCGGCTATTTTTACTTGGCTTGTTACGTTGGTCATGGTCAACCTACATAGTCGTGTCAATTTATTTGGGATGCCGAATTCTCTCATGGCTTTGTAAAGTTCTACCCTGGCTATGCTATCGTAGGCGGCCTTAAAGTCTATAAACAGGTGGTATGTTGGGATGTTAAATTCTAGACATTTTTCCATCGCCTGCCTAAGGGTAAAGATCTGATCAGTTGTTGATTTGCCTGGAATGAAACCACACTGATATTGTCCGATGATGGTTTTAGCGTATGGGGTTATCCGGTCTTGTAGGATAGAGGAGAGTATCTTATAGGCGGTACTCAACAACGTGATACCTCTATAATTGCTGCACGTTGTGACATCTCCCTTCTTATGTATGGGGCAAATGATACCGTTTCGCCAGTCTTCTGGAATTTCTTCATGCTCCCACACGTGCACTATAATCTCATGAATTGCTTGACGTAAAGCTGGCCCACCGTGTTGAAATAGTTCGGCTGGTATACCATCGGCTCCCGGGGCTTTGTTTTTCTTTAGCCGGCCTATAGCCTTCTCAACCTCTTCTATGCTTGGTGGCGGCAACATAGGGTACTCTTCTTGAAGTAGTGGAGCCTCCACTTCTGCAGTGAGCTGACCATTTAGCAATTCGTTGAAGTACACTTCCCATCGCTCCAGTATGCTTTGAGGATCGGTGATCAGATTTCCCTCTCCGTCCTTGCAGTATGTGCAGCGTGGTGTGTACTGCGTCATGTTTCGGACAGATTGGTAGAACTTCCGCGCCTGGTGCGGACCTCGCTCTCGGCTTTTCTCTATTTCACAGATTATGTTCTTCTCCCAGGCTGATTTTTTCTGTCTGTGAAGCCGTTTTTCAATTCTTCTGAGCTCTTTATATTCGTCTTGGCGTGCCCGCGTTCTATGAGATTGTTGCATTGCTCGGTACGCAACATTCTTACGTTCAGTCGCTAGCTTGCATTCATCATCAAACCAGTCGTTCCGATTTCTACGACTGCTGCCTAAGATGGAGTTGACAGTACTAATGACAGTATTCTTAAGGCGTGTCCACTTCTCATCTACGCCCAGCATACTGGCTCCAGGACTTACTCTACCCAGTTCTAGGGCGAGTCCTAACGCATTACCAAAGGTGTTACTGGTGTTTTCATTGCGCAGAGCAGCCGTGTTGATTCGAACCTGATCGGCGGATGCAATACGTCTTCGCAAGGCAATCCGCCCTCGGAAAACCATACCAACAAGATAGTGATCCGAGTCGATATTGGCACCTCGGTACGTTCGTACCGTCATCAAGTTCGAGTAGTGGCGACGGTCTATCAACACGTGGTCAATTTGGTTACGAGTGACTCCATCAGGTGATACCCAGGTGGCTTTGTAGATATCTTTACGCGGGAACCTGGAACTCGCAACGACCATGTTTTTCGATGCTGCCAATTCTAAGACTCGAAGTCCGTTGTCATTAGTGTTCTCATGCAAACTATGGGTGCCTGCGTAATGCCTGAATACCGGCTCCCGACCTATTTTTGCATTCAAATCCCCAAGGATGATTTTTACGTCATACCTTGGACAGGCATTGAGGGCCCTCTCGACTTGTTCGTAGTAAGTCTCTTTTTCTTTGTCTGAGGACTCCTCCGTAGGTCCGTGAACGTTAATGAGGCTGATGTTCTTAAATTTGCCTCGCACGCGAAGGGTGCTTATAGCGTTAAAGCCGATGATGGCAGACTTCATTTTTTCGCCGACTAGGAAGCCTACCCCGAGCACATGGTGTTTTGTATGACAGCTGTAGTATAAGTCATAATCTTTCTTCTGTAGAACACCATTCCCTGTCCATCTTATTTCTTGAAGTGCTGTTATGTCAGCTTTATATTTTGACAGGGCATCGGCTAGCTGCTGAGCAGCTCGAGCTCTATAGAGGGATCGTACGTTCCATAAGAAAATTCGTAAATCGTTATTCCGTTTTCTTTGCGTGGGTTGTCGTCGTGAGATCAGTTCGTTTCCGAGGCTTGTTGCTGGTCTCGTAATTCTTCTAGTTTTACGGAACAGGAAATTAACCTGTTGCCAACCTGTGGAACCAGCCTGATCATATTAGCCAAACCTTTTTAAAGGCTTGTTTCTAGCGGCCGCCGCGAAGAGGCTATGATCACACTTCCACCAGTCCGAATAGTTACGGCACGTGCATGTTTTCGTATGCTACATGTTATTCCCCCTATTCGGCTGATGGCTGACCGATGATATACAATGATATACAATGTTAAAATTAAGCAAAATATAATTCAAACGAGCTGAAAGAAATTGTTGGCTAGAAAAATGTTAAGATAAGTATGTGGAATCAAGCAATATAAATATTTCAATAGAGCTGAAAGAAATGTATGGTTAGTAAAATGTTAAGATAATAATATATTAAATTTTTTAATTAATGAATATCAATAAATAAATTATTAAATAGGATGAAAAAAAAGAAATTATTTTAATAGTATATAAATGATTAAAATAAGTAATTTAATATATAAATTTATTTATATGGTAAATTAAATAAATCAATATAGTATATGAATTTATGTATCAAAATCAAAAATCTATGTCCTAACACCCTATTGCTTTCAGAAGTTTAAAAAGGTATTCAGAACTGAAAAAAAGTAAAATTAAAAATTTAACTAACTTCGCACTAACACCCTGTACCTAATTAAAGAAATCGAAAAAAAAATGATGAAATCAACAAAAAATTACTGTAACAATAGCGAAATAAAAAAAATTAACTAACTTTACTCGAACACCCTGTAAATTTAAAAGTAAAAAAAATTAATAAATCAACAAAAAACTTTCAAAACACTGCACTTATTTATATAACAACTAAATCGCATAAACGCCCTAACGGTTTAATTTAAATGCAGACAAAAAAAACAAAATTGACAATATATGTACAAAACTATATAAAAACACAAAAACGTTTATAAAAAAATCACAAACTCAAACTAACTAAGAATACTGCACTAAAATAAAAATTTAATGTGATGTTTATGTTAAAAACACCCTATGGAAAAGAAACTCTATTCTAAAAATTTAGAAAACACTGCACTAATATTATAAAAAAATGTAACTATATATATCTAATAATGTTTTAGATTGTTTTGAATTTAAGGTTTAAAAAAAACTTTTTAAAGGCAGAAATGTTTCACTCACAGCACCAAAATATGGTAAATTCCAGAAATTTGTCAGTTTTCAAAAAACTATAAATTCACAATTTTGTATTAATTTCGCAATCAATTTAAAATTATTGAATTCAAAAATTACTGCAATTAAACCACTTTCACTTGCACTGTTACTGAAACTGAATACAAAAAGCTCTTTAGCTGATATATGATAAATCTTTCATCTCACTCCAGCAATAAGAAACAAACAAAATTCGTTAGCAAAATAAAAACCGTTGAATCTTACAAAGAAAAAAATCTGACATGATTGCCACATTTGAAAATTTCTAAGTTAATAAGTTAAGCAGATTTTATTTTAAGATTTGGTTGATTTTGTTAATGTAAATTATTGTTAATTTAAGGTATCATAAGGGCTATAATTGTTTTAGGCCCAGTTTTCCAGTAGCGAGTTCAACCAGAGTTAGCTTACTCTAGAAGTAAATTAACCCACAGTTAACTGAAGAAGCATTTTTTTGGTGGAGTATGCATGCGGAACAACTAAACAAACTCGGTGGATAAAACACCGAAAGCATCTGTTCATTAAATCTTGAGTTAAATCACCAAATTTGATGAGGTAATTCGGGTTTAACTTTAATATCGCACTGAAAAACTGGACCTTAAAGTCATATATCTATTCTTTAATTTTTTACTAAATCTAAATACTTAGTAAATTAAAAAAACTAATTTTTTCCCAAGTCATTCAATATTTTTTTCAAAAATTGGGGCACGTACCAATTTTGTACCGATATAAAAACATTTTTTTTCGAATTAACCTTCAAAATTGGGATACCTTCCAATTTTTTTTTTCACTTTTAAGGAAACAACTTTTTTTTTTGAAAAAACATTTTTTTAAATTGGCATACGACCAATGTTCTTAAAATTTGTACATTTGTTTCCCAATAAAACCTATTTTTTTTCGAAAAAAAATTACCTATTTGATTTGAAAAAAAACTGAATGGGTGTTATTTTTTTTCGAATAATACAATTCAAATACATATCTACCTACCTACACATTTGATTTGAAAAAGGAAATCGTTTTTTTCACATGTTTTGAACATTTAATACCTAGCTGAATACCTACCTATATACCTATACCTATACCTATACCAATACCTATACCTATACCTATACCTATACCTATACCAATACCTATACCTATACCTATACCTATACCTATACCTATACCTATACCTATACCTATACCTATACCTATACCTATACCTATACCTATACCTATACCTATACCTATACCTATACCTATACCTATACCTATACCTATACCTATACCTATACCTATACCTATACCTATACCTATACCTATATCTATACCTATACCTATACCTATACCTATACCTATACCTATACCTATACCTATACCTATACCTATACCTATACCTATACCTATACCTATACCTATAGCTATAGCTATAGCTATACCTATACCTATACCTATACCTATACCTATACCTATACCTATACCTATACCTATACCTATACCTATACCTATACCTATACCTATACCTATACCTATACCTATACCTATACCTATACCTATACCTATACCTATACCTATACCTATACCTATACCTATACCTATACCTATACCTATACCTATACCTATACCTATACCTATACCTATACCTATACCTATACCTATACCTATACCTATACCTATACCTATACCTATACCTATACCTATACCTATACCTATACCTATACCTATACCTATACCTATACCTATACCTATACCTATACCTATACCTATACCTATACCTATACCTATACCTATACCTATACCTATACCTATACCTATACCTATACCTATACCTATACCTATACCTATACCTATACCTATACCTATACCTATACCTATACCTATACCTATACCTATACCTATACCTATACCTATACCTATACCTATACCTATACCTATACCTATACCTTTACCTATACCTATACCTATACCTATACCTATACCTATACCTATACCTATACATATACCTATACCCTATACCTACCTGCCTACATAACGTACAAATTATAAAAAAGCCATTGCGGTAGGTTCCTAATCCATTATAATTATTATTATTTTTGTTATTAAAAAGTTCTATTTTTATGACAATTTGAAGAACCAAACTAATAATAATTAAATGAACAAAAAATCCAGATCTATGTAACTATAAATACCTACCTACCTGTTATATATTTAAATTTCTATGCGGCTAGTGAAATTTAACAACGTTGCTTCTATGATGTGAGTTTTCACAAAAAATTCAAAATTTAAATTTTATTTGCCTAAAAATAATACGAAAGTATACCTATACCCGTACCTCTATCTATTTGACTTCTATATCCATAGGAAGCAAAGCAACAAAAAAGATCATTTCCTCCATAGAAAAAATTTTTTTTCATTTTCTCCCCCTTATTCTGTTGGTTGTCATGACGAAATTATCTGTTATAACCATCTCCCTTAGTCTCCTTATTGTTGTCAGAAGCATAATAATACACTTCTCTCAGTCTTATTCTTGCCTCATTTTCTCTTCCTACTTATCTTCCACAATCAATAATGACAGTTTTGTAGTACCTACAGCGCCACGTATAGAACACATGTTGAATTAAATTTTTCTGTTCCATGAGAGTACTATAGTTTATATATACAATGATATAACACACTTTGATTTTGCGTTTTTTTTTAAATTTGAATAATGTTTTTCAGAGAACAGCTGATTTTTACTTATTCTCCGAAACGTTTTTGTGCCGAATAACAAATTCTCCACAAAAAACTTACGTCAAAATTTAGCTAGGATTTTAGCTTGTGTTTGGAGAAAAATGTGGGAGCGAAAATTAAGCGCGATCTGCGTACTTGGCTTTAAGCTACAACTTCTGCTCATACATTTCGGTACTCTAAAATTTATATTTAATGTTGCAATTATATGCACTTAAGTAATATAAATAACCTTACTTCCCTTAGTTGATCTGCTAATTTTTTCGCTTTAGCCTCACATGCCTTGATTGTGTCATCTTTAGCTTTTAAGTCTTGTTTTAGTTGTCCCAGCTCACTAAGTTCTACTTCCAATGCAACCGTTAGTGTAACTATTGGTTCTACCTCGGGGATAACATCATTTTTCAATTTCGTTCGATTTTAAGATGGTATCCTATCTGGATGTAGCTTGTCTTTAAGATTAGCTGGACGATCTTCAAAAAATTTGTTTTATTTTTACTATACATCACTGAAAGTTAAATACGATTTTACTTGTAATAAAATGTTGAGAACGTATTCTTGTGTACTTTAGTGAGCTCTCCTTTAAATCTTTTCTTTGAATGGCATTTAGCCATGCTGTTCTCCTTACTTTAGAGATTTCAATCTCGGTTGGCTTTTTGTGGACGGCCGGGAAGCGAAAAAAACTGAAAGCATGATCTCGTTCTGCACTTTTGGAACAACCAATAACACAGCACGTAGAAGGCATTTTTTGCTTAACACAAACAACAAACAAGGAAGATAAAAGAAGTGCACAGCACAACACTCTGAAACTATTTTCTTAAATAAATAATAACTTTTTATTATATTACAATGACTTTGCCGCTTCTTTAAAGATAAACGCAAACGAAGTTGAATTTTCTTGTTGCCCTCCACGCATAAATGACAGGCAAGACGTCATTTCGTTTGACGTTTCTGTCCTGGTCCCTATACACCACTGCGTTTCTCGTCGTCACGTCACGCCAAGAACTCGAAAAATTGAAAAAAAGACGCGACGTGACGACGATTTTTATTTTTCCTAATCCTAAAAATATAGCACTGCCTTGATCGTTACTTAAAGGGACGAAACTAGCATTGCAGAAGAAAAAAAATATAATAAGAATACAAAAAAAGACGAGAACGAAATCGACAGAGAATAAGACCCTGTTTAGATTGTGATAGATATTTTCCAACAGAGTCAAAGATACACAATACTGGGGAAGGTGCTTTCTTTTGTAGTAGGTACAAATAGCTTTTTTAAACGCTTTGTAAACAATAGCTTTTTCAATTTCATAGGTCATTTTGCTCCATAGGCGTGAGACATTTGTATATGATTATTTGTGGTAATACCTTATACAGGGTTTTTCAATAAGAGCGCTACAAAAGTTTTTTTTAAATAAAACAAAAACGGTTTTGAATATCAATGAAATTCTTTATTCCTGTGAAAGTACGCTCGATGCCATTATGTATGGAACTCGATTTCTTTTGCATGGCAACCACGGGCAAGCTTGCAGAAGTCCAGACTCTGAACCCAATTTTCGACGGTTTTCAAGCATAAATCGGCCGATACTGCTGCAATTTCACGTTCGATATTCGTACGAAGTTCATCAATCGTCGCTTGCTTATTGGCATAGACCATAGACTTGACGTAGCCCCACAGGAAATAGTCTAACGGCGTCAAATCGCACGACCGAGGCGGCCAAGCGACTGGACCATTTCCTGAGATAACACGTTCTCCAAACTTGGTTTAAAATAAATTGATTGTGACATTCGCTGTGTGGCTTGTGGCGCCGTCCTGTTGGAACCACATGTCCTCCAAGTCCATATAATCCAATTGGGGTCAACAATATTCGGTTATCATTGAACGGTAGCGATCCCCATTTACAGTTCAGTTACGTGCCGGTCTTGATCATCACGGAAGAAGTACGCACAGTGGTTCGGTTTGTATGGGAGCGCGGAAATAAATCGATAAAACCTGTAATATAAATCGGAAAGAAATGAAATTTGGCACACATGTGTGAGTTAGGAAAACACACATTTCCTCAAAATTTGGATTAAAAATAACAATTAGAAGATGAGTTATTGAGATTTTTCTAAACTTTGGGGTTTATTGTTCATATAAAAAAAATAACAATTTATGTTTTGTAAAACTTTTTGCTTTAATATGTAAACATTACAAAAAATACTTATAATACTAATTACATAAATAAATAAACAAATAAATAAATGTATAAATACATAAAAATAAATTACATAGTCATTAAAAAATATTAATTAATTAATTCAAGAGCTTCTTCACTCAATGGAAGGTTTTTTTTTTTGGTTCCGGTCTCAATTGGGTTATAAAGGGATCAGATGATCATGATCATGTAGAAAACATCCTCATTTGTAGATAGCCGAGAACATTTCCTGGAGTGGTGGGTTCTGTAATATTTGTAGTCCTTATTTCTGCTTCCTGGACCTCCTCTGAAAGTGAACCCACTGGCAAAGATGCACTTTGTATTACTTCTGCTCCGTGTAATAAGATTTTATGAACTGTTGCAGGCATGTGATACCAAGGGTATAACGAAATTGCCAATTTATCTGTCTCTTAAGAATAAACCTTAAATTCTGTATCAATTGAAAAATTGCAGCAAATTACTTCCAATATGACTGAAAGTCTTTTTGTTTGTTTTTCATTCATATAACAGGTATCAATTCATATACATACCTAACATCAAGTATTAGGAAAAACCCATATACAGGTAAAACCGCAAAAAGCACCTTTTTTATTTTACCATACAGGTACTTATATATAGTTTAATCAATCATATTTTTTTTTATTTTTATTGTAATTTTTTAAATAAAAGTTATGAAACAATTGGAAAATAAGTCAGGCAAAAAAAAAGTTTTGCGCTAAAAATTGAATATCTCACAGGTTAGTCAATGGATTAATTTTATTTTTTAAAGAAAGGTACATATTTTTTCTAAAAATTAAGCTCTTATGTAGTTATCTGTGACAAGTATTTTCAAAGAAATTGTAATTTTTACCTGATTCAGGTGAACAAAATTGAACATAAGTCACAGGGTTGGATCCAGACGGATTTCATTCTTTTTGGACTAGTTAGGTGAGTATTGTAGCTTTCAAGTGAATGTAGTCAGAGCGTGTAGGCAAGTGTAGCTAAAATTGTAGCTCTAAGGAAAAAACATTAAAATTTTAATTTTAGAGCTCTCTGCTCTGACTTATCTAAAATACACATATATACATATATATATATATGCATATGTTTTTTTTAAGCTTGAAGTACATGTTTTTGAAATAAAAATAAAAATTCTGGCTTAAAGTTTTATAAACGCTATTTTTCGTGCCAAGAAGTTAGTGCAAGAAAATATGGGAATTTCAAAATTGAAAAAAAGGGTAACTTTGGAGACCTGTATCTTTAATACTTATGAACAAAAATTGCTCAAATTTTCAAAAATCATAGACCAACTATATAACTATAATAAAATAAAAAAAATAACTTCATACTAACACTTTCATTTTTTTGATTTATTTCCGCATTTTAACCACTGTGCGCCGCGCCGGCCCATAAACATCACCAAACCGTAATTTTTTCGGGATGCAAGGATGACTCATGGAGTACGTGTGGATTGCTGCCTGACTAATACCGCATATTTTGTTTATTGACGAAGCTATTCAACCAGAAATGAGCCTCATCGCTGAAGATGATTTTTCGATTTTTAGCGCTCTTAACGTTGAGGCTAAGTTTGCTGTCCCTGTTGCTCTACTTTTGTAGCGTCCCTGTTGAAAAACCCTTTATATGCGGCTTACACCTACGATATTTCTCATTTCAGGGTATTATATTAACATTGTGGATAGTAATCAAACTATATACATATCTATATAACTATAAATATACTTACCACTTGTTTATGCATATTTGCTCCCGCTTGAACCATTTTCCTTAATAGGTATTGAACAGTTAGTGTATCTTGGCATTCTGTGATAGCCCAACCAACAGAGAACTGCCCCAACTCAACCATAGAGTACCTATATTACCTAGAGAACCGACCGGTACCCCTCTTGCCTTAAACACCCGCAAATTTTATTTGAGGTGAGTAAGTGAAAACTCTCTTAGTTTACTCTTTTTTCCTTATCCGTGAATCCGTGTGAATGGTGGATATAAAAACAAATTGGCGAATTAGTTCAAAAAGGTACGTGTCTACGGTTTAATTGTGAACAAAGTGGTGGCATTAGCTCAAAAAGGTGCGTGTCTACGATTTGCACACCTAAATCGTAGACACGTACCTTTTTGAGCTAAGAAACTAGAGTGCGCTTCCAGTTTTCGGTAGGTGTTTTTGTTTTTTTTTTAAACATAAATATTCAAAAATATTATTTAATTTATTACCCGGGAGCAACAATGACCGATATTCTTTATAGTTTAGGTTGACAAAAGGTTAAAAAAAAGAAATTTGACTACGAAATTAATAAATTTCTCAATTTTTGAATTTAACGGATTTTTTTTTTTGAATCCCTGGGCGGTCTTATCCACCTTATTGAGCACTTTGAGCAATTTGAGCGAAGTCCTTTCAATTGAAGCCATGTTGGTTCGGTCCCATTTAAAATGCATTGGACAACAACCCCATACAAAACTTAATGGGCATTTTCCTCTCAGTACAGCTTGTAGGGTGGAAGAGAACGACCGCCTAAGTCGGTTCTCTAGGTAATATAGGTACTCTATGAACTCAACTGTAAGTACAAAGAATTTGATTTTTCACCATTTGCGTGTACAATGTTTTTTGCAACTCCAGAAGTGGAATCTATACAAAATGTATGAGATTTCAAGGTGTAAAAACTGCAAAATATGACAAACACTTTCAATCGTTTGAAATCGGCACGAAAGAAAATAACTTACAATTAGTAGAAATTTCGAAATTCACAAGCCCTCCTTTTAATTTATACCAAATCATTAACGGAAAGACATATGCTAGGCTTAAAACATTATAAAAACAAATTTCTGAGTGTTATAAAATCATAAGCTTTATATAAAATACAAAATTGGTTTGCCTCTTCCTTACAATAATTTTAAAACATATAAATACCTATTGTTTATATCTTATGTTATAACAATAATTAGACTTATGTTGATGTAAATTTTAAATCTGCAAATGTTGCAATCAATGTGAAATATAAAAGTACTGATAATATAAAATAAGAAAATATGTATTTGGTGTATGTCAATAAATTACATAGATGTGTTCTTTGGCAACACTATTTTCATATCTAAAAAAGGAATAAGAATAATTTTCGTTCTTTGTTTTCCTTAAAAAATTGTTAAATTTTACGATCACTCAATCATTTGAAATCGGGATGACCGAAAATAACTTAAAACCAATACAAATTTGGAAATTTATAAGCCCGCCAATTAAATAATGGAAAGATAAATGTTTGCAAGGCTTAAAACTTTGTAAAAAAAACTAATTTCTTAGGTTTATAAAAATTTCGTAAAAATATTTTGTATAAAAGATATTAAAATTATTTCTCTCTTATGACTTGTGATGATATAAGTTTGTAAATGTTGCAATCAATGTGAAATATTAAATTAATGATTTTAAAGATAATATGAATTTGCATAATATGTGTTCATTGGCAACACTAATATCTTTTTATTTCCTAAAAGGAAGGATTTTTGTTTTCCTTTAAAAACTGTTAAATCATTTTAAATTTGCATGAACAAATGTAACTAATTTATAATAAAATATAGCTAATTTTTGTGAATGTCGTTACTAGGCTTAAAACATTGTAAAAATTTAGTGTTAATTAATTTTTTAAAAATTCTCAATAAAAATTTAAAAAAATTGAAAAAATTAAAAAAAAAGTTTTATCATTGTAGAGTTATATTCTATGTTTCAGCTTAGATAGAGAATTCTAGACACTGGTTTTCAGTTAGAAAGTAAGTATCTATTTCAGCTTCTGGTTACGCATTGTGCTCAAGTCAAGTGCAGTGCACTAAGAAATCGAGATGACGATCTTGTCTGAATGCATCAAATGCGCTTTGCAAAAAACAAAACCAATATAAGAGTAAATATGAGCTGCAATTAGAAGCATAAACTTTAAAAGCACTTTTAATTTTAATATGTGCGTTTTTAAATGTGCTTTAAAAGTGAATCACTTTTAATTTCAAAGTGACATTTTTAAACTGAAATTAAAAGTAGCGTTTCTTTTAAATTAAAAAATAAAGACTTTTAAAAACAACTTAAAAGTGAAAATATTGAAATTAAAAGTTAAAATTTTTAAAAATAAAGTGTTGTAAAGTGAGGCCAATAATTTAAAAATTTAACTTTTAATTTAAATGCGTTTGTCTTCAGTGCTCTTTTATTCGTATTCACTTTTGATTTTAATGCGGTTTGTTCGGGAGTAGTGTTTTTTTCTCGGCGCTATTCCTTCTCAGTTCTCACAATTCCTTTTTAAAGAAAATCAAATTCGCTACAAAAAAAATATACTTTTTTTTCCCTAACCATGACAGAATGACAAAAATATAAACAAAACGAACACAATTGTTTCTTTTCTTCATTGTTATCCCTTATCTTCATTTCATTTTAAAATATCCATGACTATATCTATTGCTATATACCTATTCTGCAAAACCGAAGTCTTGCGTTAGTGCTGCAGCTGCGCTCCCCTCCATGATAGTACTATAGTTTCTACATTGACTTATATAATAAGTCAATGAGTTTCTATATACATAGATTCGGCCGATGGAAAGTGTGAGTGGTTTGTGTATTTGATAAATATGTTGCCTTATTGGATATAATTTTATCTTAATACCTCTATGCCAGAAACATGAATGTGCAAAAATGAAAACGATGGGAAATCATGTTCTAATGTTAATGGCTCTCGTAAAATAAGAAGGTTTGTTTTTTGAAAAAACGTTATATTTGTAAATTATTTCCTCACTTTGCTCTTATAGCTAACGTAGTTCTTATGTTGGCACCTCTTCCCCGAGATTTGCCACATTCATATTTCTGGCACAAAAAATTTAAAATATAATCCCATTTATGTTTCAATAACAATGACTTATAAAGGTAAATTAAACAAAAATGCCGGCACGAGTACAATAACTTTGGCGCCAAAAAGTGAGAACGGTTTTCTGTAGAGGGGTCAAAAATAAACATTTTTTACTAAAGCAGGGGGGTCTATCTTGCCCCGTTTAAGAGGTTGGGGCAATTTTAGAAAAAATAACTTAAAATGAAAAAAAAATTATTAAAAACCGACGGCAACACTTATAACGAAATACTATACTTGTTTGGAAAACCTGAAATCTGGTTTTTAATCGTAAATTTAAATTAAATTATTTACATCAATAGTTTTTGAAATATTCGTATTCCAACTCAAAATTTTGATAAAAAAAATGAAAAAAAAAGTTTAGACCAATTTTTTGTCAAAATTGTGAAATGAAGTGTTAAATTGGCTTTTTGTGGTCACTAATTCTTAATTGAACACAAGAAACCGAAGGGTTTTATGTTTTCTAGTTTTTGAGAAAATTGAAAATTACTAAAACTACTTTTTTAAAGATTTTTGTTTTTTTTTGGTATTTACGGTGATGGCACCAGTACGATAACCAGGGCGCCCAAAATAATAACGGATTTTTATAGAAGGATAGAAAGGAAACTTGTTGTTTTGTCATTTGATTCAACTTAGTTATTTGTGTTAATAGTTTTTGAAAAAAAAAAAAATACTTTCAAACTCAAAATTTACTAAAACAAATTAAAAAAAAGTTACATACTGTTTTTTTATTCACAATTGTGAAATTAAGTACGGAATTTGCAACACTTACAATTATTTGATGTCCCTATAATTTTTTAATCAAACACTGAAAACTAGATGGTTTTATGTCTTCTAATGGGTGATTTTTAAGCTGGTTTGGTTTTGGCAACACTGGTTTTGACAGCTGACGTGTGTTTAGTACCTTGTGTCACTGCAAACAGCTTCAATTTGGTTTGCAATTTAACCATGGATCGTCTTACAAATGAACAACGCTTGCAAATTATTGAATTTTACTATCAAAATTCGTGCTCGGTTCGAAATGTTCATCGCGCGCTGCTTGTGTTCAGCGATGAGGCTCATTTTTGGTTGAATGGGTACGTAAATAAGCAAAATTGCCGCATTTGGAGTGAAGATCAGCCAGAAGCATTGCAACAGCTACCAATGCATCCCGAAAAAGCCACTGTTTGGTGCGGTTTATGGGCCGGCGGCATTATTGGGCCTATTTCTTCAAAGATGATGCGAATCGCAGCGTTACTGTGAATGGTGAACGCTACCGAGCGATGATAACAAACTTTTTTTTGCCCGAAATGGAAGTTCTTGACTTGCATGATATGTGGTTTCAACAAGACGGTGCCACATGCCACACAGCACGCGAAACAATGGCGCAATTGCGAGGCGAGTTTGGTGAACAGTTAATTTCACGTTTCGGGCCGGTCAATTGGCCGCCTAGATCGTGCGATTTGACACCATTAGATTATTTTTTGTGGGGGTATGTCAAGGCTAATGTCTATAGGGACAAGCCCGCTTCGATTGACGCACTGGAAGCCAACATCCATGCATTCATTCGTGAGATACCGGCCGATATGTGTGAAAGAGTATGCCAAAATTGGACTCAGCGGATGGGCTACCTGAGACGCAGCCGCGGTCAACATTTGCATGAAATTATCTTTAAACATTAAATTGCAAGGTTCAAACTATCGATTCAAATAAATATTTCATTCATTTTTTCGAATTTTTTGTGTTTTTTTTTTTTTAAAGTTCTAAACCTCTTAAAAAATCACCCGTTACTTTATGAGAAAATTGAAAATTACCATACACAAACCTTTGGTCGACGGTGGCGCCACTTATCGGTGAGTGGGAGAACTGTTTCGCGTACGTGAAATTACGTGCCTTTAGACAGACTCATAATTTAATTGTTTAGTTTTCGTGCGGTTAAATTAAAGGTGTATAATCAGGATTATTGATGATTGTGTTTTGTGTCGACGGAGTTTCGCATTATGTAGGTATTCGATTCGGGTTTTTTGTTTGTTTTCCCTTTTCGCGATCGCGGTGTGTGCATGGGTGAGTTTTTTTATTATTTAGAAATTTGGTTAATAAATAATCGGTTGGTAATTAATATTAATATGGTACATAATGTACATACAAAAATTTAAAGTGGCGTCGGTTGATTATATAAATACAAGCAGGGCTGGTTTTGGTATATAACAGCCGACAGTTGAGTGTTTCAAGTTGGAATTTTAAATGGAGTTCAATTGAGTACGGGAAGTTTGTTTACAAAGGGTTCAGAAGGGCACGCTCATGAGCGGCTCGCGAGCGTGCCTTTCCAAAAGAGTGCTTACCAGATACGCTCGCCCATGAGCCATCAGGTGTGAGCACTTTTAGTTTGGCTCGCGCTCGCGACCGTTCGATTTATAAACGCTCACGTCAAGAGCGCTCTCATTAAGAGCGAAGGCAAAACGCTCACGTCAAGAGCGCTCTCATTAAGAGCGATAGAAAAACGCTCACGTCAAGAGCGCTCTCAATAAGAGCGATAGCAAACGCCCACGCTCATGAGCGTGAGACGAGAGCGAGCCAATTTAGCGCTCGCGAGCCTTTAAGAATTAAAAAAAAAATAAAAAAGAAAACAATCAAATGGTATTTTTGAATTTTAATTTTTAATATTAATGATAGTTACATAAATTAATTAATTAATTTCATGAACGATGTCTTACATTCCCTCGTTTTCAAGTATATCTAACGTAGATGTTTCTATTAATTTGAAATTTTATTTATAGAGGAGAATATTAGAAAGAGATTTGTTTGAAAGTTTTGTCCTCAGTTTTGTTAATATTGTTGAAAGTGCGCTAAATGCGCGTTATACCGATACTTGTGTGGCAGGAACGGCTAGAGCAACTTCGGCAGGTTGAGATAGTTCCCTATCATGGCTATGATATTTCTTCCCGTAACTCAACATCTTAGTTTCCAAAGGTTGCATGCTTCTTTCGCATAATAACGACAATTTTTGCTTTAAACTTCTGTTGGTTAGTGATGGTGATTGTGCAGTGGCTAACATTTGTTGTATGTGTTCTTGCAATTCGCCGTATTAATTACCAAAAGATGTAGAATGCAAATCAGATCGTGTATTTACAGAGTTAACTGATTCATCGGAAGAGACTGGTGTTATGTCCAGTAGTTGCAGCATTTCATATGTTTTCATAAGATGGTTGAGTGCAACTTGTTTCTGATGATCGGTCAGCAATAATGGAGAGGCATCAAAATTTAAACGTGGGTCTAGGTATAGGGCAGCAACAAAGGCATAGTTTTCGAAGAGTTTTTGTTTTCTAGTAGTCATTGCTTGATGTAGACGAAATGCATACGAATTTCCATCGGCAATATTTATCAGCTTGAGCTCGCAGGTCAACCAATCTCGATAGAAATCGCCCAAGGTATATTGCTCGCACTGTAATTCAAAGTACAATGGGCAAGCGGTCTAAAAGCGTTGATAAAATTGTCGATGAAATTCCAATCGATATCAATGGTAGAATGGTCCAAATTGTCAATGTAATTTTTTTTGAGATAAAATGGAATTGATCATGCAAAATGTTGAATTCCACCTCGTCATATTATCAAGAGTAGGCATGTTAATGTTAATGTCACCAGATCTTACTGATGTTCGGAGTTTTTTGACAAGTTTTCGGCATTCATTGACCTCTATTTCAATTGTTTTTATTACATCATTATGCTGCCAACTGTAGAGTATGAGCTGCACATCGAACTACTAAAAATACTGCAGCGATTTTGCTTTGTATATCTTCTTCATCTCTTTCGATGTTTTCGGGCCTGTTGATGTTTTCCTTTTGAATTTCTTGGAGTATTTTAGAAGCTTTGATAACGTTTGCACCATTGTCAGCTGTGTTTGAATATAACTGTGTGATATCTATTTTGAAGTCTTGCAAGCATCTCAGAATCTCTTCCTTCAAAAATTGTGCTGTATGTCTTTTCGATATTTCAATCATACCTTCGAAAATGATATTCAGATATTACATATATTGATTTCATAAAATTGGGCTATTTATTTTTAAAATTCCAAAATTTTTCACTTAGATACCTATTGTGTTAATGCATATTTTAAAATCCTTTATATACTGAAGATTTATGCCTAGAACGCTTTTCTCCATATGAGTAGCAATGTCCACTTTCAAGGAAATCATTTTTTTTTTCTACACGTCATGTAATAATTTCCTTTATTTCTTGGCTTGCTCTCTCAACAGCATTACAGATATTTTTTGAATTAATGACAACTACAAATTTTTGTTCATAAGGGGCAAATTATTTTTTTTAAAATAGTCGTGATCGTCAAAAATACGGAATGGAATATTTTTAATCGTAACCTAGCCCACACAACATTTTAAAAATACTTTTTTGTTCATTGTAATGTTAACAGTTATTTTTGATTTCTTGTTTTCTTTTTGCAATCCTGATACCGAAGCCACAGGTTCATTGCTTTCATCATTTTCATCATCACTTATATTTTTTTTGTGTACCAACTTATAGTGCCGTTTTATATTTGATGGTTTTTTCCCACATAAGTCTTTATCACAATGTTCAACTAAACACTTTGATTTTTTTGTTTCCGAATCAAATTTCACATATTTATCATGATGGAAAATTTTTCGCGGTGCTATTATTTTTTTAACTTTGGTTTTATAATTACTCAAACTTCTTACTATCTTCCTGGTTATCAATCGAATGAGTTCATACAGCTCATTAATTTCATAAGTGCAAACTGTATTGGAAAAACCCATTTTCTATATTTTCGCAAATGCACGAAAAAAAAATAATTAAACAGAAGGTCCTACTTATAAGAAACTTCGAAAAATCTGATTTTTGAATGCTATAATTCGGGGATTTCCTATGACCATGTTCCTTATAAGCGTATTCTACTGTATACACATGTACGGAAAAAAGGGTGCATATTCTAATTCCAAGAATAAAATGGAACGAATCCAGTTGTGCTACCTACTATAGTAAAAACATCCCATTACGAACAACCAAATAAACTGCTTATTATTACCTAACTTTCAAAAAACTAGAACCTTTGTTTCTGAAACTGATTTTTTATAATCGTTTTTCTAAGAAGTGCGATCTACAGTAGGTAGGTACTCCTGCTCATGTACCTATGAACAAGGAATGCAAAAGGGTTGCATATCATCTGTCCGAAAGCAAATCTCAGTAAGTGTAGAAAAAAAATACATGTAATTTTTTTAATCCGAAAAATTATTGCATTTCGCGAAATATTGAAACACCTGCTGAAAGGCTTGCTCTATTTCCACTATGTCATAATATGTGTATTAGTTAGTTAGTCACTTTTAAGTTTTAACTTTAACCGACGTTATTCTACTTCCGTAAAAAAAAGCCAATTCATTAACGCATGTTGTATAAATTGTTTTAGGAAAGGAAAACCAATTATGTGCACCACTGCTCATGAGCGCTCACAATCGCTCACAACCGCTCTCGCTCGCCCGCGAGCCATGCGCCAAATAATTTTTCGGCTTTCGCCCATGAGCGGGCGTTTCGCAATTTTTTTTTTCGCTCTCGCCCATGCGCGGGCGTTTTGCTAATGCTATTTTCGCTCTCGCCCATGAGCGGGCTTTTCGATATTTTGTTTTTGCACTCGCGCTCGCGAGCCTTTGAACCCTGCGTACGCGAAATATGAGCTGAGAGCGTTTTATGAGCGCTCGTGTGCGAGCGTTTGCGTACCCTGGACATTTTGGTTTAGTTTTGAGTGAAAGTGATTGACAGAAATTACTCAAAACAAAGAACAAAATAATAAATTATTGTGTTGGAATGAAATAATTTAAAGTTGAATAAATTTAATTGTGAAATACTTCATTTTTGACTTCGTGATAAGTTAAGTGTTAATATTGTATAATTATTGAACCGGTGCGGTGTGTGTATAATTATTAGTTTATTTTGTTTGATTTTGTTTGCCGAATTATTTCGGTGACGTAACGAGTTCGGTTGATTATTGTTTTGTTTTGATTTTGCTGCTGTTTTAATTTGAATTATTTTGATTTGAATTCATTTTTACTTGGATTAATTTTATTTGATTTGATTTAATTTTGATTTGGTTGATTGTGAAGTTGATTTATAAATCTTAAGTTGATTTTGATATTTATTCCGTTTGAAAATGTGTTTAATTCATTTGTTCTGCCGACGGGGTTTGACGTGTGATGTGCTTTAAATTAAAATTATGATATTGTGTTGTGGATTTGAAGTTGAATTGTTTGTTTGCTTTGTAAATTATTGGTTTCTTGAAATTAATAATAAATCGAAAAAAAATGTTATGATGTTTAAATTTATAAAAAAAAAACAAAAACTTTGTCACGATGCAATTTTATTAAAAATCCGAGGTTATCCATGAAATAATTATTTGGATTTTCCGAAGTTTAATGCTGTACCTATACATTGTAATGATTATTTTAAATTTTAAATAAATTATTTAAAAACGATTATTTGTTTTAATTCATCGTAGAATAGTCTGAATCGATTATGAATTAAAATCGATTATGAATGAATTTCAAATTAAATAAAATAATTAAATGAAAGTGTTTTAGTTTAATAATGACGATTGTTATTTCAGCTGAAATTTTTTAAACTATGGCTATTAATTTCCGGTGATTCGTTCGACGGCAGAAGACAAATCTTCGCTATGGGCCGTTTCATTGTTCCATTTTGTGTTTTGACCGTGACAACGCACACTAATCCGTCCGATCCTGCATGTGTTCCTTCAATTGGAGCTAGATTTCAGTAGGTCGGTGGAAGTCGCTCATCTTTTAGAAGGACTAAATCTCCGATCTTCAGCATTGGTAGGATTTTTGTCCACTTTGGACGCTGCTGCAGCCTTGAGAGGTATTCAGTATTCCATTTTCTCCAGACAGTTTCTGAAAGTCATTGGACACGTTTCCACCGGTCGATATGCGTTGACGTTGCTTTCACCTTGTGGCACTGCATATAAAGGGGTGAGCGCGTGTAAATCGTCTAAGCTGTCGGATAAAGGGGATAAAGGCCTTGAGTTCAAACATGCTTTTATTTGCGCTAGAAGCGTTCCGAGTTCCTCAAAAGTAAGCCGTTCGGTTCATTGGACACGTTTCCACCAGTCGATATGCGTTGACGTTGCTTTCACCTTGTGGCACTGCATATAAAGGGGTGAGCGCGTGTAAATCGTCTAAGCTGTCGGATAAAGGGGATAAAGGCCTTGAGTTCAAACATGCTTTTATATGCGCTAGAAGCGTTCCGAGTTCCTCAAAAGTAAGCCGTTCGGTTCCAAATACTCGTTTTAAATGGTACCTGACCGATTTCACACCTGCTTCCCATAATCGACCAAAGTGTGGAGAAGCAGGAGAAATCGGTACCTTTATTTTCTATATTTCGAGCGATTTCCGTCCAATCATATCTTGCTTCTTTTAACATCTTTGCTAATTCGTTGTTAGCACCAACAAAATGAGTGCCGCAGTCACTGTAGTCGTTTCTACACCCAACTAACATTTCAGCTTCTGTAAGCTTAGAAATATTAATATGCTACAAGTTATAATATGTATAAAGCTTTTATAGAGCTTTCCTTAAATTAAAAATTCTTATAGACGTCATGATTTCGATAACTGCTTCTTTTAAATTGTTTGTAAGCTAGATAAGGAAACTCAATTGAGGCTAGTACCTATTTTTCGGTTAGACCTCTTTAAATGAAGTAAGAGAAGCTAAATGAAGCTGTAGTTTGTATAAGGATTGTATAAGTTATTTTATACAAGTTGCTGTCATTTACAGCCTTTTTTATTACATTTTTCTAGACGGTTGACAAGTTAGACAGTTTTTTAAAAGTTATTATTAGTTGAAAATATGATTTAAATTTTAAATAAAATTTCAAGTTAGTCAAATTTTAGGCAACCAATTCCGTTATCCAAGCTAGACAACTTTAGGACAACAATAAACAAAGTTTATTATTAACGTCTTGGAGTTGGATGACTGTCTAAAGTTAGAAAAAGTTTATAAACACAACTCTTATGGCCAGTTGCACCAAAATCCACTAAAACCAGTTTTTGCTTAAATGATTATAAAATTTAACGGCCTGATAAATTTATTGGGTTGCACCAATCCTTTTCACTGATTTTTAAGCTAAAATGAAGTTTGCGAACTTTTACTGTATTTTGTCAGCTGATTTTATAAACTGAACGAAAAAGTTTCACTCGTGTAAGTAATGGCGAATTCCTTTCAAAAAAGAAATCGAATTTTTTCTAAACAGAATCGAATTTTTTCTGTCAATTGAAAGGAATTCGTATTTCGTAAAAGAATCGATTTTTTTTGGTGTGATTGTGTTTTTGTTACTTTATAGCTGCAATTGACGCAAAACGTCAAGAAATTATTTACAAAACTATTAAGGTTGTTTGTTTTTGTTGTGAGAAAAATGTTTTACCAATAGAATTAAATTGATAAATAAAAGATATTAGCCAGCTTATACGGTGCCAATTTGTTGGTGCATTTTATTTGTTTGAACTTCTATTTTTATAGCTGTATTGACTGAATATATTTTTTGAATATTTTGTTAACTTATGTATGTTGAATTCGTTGCAATCAAAAAATAAACAACTCGTCTTCCAAAAATTCCTCGACTTTCAATTTGACGTATTAGAAATGTCAAGTCTTCATAGTGTGTGTGCAAATCAGTGTGAAATCTTGCTAAAAACGCAAGATTTGTTTTGACAGAAAAGAATCGATTTTGTTTAGAAAAAATTCGATTCTGTTTAGAAAAAATTCGATTTCTTTGTTGTAAGGAATTCGCCATAAGATAGCAATATGAGAGATGTCAAAATCGAACCGTTATTTTATATTGTTTGATACGTACCTATTTTTTATTCGTGTTTTGCCAAGAACAAAAGAAAAAAAGTTTTTTGTTGATACTTTCAATTTCAAAACAAATAAAAAATATGCTAAGAAACAGAGGGAAAAATTATGTGGAGGAGGAGAAAAATGCTCTTGTGGACATTATCTTAAGGTTCCGTAAAATTATAGAGAACCGATCCATGGATGGAGTGACTCTGGGCGAAAAAAATGAAGCGTGGGCGAAAATAGCTTCAAGGTACAACAACTCTGTGGCAAAAACTGGCGAGAGAACTCCAAATCAAATAAGGCAGCTGTATGAGACCATGAAATGCAGCACCAAAAAACAGCTATCTAACAATAAAGTAAGTTTCATTCATACAGTTATACAAAGATACAAATTTAACGTTGTAACAATTTATTTATTTTTAGGTTGATTTACATAAAGCTGGAGGTGGACCGCCATCATTTAAATTAACATGTTAAAAAATAGCTGCGATTGGTGGCCTTCAATTCGTCCCTCCTACAAATAAGTATGACTCAAACTCAGACTTTGAGAAAAAAATGCAAGTCGAAGAGTTTGAAGGCTTTACAGTAGAGACACTTGAAAAGGAGCCAACTCCAGAGCCAACCGCACCACAACCACCAACTCCAAAGTTTAACACCAGTCCAAAATCACCAAATTCTGTAGAACAACAAATTGAATATTTGATGGATACCACTCCTTCTGAATCCGAGATCACAGTTCAACTGACACCTGCAAAAAAATTTAAAAAACTTTATTCAGCGTGCTCGAAACAATAAAGGAAAAAATAAAAATAAACCACAAGAACATGAGGATTTACTGGGACTAAAAAAAAAAAACTTGAAGGGAACTTGAAATTCTTGAAGTAGAGCTTCAAATTAAGAAAATTGAGCTCCAAATCAAAGAAATACAACGTGATGCATTGCTTGATATTTTTTAAGTTTTTTTTTTATTATTTACTATAAGTACCTAACCTTAAGTACCTACTTAACATTAAGTTAAAAAAATAAATTTTATTGTTCACATTATTGAAATTTTTTATTTTTTCATTAATAGACATAATACAAATTTATAGTGTTGATTTGTGGTATCTGTTCTGTTTCTAAATACGGAAAATCAATTTCAACTAATCTGCGTACTTCCAGCTTTATGTTTGTATTTTTTTTGTTTAAAACACCATCTTCGTTAGAAATAATGCGTTAGAAAAGAAGGTCGTTTTTGCGTTTTCATACAATTTACTTTTTTTTAATCTGAATTCTCTTCTAATCCCAGATCAACATTCGATAAAATTGTTGACAGCCCTGGAATCTCTGAAATTGATTAGTTAGTTTAGTACAACCCTGGATTAACAACAACCCTGAAAACTTGGGAACAGACTTTTTACTCGTCTAGCATCCACCATTCCGAAGACATCATTTTGTAACCATTTTATTTTATGTTAATTAAAGAACTATATTAAGAACTAATTAGTTTTCTTTTATTATTATTGTGTTGTGTAGACAAGATCACAACAATTTTAGCGACGAGGATTTGGTTATGTAAAGAAAAAGGTAATTTTTTTTTACTGCGTAATTTTTTATCGAGCAAACAAAATGGCGACGTCAAACGAGAAGAAGATTCTGGAACTTTTAGATGTGCAATCCAAATTACTACAAGCAATCATGAGTAATGGAGGCACTAATTCTGCCAGACCAGAATTCTTGATGGAATCGTTAGGAAATAGCATTTCTGAGTTCAGCTACGATCCAGAGCACTCCATCACGTTCGAAGCATGGTTTTCACGCCACGAGGATGTGTTCAATGTCGACGGAAAAGATTTAGACGATTCAACCAAAGTGCGATTATTAATGCGGAAGCTTAATCCAATAGCACATGAAAAATACGCGTCGTACATTTTGCCGAAGAACACGCGAGATGTTAATTTCAAAGACACAGTCGAAAGCCTCAAGGCAATGTTTGGTGCTGCTGAAAGTCTTTTCAATTCGAGGTACAGGTGTTTGCAAACAGTAAAGAATCCAATGGAGGATTTTACAACCTATGCAGCGCGCGTCAACAAGAGCTGTGAGGATTTCAAGTTAAGCGCTCTCACATCAGACCAGTTCAAATGCCTAGTGTTTGTGACGGGACTGCAATCATCATATGACGCAGACATCCGAACAAAACTTCTGTCTAAATTGGATGAAGATGCGAATTCAGATCTGAGCAAGCTGTTGTCGGGTGTCCAGAAATGGTTCAGCCTTAAAAAGGATGCAGCACTCATAGAGCAAACGGCACTACCATCCACGTCAGTCAATGCAGTCAGATCGCAGCAATAGAAAGCCAAATACCATCAGCAACAGCCTGCACAGCAGCAAAAACAACAAAACAGTTTGTCAAAATCCCCTTGTTGGAGTTGCGGTGAAATGCATTTTTCACGAGATTGTGGTTTTAAGGATCATAAATGCACTAAATGCAATCGTATTGGCCACAAAGAGGGTTATTGTAACTGCTTTTCCTCGAAGAGCGATAAACAAAATCCAACAAAAGCAAAAAAGTTCAACAGTCATCGTGGTAGCAAGAAACAAATTTCGCAACAAAACAAAGCTGTTTATGTTAATTGCGTCAATCATGCAAAGCGAAGGAAGTTTGTGGAGGTCAACATCCGCACCAGCAAACAGCCAAGTCAGTCTATCCGACTTCAAGTGGATACCGGTTCCGATATCAGTATGATCGATGTTAAAACGTGGAAGAAGATGGGTCAACCAGGAACTAGGCTTGAAGACAGGCAAGCAAAAAGTGCATCATTGAACTCTATCAAACTAAAAAAATAAACCACAAGAACATGAGGATTTACTGGGACTAAAAAAAAAAAACTTGAAGGGAACTTGAAATTCTTGAAGTAGAGCTTCAAATTAAGAAAATTGAGCTCCAAATCAAAGAAATACAACGTGATGCATTGCTTGATATTTTTTAAGTTTTTTTTTTATTATTTACTATAAGTACCTAACCTTAAGTACCTACTTAACATTAAGTTAAAAAAATAAATTTTATTGTTCACATTATTGAAATTTTTTATTTTTTCATTAATAGACATAATACAAATTTATAGTGTTGATTTGTGGTATCTGTTCTGTTTCTAAATACGGAAAATCAATTTCAACTAATCTGCGTACTTCCAGCTTTATGTTTGTATTTTTTTTGTTTAAAACACCATCTTCGTTAGAAATAATGCGTTAGAAAAGTAGGTCGTTTTTGCGTTTTCATACAATTTACTTTTTTTTAATCTGAATTCTCTTCTAATCCCAGATCAACATTCGATAAAATTGTTGACAGCCCTGGAATCTCTGAAATTGATTAGTTAGTTTAGTACAACCCTGGATTAACAACAACCCTGAAAACTTGGGAACAGACTTTTTACTCGTCTAGCATCCACCATTCCGAAGACATCATTTTGTAACCATTTTATTTTATGTTAATTAAAGAACTATATTAAGAACTAATTAGTTTTCTTTTATTATTATTGTGTTGTGTAGACAAGATCACAACAATTTTAGCGACGAGGATTTGGTTATGTAAAGAAAAAGGTAATTTTTTTTTACTGCGTAATTTTTTATCGAGCAAACAAAATGGCGACGTCAAACGAGAAGAAGATTCTGGAACTTTTAGATGTGCAATCCAAATTACTACAAGCAATCATGAGTAATGGAGGCACTAATTCTGCCAGACCAGAATTCTTGATGGAATCGTTAGGAAATAGCATTTCTGAGTTCAGCTACGATCCAGAGCACTCCATCACGTTCGAAGCATGGTTTTCACGCCACGAGGATGTGTTCAATGTCGACGGAAAAGATTTAGACGATTCAACCAAAGTGCGATTATTAATGCGGAAGCTTAATCCAATAGCACATGAAAAATACGCGTCGTACATTTTGCCGAAGAACACGCGAGATGTTAATTTCAAAGACACAGTCGAAAGCCTCAAGGCAATGTTTGGTGCTGCTGAAAGTCTTTTCAATTCGAGGTACAGGTGTTTGCAAACAGTAAAGAATCCAATGGAGGATTTTACAACCTATGCAGCGCGCGTCAACAAGAGCTGTGAGGATTTCAAGTTAAGCGCTCTCACATCAGACCAGTTCAAATGCCTAGTGTTTGTGACGGGACTGCAATCATCATATGACGCAGACATCCGAACAAAACTTCTGTCTAAATTGGATGAAGATGCGAATTCAGATCTGAGCAAGCTGTTGTCGGGTGTCCAGAAATGGTTCAGCCTTAAAAAGGATGCAGCACTCATAGAGCAAACGGCACTACCATCCACGTCAGTCAATGCAGTCAGATCGCAGCAATAGAAAGCCAAATACCATCAGCAACAGCCTGCACAGCAGCAAAAACAACAAAACAGTTTGTCAAAATCCCCTTGTTGGAGTTGCGGTGAAATGCATTTTTCACGAGATTGTGGTTTTAAGGATCATAAATGCACTAAATGCAATCGTATTGGCCACAAAGAGGGTTATTGTAACTGCTTTTCCTCGAAGAGCGATAAACAAAATCCAACAAAAGCAAAAAAGTTCAACAGTCATCGTGGTAGCAAGAAACAAATTTCGCAACAAAACAAAGCTGTTTATGTTAATTGCGTCAATCATGCAAAGCGAAGGAAGTTTGTGGAGGTCAACATCCGCACCAGCAAACAGCCAAGTCAGTCTATCCGACTTCAAGTGGATACCGGTTCCGATATCAGTATGATCGATGTTAAAACGTGGAAGAAGATGGGTCAACCAGGAACTAGGCTTGAAGACAGGCAAGCAAAAAGTGCATCATTGAACTCTATCAAACTAATCGCTGAGTTTCCTTGTGAAATTCAGCTAAATGGGGAAGTAAAACATTGCGAGTTATTTGTTTCTAAAATTAATGATTTGAACATTTTAGGAACAGATCTATGCGAAAAATTTCATTTATGGGATAAACCTATAAACGAGGTTTGCATCAGTCGAATCATTCAGCCGACAACCGCCGATCGCAATGCAGCCATAGCCAGTATAAAGCAGCGGTATAATATATATATATTAATAGAACGGAAACTTAAGCGCTTACAGGATCGAGGTTGGATCACTCCAGTAGATTTTTCGGACTGGGCAGCGCCAATAGTGGTAGTCAAAAAGTCGTCAGGAGAGGTACGTCTTTGCGGAGATTACTCATCAGGTCTTAATGATCAGCACACACATGAATACCCCATTCCAACTCCGGAGGCCATTTTCACGAAAATTGGTGACAGCGAAATCTTCACTCATATAGATTTAGCAGACGCATTTCTTCAAGAACAAGTCACACCCGAATCCGCTAAGCTGTTAACCATCAATACCCACAAGGGTTTATTTAGACCAAATAGGCTAGCACCTGGCGGTCAGCCATAAGCCGAATAGGGGGAATAACATGTAGCATACGAAAACATGCACGTGCCGTAACTATTCGGACTGGTGGAAGTGTGATCATAGCCTCTTCGCGGCGGCCGCTAGAAACAAGCCTTTAAAAAGGTTTGGCTAATATGATCAGGCTGGTTCTACAGGTTGGCAACAGGTTAATTCCCTGTTCCGTAAAACTAGAAGAATTACGAGACCAACAACAAGCCTCGGAAACGGACTGATCTCAGGACGACAACCCACGCAAAGAAAACGGAATAACGATTTACGAATTTTCTTATGGAACGTACGATCGCTCTATGGAGCTCGAGCTGCTCAGCAGCTAGCCGATGCCCTGTCAAAATATAAAGCTGACATAACAGCACTTCAAGAAATAAGATGGACAGGGAATGGTGTTCTACAGAAGAAAGATTATGACTTATACTACAGCTGTCATACAAAACACCATGTGCTCGGGGTAGGCTTCCTAGTCGGCGAAAAAATGAAGTCTGCCATCATCGGCTTTAACGCTATAAGCGAAAGGTTATGCACCCTTCGCGTGCGAGGCAAATTTAAGAACATCAGCCTCTTTAACGTTCACGGACCTACGGAGGAGTCCTCAGACGAAGAAAAAGAGACTTACTACGAACAAGTCGAGAGGGCCCTCAATGCCTGTCCAAGGTATGACGTAAAAATCATCCTTGGGGATTTGAATGCAAAAATAGGTCGGGAGCCGGTATTCAGGCATTACGCAGGCACCCTTAGTTTGCATGAGAACACTAATGACAATGGACTTCGAGTCTTAGAATTGGCAGCATCGAAAAACATGGTCGTTGCGAGTACCAGGTTCCCGCGTAAAGATATCTACAAAGCCACCTGGGTATCACCTGATGGAGTCACTCGTAACCAAATTGACCACGTGTTGATAGACCGTCGCCACTACTCGAACTTGATGACGGTACGAACGTACCGAGGTGCCAATATCGACTCGGATCACTATCTTGTTGGTATGGTTTTCCGAGGGCGGATTGCCTTGCGAAGACGTATTGCATCCGCCGATCAGGTTCGAATCAACACGGCTGCTCTGCGCAATGAAAACACCAGTAACACCTTTGGTAATGCGTTAGGACTCGCCCTAGAACTGGGTAGAGTAAGTCCTGGAGCCAGTATGCTGGGAAGTGGACACGCCTTAAGAATACTGTCATTAGTACTGCCAACTCCATCTTAGGCAGCAGTCGTAGAAATCGGAACGACTGGTTTGATGATGAATGCAAGCTAGCGACTGAACGTAAGAATGTTGCGTACCGAGCAATGCAACAATCTCATTGAACGCGGGCACGCCAAGACGAATATAAAGAGCTCAGAAGAATTGAAAAACGGCTTCACAGACAGAAAAAATCAGCCTGGGAGAAGAACATAATCTGTGAAATAGAGAAAAGCCGAGAGCGAGGTCCGCACCAGGCGCGGAAGTTCTACCAATCCGTCCGAAACATGACGCAGTACACACCACGCTGCACATACTGCAAGGACGGAGAGGGAAATCTGATCACCGATCCTCAAAGCATACTGGAGCGATGGGAAGTGTACTTCAATGAATTGCTAAATGGTCAGCTCACTGCAGAAGTGGAGGCTCCACTACTTCAAGAAGAGTACCCTATGTTGCCGCCACCAAGCATAGAAGAGGTTGAGAAGGCTATAGGCCGGCTAAAGAAAAACAAAGCCCCGGGAGCCGATGGTATACCAGCCGAACTATTTCAACACGGTGGGCCAGCTTTACGTCAAGCAATTCATGAGATTATATTGCACCTGTGGGAGCATGAAGAAATTCCAGAAGACTGGCGAAAAGGTATAATTTGCCCCATACATAAGAAGGGAGATGTCACAACGTGCAGCAATTATAGAGGTATCACGTTGTTGAGTACCGCCTATAAGATACTCTCCTCTATCCTACAAGACCGGATAACCCCATACGCTAAAACCATCATCGGACAATATCAGTGTGGTTTCATTCCAGGCAAATCAACAACTGATCAGATCTTTACCCTTAGACAGGCGATGGAAAAATGTCTAGAATTTAACATCCCAACATACCACCTGTTTATAGACTTTAAGGCCGCCTACGATAGCATAGCCAGGGTAGAACTTTACAAAGCCATGAGAGAATTCGGCATCCCAAATAAATTGACACGACTATGTAGGTTGACCATGACCAACGTAACAAGCCAAGTAAAAATAGCCGGATTGCTATCCAAACCAATCAACATCTTTAATGGACTCCGACAAGGGGATGGTTTGGCCTGCCTCCTTTTCAACCTGGCGTTGGAGAAAGCAATCCGTGACTCTGGCACGGCAACAAGAGGGACCATCGTCAACAGGTCCAGCCAGATACTGGCTTACGCAGACGACATCGACATCATCGGAAAAACCGAGCAAGCTGTACATGATTCCTTCATCCAGATCGAGCAGGCGGCACAAAATCTGGGGCTGCACATTAGTGAAGGTAAAACAAAGTACATGGTGGCGTCGAATGCGAGAGGAACAGTTGGTCAAACAATCAAGGTAGCGGAGCACGAATTTGAAGTGGTGCAATCCTTTAAATACCTTGGGTCAATAGTAGCAGCCGATAACAATATAGAAGAAGAAATACGCGGGCGGCTTCTCAAATCCAACAGAGCCTACTATAGTCTGTCAAAGCTCTTCAAATCCAGAAATCTCACCATAACTTCAAAACTGCTGCTGTACAGGACCATGGTCCTGCCAGTACTCACATATGGATCCGAGACTTGGGTGCTTAGCAAAAGGCACTCCGACCTCTTAGCCGCGTTCGAGAGAAAAGTCTTAAGGAGAATTGTTGGCCCCATATGTGAGGAAGGACGATTCCGGAGACGGTACAATCATGAATTGTACGCAATCTACCTTGAAGCAGATATCGTGACAAAAATTAAGCTCGGTAGACTCCGGTGGGCAGGGCACCTAGCTCGCATGAGCGAAGAGGAACCTGCTCGGAAAGTTCTTTGTGGTACATTCTATGGTAGACGACAGCGTGGTAGACCATGCTTGCGCTGGAGAGATGGCGTAGACCAGGACGTCCGGAGCCTTGGGGTGCGCAACTGCATGGCGGCGGCTCGAGACCGGGATGGGTGGAGAGACTTGTTGAAGGAGGCCAGGACCGGACCCCGGTTGTTGAGCCGACGATGATGATGATGATGAGGCTAGCACCTGGTTCAAAACCAGCTCCCGGAACTTTTCAGCAGATTGCAGATGCTGTTCTCGCAGGTATTGAAGGTGCTGCAGCTTATATTGACGATTTCATAATCGGAGGGAAAGACTTCGAAGATCATTTAAGGATTTTAAATCAAGTACTTCAACGTCTTTTAGAGTTCAATTTCAGAGTGAAATTCGAAAAGTGCTCATTTTTCGTTCCTCAACTCAAATATCTTGGTCATATCTTGGATGAAAGTGGTTTGAGACCAGATCCGGACAAGATAGAGCGTATTAAGAGCATGCCAGCAACATCGAACATCACTGAGGTCAGATCATTTCTAGGAGCTGTCAATTATTATGGCAAATTTGTGAAGCAAATGAGGGAAATTCGAACACCATTGGACGACTTGTTGCGAGACAACGTCGAATTCAATTGGTCCAAGGAATGTCAGCAATCATTCGACAAGTTCAAATCCATTCTCTCCTCGGAACTTTTGCTCACACATTACAATCCAGAATTTCCAATAAAAGTTGCAGCTGATGCCTCAAATGTCGGATTGGGCGCATTCATCGCTCACGTATTTCCAGATGGCTCTGAAAAAGTCATCATGCATGCGGCTGGGTCTCTTGCACCAGCCAAATTGAGAAGGAAGCAGCGGCACTCATATTTGCGGTAAAAAAGTTCCACCGAATGATTTTTGGGCGTAGATTCACTCTACTCACTGACCATAAACCACTCAAAGCTATATTTGGAAATAAAAAAGGAATTCCAACGCACACTGCAAATAGACTTCAGAGGTGGGCCCTCATACTCATGATGTATGATTTTGACATCCAATACATTTCCACCAAAGAGTTCGGATTTGTCGATGTACTCTCTCGGTTAATGGATAGTAAACCAGAATTGGATGAAGAAGTTGTCATCGCAAACATGAAGTTCGAGGACGATTTTAAAACACATTTGCTGAACGCAATCGAAGCCCTTCCTTTAAATTTTAAAATGATCCAAAGCGCAACAAGCAAAAGCAACGACAGAATCGTTATTCCGTTTTGCCTAAAAAAGCGGATCCTTAAACAACTGCATCGAGGACACCCTGGTATTGAGAGAATGAAGACAATAGCTAGAAGTCATGTCTATTGGCCTAAGATAGACGAGGATATAGTTTCCTATGTACGTCAGTGTCACTCATGCGCCAGTGCCGGAAAATCACCGATAAAAACAACGCTTCAATCATGGCCCGTGACAACATCACCGATGGAACGCATTCACATCGATATCGCAGGTCCAACCGATGGTTTCTACTATTTCATTATTGTGGACTCGTTTTCTAATTGGCTCGACGTTTTCCAGATTTCCAGCATAACTTCATCAGCAATCATCAGTAAGCTAAATGAGTTTTTCTCTCGTTTCGGTGATTGTGAGCAATTGGTCTCAGACAACGGAACTCAATTTACGAGTGCTCATTTTCAAAATTTCATGCAGTCGCGTGGTATTCAGCATCTTCGTACAGCACCATTCCATCCACAGTCCAATGGACAAGCAGAGCGGTTTGTGGATACTCTTAAGCGAACGCTAAAGAAACTCAAAAACGAAGGAACAAGTAGTCTTGAGAACCTGGAAACATTTTTACAAACTTACCGCTCCACACCAAATCGAAATGTAACTAATTTCATATCTCCAGCCGAAGCATTCATCGGCAGGAAAATTGAAACATCTTTGGATTTATTGAAACCTAGAAAACCGATTTCAACAACACCAAATGAAAAACAGAACCGGCAATTTAATAAGCACCATGGCGCTAGGAACAGGCAGTTCATCCCAGGCGATATGGTTTACGCTAAGATTTACCGGAACAATACGGAACAGTGGGCACCAGGAACAGTGGGACCCGGAACAGTTATAGAACGCAAAGGGTCCGTAAATTACAACATCTTGATCACCGATGGAAGTAAAACAAGACTCGTTCGTTCGCATTCGAATCAAATTAAAATTCTGACATTCAACAAAAGCAAAAGAGTTCAAATTCGTTTGAAGAGCTACTTGATTTATTTTCACATAATCTATCGCAAGTTGAGGCTACTCAAGAAACTCCGAGTCCAGTCTATGAAGATGAGAACGCAAGTGAAGGATCAGATTTCTGCGGATTTCCGTCAGAAAGCACAACCCCGGAACCAGTAACAACAAGATCATCAGGCAGAAATGTTCGAGCTCCTGGATGGATGAAGGACTATGATTTTTCCTGAGTAAGGGAGGTGTTGACAGCCCTGGAATCTCTGAAATTGATTAGTTAGTTTAGTACAACCCTGGATTAACAACAACCCTGAAAACTCGGGAACAGACTTTTTACTCGTCTAGCATCCACCATTCCGAAGACATCATTTTGTAACCATTTTATTTTATGTTAATTAAAGAACTATATTAAGAACTAATTAGTTTTCTTTTATTATTATTGTGTTGTGTAGCCAAGATCACAACAAAAATCAATGAAATAAAATATAACTATTTTATTTTGAAACATGGGCGTCGATGAAGTCTTTAGTATTTATATCATGGGCCTGATTTGAACCTATGAGTATATAATAATATGTAGTGCTCACTCCTATCCCTAATGCATTGTAGTACTATTATTGCGCTTTCTTCAGGATTTGTTAATTGTTGTTAGTTCAGTCGTCACAATATTAGTCATTGACTTAACTGTACAGAAATTGAATAGCATCCCCTACGATAGGTGCGCATTTGGAATGGAAACGCACTATATCCAAAAATGGGGTTTACATACCGTCCCCTCCTGATGTAACTAGAAGTGCTACGAGAGTGGTTTCTATGTCCCTAGGTTCTAATTACATTCCCCTCGAATTTGGCATTTAACATTTTTCATTTCGGTTTGTATTTCAAAAGTTGACTTTTTAGATTCATATCTAGCTCTCAACAGAAAAATCCAAAAATGGGGTTTACATACGACTTGTTGTATTCCATTTCTGCTGGTGTTCGAGGATTCAAAAGAGGGGTCAACATCTAATTTCTTAATGCATATCCACCATCACCGAGCAAGTAGCAATTAGGATACTCGTTGTTCTCAAATTTTGCCCTTAGAAGAGAATCGTCAAAGATGTTTGAATCGTGAGCACTTCCAGGCCATCTAGCTACTATATCCATTAATTTTAAATTGGCATCACATACACATTGTGTGTTTATAGAAAACCATCCCTTTCTATTTCGAAAAACTTCAGCTTCTTCCCCACCTGGTGATTCTATTCTATTCTCTGCAACTACATTTGGAAATCTTGCTAGTAGGTGAAACTGATTTTGGATTTTCATAATTTCATTTCGATCTGTTGGCATTGAAGGGAAGGTAGTTCTTAGGATGGCTAGGTGATGCGTAACTTTTCGATCTATACGACAAACTGTGGATCTATGAACATTGAACATATCTCCAACACAGGTTTGAAATGAGCCTGTGGCATAAAAACGTAATGCGATAAGCAATTGGTTTTTCGCACTAACGGGGTGGTTTCTCAAGTTTTTCGGCTCCAAATGAGTACCAAATAATCCTAGAAGTTGCTGCACGCACTGTTTGGAAACCCTGAACCTAAATTTGAAATCCACATCGTCGAATTCACTATATGGATTCCTGTGAACTCGAAGAACTCTTGGGCGCCTTACTATTTCCCCAAATAAATTATCATCAGATGAGGACGATGACCATTCTAAAATTCTGTAATATTTTTTTTCATTGAATAGAAAATAGTAATTAAGGAGAAAATTAATTAAAAATTACCTACTCATTTTTGTTTTTATTTATCTCCAACGATCTATTTAATGCGAATAATTTGTTTAAATTGCAATTAAATTACTTTTCAAATGTCCTTTCAAAAGTGAAATGTTTTTTTGTAGATATCTTCGTTAAAACTCGCTTTAAAAATTTATCTGGAGGAAAATGGCATTTTAGTTTATTGGCTTGTTTATCGGCCTTTTAAAACTAAAATTGGTTGGTGTAACCGATAAATGCCATTTTAAAATTTAACGAAGCAATAAATATTTAAAAGTGTTTAATGCAACTGGCCATTAGTCTTTAAAAGGCTTCTGTAACAATTTTTTAGAAGTTTTATCGAACAATTGGCTGAGGGTTATCAGATTTTATACTAAAGCGGCTCAAACTTGTATAAGTCGTTTTAAAGAAGCTTTTTAAAAAAACTAACAATAAATTGTCTTTTGTGATGTAGTGCAGTGACTTTGATAAGATTGTTGATTCGATAGTGGTGGTAATATAGGGCTTCGTACATGTCCAGTGGAGGCAGGATGTTGATGGACTAATATGGTACCTTGTATATAGTTTGACACGATACCCAATCTGACAGCCAGAATCGTTTTTTTTTTTTAAGTGTAAGCCTACGAGAGAATATTAAATGTTGGAAAATATGGAAATTAACTTCTGTAACTCACCTTTATTTCCAATGTTTTTTTTTATTTCATTTAACAAACCAATAGACAACGCAAAACAACAATACAAGAAAAAAGTTTTTAACGAGACGGACAAAAGCGTGCGAAAATTATGTGATTATGTCAAATTAAATGTGAGACTGCTTTTACACAAGAGCGATTTTTAACCTTCGTTTCTCTTTTGGTTTCCTTCTTATTGCAAACACCTTTTAAACGCTGCGATTTTTAATGAAAAGCTAACTTTGTGCAAGTGAAGAAGTATCATCTCTCCACACTCTTTACTCCACTTGATTAAGCGAAGTTATCTGAGTGGACAATGAATTTAAATAAAACACACTCGAACAATAAGGAAAAGCGAATTTGCAGCACTTGACTTTTTGTTGTGCCATGTGTTTACACGCAACATACTTTGAGGCAATTTAGATTGGGGTGATTGAGTCCGGTGTCACGGCAGCTTATGGGTAAGAGAAGTGCTGTGTGAAAAATCTCTTAAGGCGTCAAGAAAACATACAAACTGCACTTAAATTGTGATGAAACCCAATTTTCGTAAGATTTTTTGCACACAGGCATTTAGCGCCTGTTTTTGCTGTCCAATTTTTGCTTCAATCTAGTCAAGCCCTTAAAGGCTTATTTCTTGTGCGAAAAAAAATGTGTTCGTTCTGTCAAAGCAATCTAAACTGGCAAAAATCAAACAGAATGTTCGCACCCTTTTTCGTACATAGGCATGTCTAGCGCATATTTTTTTTCTCTATCTTACATTTTGCAGTCTTTATTTTTTTTTATTGAAGCTTGGGTTTGTGTAAAGTAGTATGAATTAGAGGGTACCAGGCCAGCGGCTCAGCGGCTCAGCGGCTTAAGTGGGCGTATGGGCGTGGCAGTAGGCGTAGGGCGTGGCAGGGGTGGTGGGCGTGGTAGATATTGAGATTTAGGGGCGTGGCAAGTGGGTGGAGCTTTTGGGGGCGTGGCAAGGGGCGGGAGGTGGTAAAATTTGTGGTTTTGGGGGGTGTGGCACGTGTGAAGCTTTGGTAGGTGTGTCAGGAGGTGGTAACTTTTGGGGGCGGGTCTTAGAGTTGGAGCTTTTGAGGGCGTGGTAAGGAGGCGTTTTTTTTTTTTTTTTTCTATGGCGGTATGGTGACTCATGACCTTAGCGGCTCAGCGGCTCATCAACTTAGCGGCTCAGCGGCTCATTAACTTGGCGGCTCAGCTATTGGTCTGGCAAACATAGTCCTAGAACCCTAAAGTACCGACAAAAAATAACCTAAAACGCAGCGTTTTTGATGTTCTCATCTCCAAGCGGATATCGATAGGTCCTGTTTTCAATGTCTCATTTTGATGTCTGCAGTCTATAACAAAAATTGGAGCACGTGATTTAAACATATCCCAGGAAAGGAGAGGTTCGGAAGTATTTTTATTGAAGTAAGTTTTTTGAAAATCAGTATACATTTTATAAAACAAGCTATATCTGTTTTTTTCGAATGAAATATTGAGGTCTTCATGAGGATATACATCGGAGTTTAGATATACTTTTAAGTCTGTTAGATTACAATGATCAAACGTTGTAGGGTCAGCAGATAGTTTTTTATTTTTTTCAGTTTGTAGCGCAAAAACAATGTATCGAGGTTTTTCTATCTGTGTTGTTGTCTTAACGTTCCATATGTGATGGTCAGAGCTTGATAACATGGGGTATTCATAGAGATCCCAGTTTCGGAAAGCAATTTTCATAAAACTGTTTTTGTTTATAGATTTGTATAGACTTAATTTCACGGAATCTGATAAAGCCACGTGTGGTACTTTCCACTGTATTTTATGAAGTTGTACTTGAACATTTTCATTAGTTGGAGAGATAAGTGCGTTTTCATCCATCCTAGCACGAGTGAGAATTAGATCATGTCGAGCATTGGGGATAATTTTTTTATAATCTTCGGCGAAACCCAAAAGCTTATTAAATGGAATACAGTAATTAAAATGAAATGGTTTTAATTTTATAGATGAATCAGGAGACCAGGATGCGTTTAAAAGCATATCACTCTCATTTTTAGTTAAAGATAAATAGTTTTTGATCGTTGTTGTAATCCCCACATTTCGATTACAGTCAATTTCCTTTCCATTCAGTTCATAACGTATTTCATCAAAGAGAAAGGCCATTGCATTATTCACAAGTTTTGTGTTGATGATTTCTTTTCCATCCGTTGTCGATAATGATCCTTTAACACATAAAAAACTCTCCGAAGGAAAAACATTAAGATTTTGGTGTTGGACACAAATCTGAATGATATCATTTCGTTCAAAATTGTTTTGATATGGTGAATAAGTATGATATTCATATTTAGAAATACTTTCACTGATCTCGGGATCTTGGAAAATGTTCAACATATTTTTTGTTTTCGTTGTTTTTTTTTTTTTCAATATTTTAAGATGAATCCTAATGTTAGTAAAAAGTCTTGATTATGTTTGTTGATTCGATGTGTTGCCGCAGCTGAGTTCGATGCTTGATTGAGTAATGTATTATTTTCAGCACTATTTTTATATGGAATTCCATCAATCTGGTGTTCATATATAATCATGATTCAGGCTGTAAATGTAATCGAACCGTTATTTTTTCCCCTCTGAAATTAATGTCTTTTCCGTCTTGGTCTATAAACTTTAAACACAGAGATGTTATTCGTTTGACGTTCACAGGCAAATAAATAACGTTCCTCGGAACTTCTATGATTTTATAGCCCGGACTTACTTTAACAGTAAATTCATGTAAAATATGTGCCGATTGATTATTTATATACGTTCCTTCTATTATATTACATTCAATACGTATGGCATTAACTCTGTTGATATCAACGTAAAGGTCTGATTCATTTAACACATTTGACTTCAACAGTTTCTTACTAAACCCTAGAAGAGATCCAATAGAATTCCGTTGTGAGAAGTCAACATCTTCTGAACTAAAAATTTCACATTTCAAGGTGTTGTTATTCGCCTTGATTTTAATTTAACTTCTTTTTAAACTTTTCTTTTTTTTGTTAATTTCAACAAGTTTTTTTTGAATTAAATTATTTATATCTTCTATTTCATATGAACCAATTGGAAAACATATAATATTATCACCAATATGTAGCAAATTATTAAACTCATATACATTTGGTATAGAGTTATATGTTTGAAAATCTATAAGTCCACAAACATATTTAGATATCAGTACAATTGGTGGAAAATACTCAGCCGTGAGACTTGATTCATTCCCACTCAATGTTAATGTTAACGACATCCTGATTAAAAGAGAAATGACACAGTTTTGATTTGTTCACATCATTTTATTCATTTTGTATTTTAGTTTTTAAAAACATTACAACATTGCTCTAATAAAAACCTTAAACATAAATTACCACATATAAATGTATCAAAATCCTGTTCTTGAACATAATTATAATTAATTTGATTACCAAGATAGCTAATCACTTCAGTTGGTGGTCTTAAATAATACTTTATAATATTATTTTTCTTATTTCTAATATATGCTACCCAATGAGTACCCATGCCACCTTCATCATCCAAATTTATAACACCACACTCTTTATCCATAGATGTTTTCGGTAATGAGTCTCGCATAAAAACTCCTCTAAAGTAATCCAAATGTTTCTTTCCGAACCATAGAATATCACGATTATTTAAGGCTCTGTTAGGTAGCAAATCAATTAGTTTTTTGTATTTTCTGTGTTTAGAAATAAACCAAGCCCATTTTAGTATGGCTTTAAGTATAACCCCTTTCCTTGAATAGCAACAGCTTCCATAGTCTTATTATGACGTTTGTTTTCTTCAAAAATTTTTTTAGCCACACGAGCATCATTTAGTGCTTTTGCGACACCAGCAGTTCCTCCAGCTTAAGATCCAACAGCTGATAAACCCGCTAAAATTGGAGCTAAAAATGGTAGAAAACCACCTCTCTTTGGAAGTGGTATTATTCTTGGAGTTTGAATGAATTGGTTCTTCCTATTTTTAATAACGTTTCTTGCTGCCTTTACAGCAATATTAGCCATAGATGTTGTACCACAGCAATTAATGTTACTTTTAATAGCATTTCTTGCTTCAGTTATAGCCTTTTTAAACATATTTTTTTTACAAGGCTTTCTTTTTTGTTTGCCAGTTTTTATAGTTTTGTTTTTTGTTTCTTTATTACCCATACCAAATTTTGTCTTAGCTTTCATCATGTTAGTGACTAAAAGACCACTTAACTTTTCAGAGGTGGAAGAGTCGTTTGCTTTGAACCTTTTCCACGCTTGTTCAGCTAAAATTTTATCGGCAACGTGTCGATCTGAGATAGAGCTACTCTTGGAATATGCAATATCATGTGAGCGACAAGCCTCATCCAGTTTATTAATTCCTTTATCCCCCTACGTAAGCGTTCTTCCAATTTAGTCCCAGGGCCACAATAATTATAAGAAGGAAGATGTAGTTCAAATGGTAATTTGTCTATAATTGTATTTAAAAGCCCTTTTCCTTTAACTGATTTCCTTTTATTATACTCAATCATATTATGATCACCACACCTTCCTAGTTGAAGGTTGGAACGTATATGAATGTAAGCCTATAAAAATGATATGTTTTATTGTGAAATCTGTTAGTCATCATTATGCGCTTCGTAAAGCAGTCAGAAATTATTAAATTAAAAAATTTTGATTCTAAAGTTGAAATTAAAAGAAAACATGGGTCATTATTTCCAAACAGTATTCGAGGAATTATTGTTGGCCCATCAAACTGTGGGAAAACAAATGTAATGCTAAGCATTCTTCTTGACCCTAATGGATTAAAGTTTGAAAATATTTATATTTATTCTAAATCCTTACATCAACCAAAATATCTATATCTTAAAAAGCTGATTACGTCCGTGAAAGGAATGGAATACAATGAATTCTCAAATAATTCCGATATAATGCCCCCATCAGACGCGAAAAATAATTCTGTATTTATATTCGATGATGTTGCATGTCAGAAACAAAATAATATAAGAGACTATTTTTGCATGGGTCGTCATAATGGAGTCGATAGTTTTTACTTATGCCAGTCCTATACGCATATACCAAAACATTTGATTAGAGACAATGCTAATTTTATTATTCTTTTCAAACAAGATGAATTGAATTTGAAGCATGTTTACAAAGATCATATAAACTCTGATATGACATTCAATCAATTTAAAGAGTTGTGTTCTCATTGTTGGGCTGATAAATTTGGATTTCTAGTTATAGACAAGGAAAGCAGTATTGAAAAGGGTCGATACAAAAACAATTTTCATAAAATTGCAATACTATAAATATACATTTTTCATTTTCAAGCAACACATTACAACAGCAGCCCTGTTTGGGAAAACTTCTCTTCGTAACAAAATAAATAAAATACTTTCTCTTTAGTATAAACACTAATTTAATATCGTCGAAATGAATGAGAATGTGTTAAATGATCTGATAAAAACAAAAAATGTGTTAAAAAATAAATATTTTCAACTAAGAACAGGAAAAATGATGAGAGAAACTGATTTGGAAAACACGTTCAAACCCATTGTTGAGCCATTGAAAAAGTTGATCGGAAATATTAAAATAGAAGAACCACAGCAAGAACTTGATATTAAAACACCTAAACGTCGCAAGCTGCATTTCAAATCGTTTAACGAAAAGGATGGTGAAGAAGATCATGAACGAGCAGCATCACCATCACTAGAATCGGATAGCCCTGATAATACTTTTTTATTCAGTACACCAAAAAACTTTGCTAGCCCCGATAAATCGTTATCCTTCAATCAACAAAAACTGTTGTCGGAGTCAAATCGTGACACAGCGTATGGACCATATTTTGATGCAAACACTCAAACTGTGAAATTAGGAAAATGCAGCTTCAAAATGAATGAACAGGATATTATCATTGACGATGAAATTTTTCCTCGAACTCCCGGTCTTATTGAATTAGTGCTAAAGAAAAACCCTTGTAAGCAAAAATATACTAAGGATGACTTAGAACAATGTTCGAAAATCCTCCAAAAAACTAATGCATATAGAATTAATCATGATAGTTTTTCTCGAATTAAGAGTAAAAGAGGTGTGAAATATACCCAAATAATAAAGGCTATTGTCGCTGGGCTTAAAAATGAAAACGCAAAAATAGGAAAATCCTATTCTAATAGTACTTAAATGAAATACACAAACAAAAATACTGAATATGTATACTGGAATGATCCAAATGAACTCGTTAACAGACTACGACTTTTAGTAGCATCTAAAAATGCTGGTAACAACAATCATCAAAATGAAATCACTTCTATAATTGAAGAACTAAAGGAATCAAATATTATATATTAGCATTATTCAAACAAAAATCTGTACATATAAACAATGAACGTTGACAAGTTCGGTAGAAACTTCAAACCTGTTGCAAAAAACACAGGTCTTGTAGGTCCTCCTGGAATAGGATTTAAACTGCTACCGTCTGGTGACTTTGATATAGATAATAGACATTTAAACAATATTGGAATTAACCCTAACCAACCCCATCAAGCTGTCTCCAAAGGATATGTTGATGATCAGTTAAACCTTCGGGAAAGTAGTATGAGAATCCACATAGACTCTTCTTTGAAGGAGTTAACGACAACTATGAATAGAGAAACCAACATACTAAGAAACCTCATGGACTCTTCTTTAAAGGAAGCAATAGCAACTATCAAACCAGAAAACATAAACTTATTATCACTTTCGAGAAAATCTAACGATCTCGTGGATATTGATGAAAAACATGTTGATGAAAAAATTAAAAAAAAAGTTGAGATGATCATGAAGGCGTTATTTCCTAAAGTATCATTTATACCTATAGATGAAACGTAAAGGAGTGGGGGTCTTTCAATGCTTTTCTATATCTATACGATATTTTTTCATTTCAAAAAGTAAAAATTGTTAGTAAGCATTCAACACTCTAACCACTAATATCTTAAAAATGGATTCGGAAACAATACTTAAAAATATTTGTGATTTTTTAAAAATGTATAGTGAAACTGTGTTAAGTGAACATTATGAAGAGTTTTTAAATAGTATTTCCCTACTTAAAAGAAAACGTACATTACATTGAATCTATTCACGGACATCATTATTCTAATTGTTGCTGGGCATCCAACCATGTAAACTAGGACCGGATACTTGTGCTTGCTATATAATAGCAAACCGTTTGGTTAGAATTAAGAAATTGATGTCATTGTATAAAAGATTAAAATAAAAATAATAAAATGAAAATATAAAAGAATTGTTTTTTATTTCGCTGAATTCACTCTTTTTGAATATGAGTAAGCGAGAGGTCGTTGAAGAGTTGCATAGGGCTGCACGGCGAAATTTTAAACGTCGTAATGTTATCATTAAGGGTTATGATGATTTGTGGCAAGCCGATCTGGTTGAAATGATACCTTACAGCGAACAAAATAATGGATTTAATTATTTGATGACAGTTATCGATACTTTTTCAAAGTTCGCGTGGGTTATCCCAATGAAAAACAAAAAGGGGATTACTATTTCAAAAGGGATGGAGGAAATATTTAAAAATTCTTCTAGGTTTCCTAAAAACTTGCAAACCGATGATGGAAAAGAATTTTTCAATATAAACTTCAAGAGTTTGATGGAAAAATATAAAATTAATCACTACTCTACATTCAGCTCATTGAAGGCTTCAATTATTGAAAGATTTAATAGAACCTTTAAGGAAAAAATGTGGAAGGAATTTAGTTTCAATGGAAGCTATAAGTGGATAAATATTTTTAAGAAATTTCTCTATAACTACAACCATTCTTTTTACCGAACCATTAAATGTAGACCTGTGGATGTTAGCAAGAAAAATTCAAAATCCTTATTATCAATTTTCAAAAAAAAGACAGAAGGAGCGAATAAACAAAAATTTAAAGTTGGCGAGCTAGTAAGAATCAGCAAGTATAAACATAAATTCGATAAAGGCTATACACCCAACTGGACTACCGAGGTTTTTAAAATAAGAAAGATTCAACCAACAAAACCAACCACATATCTTCTTGAAGATTATCAAGGAAAAGCAATTCAGGGTGGTTTCTATGAAGCAGAACTGATGAAAACTAAATGTGCAGATATATTCCTAATTGAAAAAGTTCTACAAACAAGAGGGAATAAAGTTTATGTAAAATGGTTGGGATTCTCAACAGAACATAATTCATGGATCGATAAAAGCAAAGTTGTGTAAAATAAGAAAGAAATACAAGAAATAAATTTGATTTAAAAACATTTAATTTTTCTTTTTTATAGATATAATATAAAATAAGTACTATTTTACTCTAAGTTCTTCGCTTATAAATTGAATTGATTATTTTAGTTTTGTAAATTTTAGCTCGTATGATGTTCCAAGTTGGGGTGTTTTTTCAAAAGCATATGCGCCCCCTCCAATTACGTTTATGCTATCTGATGATAGCTTCGAAAATCTCATCGGCAAAAAGACCTGAAATAAAAAAAAAAATAAAATATATAAATTTAAATAATAATTTTATAGCTTACCGTATATTCTCCAAGATCTGCTATGATCCGATCACCCCACCGTGTTTTTACTTTTCGCAGGGCATTAATACTATATTTGAGGCTCATTTCTAAGTCCGATAGCTTCTTCGTGGGTTTAAAATTGTTGCCATCGTTTAAAGAGTTAGCCTCACTTGCTGCGAAATCATCTATCGTGAAAATAGAATAGTCAACCTCTTCGAAATGCATTTTCAAAAAATAGGTTTATTCTTTGTAGATTCTTGCAATCAACTGTGTTTATCAGTATGAATGATTTTCCTTTTATAGAAGCATCCCCACTCAATTTTCATATAAGATTTTCTTAATGTGTTTACATACATATGAATGTTTTTTTTTTTTAATTTTCATGTCAATTCACGTCATTTAGTTTGAAAGATATAAAATGCAAAGGCATGCTAGATTAAAAGGATAAGGCGGATAGTACCCCAATTTTTTTTTTAATTTTTTTTTTGTTGGTATTCATTGTATGTGTTCTCGACGGATGTTTTCTAAAAGAAAGTATTACATCTAGACTTTAATTGCTATCATAAAAAACCTATGTTTATTACCCATAACTTGAAAGATATATGTATAAGGATGTTAGATGAAAAGGATCACAACGATCTTCTACTATGAACCTTTTTTTTTTATTCATTACAGGCGGTAACAATAAAAGTAGACAACGCTTGTTTTTTAAAGGAGGTATCTTAAAAGAAAAAGATTTGTATTATCATATTAGAAAGCAAATGCCACCCACGGTACACATGTGTTTAAATGATATAGCTATAGATGAGAAGACTATAGATTATGGATTATAGATTCATTTTCATTTTTGTTTAAGTATTTCCCACGAAAGTGGACGTTGACTTTTTTTTGTATACTTTTATTATAATCATAAGGATTGGAATGATCGTCTAACATGACTCTTTTTTCTTTTTTTTTTTTTTTTTTTTTTTTTTATCAGTGCAGGTGCAGGGGGTCACAATAAAAGTTAGCAACGATGTTTTTTTTTTTTTAAAGAAAGTATCTTAAAAGAAAAAGATTTGTATTACCCTAATAGAAAACAGATGTTACTATGATCATTTTATTTAGATAAGAAGATAAGGATGCTCCTCTAGAAAAAAGGCATTTGGTTTGAATACGATTAATTTTCTATTGGTATACTCGAGGGGGATGTATACTTGTTTATTTGTGTTGGCATCCAAATTTTCCATATAAAAGCAATGTATTCGAACTACGCAGTTTAATAGAATTATTCCTTTGCGAGTATTAGGTGTTCCTTTTTTTTTGTGAAACGTATTTATTTAAAAAGTGTAAAAACTATTTTGTTTTTGTTTTTAAGTACTAATGTGCAGTGAAATATTTATTGTTCGATAAATATAAAATCTAACTCTTTTTAAAAGACTTTGTAAAAAAAAAAACTGCGAAAAAAAAAAAAAAACTTATTCCTTCGTGGGTGCTATCAATATTTTTTAGCAGCTTCAAAAAAAAATTCTGTTCAGTGAAATATTGGTGTTTTCAATAAATATAAAATTTTGCTTTATAAAAAAAAAAAAAAAAAAAAAAAAAAAAAAAAAAAAAAACTTTGTGTCAAAAAAACTTATTCCTTTTACACAGTGCACAGTGAAATATTTGTGAGGGTGTTCGATAAGTATACAATTTTTACTTTTTTTAAAAGACATTTTTTGCTTCCCCAAAAAAAAAAAACTGAAAAATGGAGAATTTAACATTAGCATGTAATATCTGTGGGGATAAATTCGCCCATTCATGCTCTCTTAAGAGACATATAAAAGCTGCCCATAGCGATGCAATAAAATGTCCTCAGTGCGAAAAAACTTATACACGAAAAGATTCGTTGTTGAAGCACTTTAGAAAGGAACATATAAATGCATCCTTCCAAGATTGCGATCAGCCTAGCAGTAGCAAAAGAAAACCCGCTGAAATTAATAATGATTCCTTGCCTGACCCAAATATTCCATCAAAGAAAAGCAGATGTGAGAAGTGTGAAATTGATGTGCTAGTATCTGGATGGGGTCATCACACTAGAACTAATGCTCACAAGGTGAAAAACACAATTCCCGTTGAAAATACCCCATTTGTGAAAATAAGGAAATGCTTTCAGGAAACTGTTGAAACATACTTATTAAAAAACACTGATGAAGGGTTAATTGATATCCAAAAATTTTTAGACAACAGTAGAAATGATATTACAAATTTAATAAGAATATCATTTTTGACAAAAGGGAATGTGAAGTTCACCATCGAGTTGTTTGCAGAGTTTGTACAATTCTTATCATCCAATGAAGAAGAAGAAGCTTTGAATATAAGTCTTAAATCTTTTAATTGTCCAATGGAAATTGCTCTGCAGAGTACCAATTTGGAAGACATTGTGAGCAAAATGTTTAAAAAAATTCAGGCTCAAAGCGAAGAGTTCCAGGAGCGTGATTCAGGTTGGTCGTTATTTTGTATCAAACACATTGAAGTGAATATTAATGAATACAGACCTTTAAGAGGATCAAGCTTTTTGAGGCTACCAAAAAGTATTGATTCGAAAAGGGCTTGCATCAATGTTCAAAATAATGACATATACTGCTTCAAATGGGCTGTAATATCCGCTCTCTATCCTATGGAGCATCATGCAGAACGACCCAGCAAATATGGAGTTCCAGATATTCAAAGCAGTATTATCACTCTAGAAAACGGAGCAGCATTGGATTTCACTGGGTTAATTTTCCCCTTAAAAGTGAAAGACATATCTACTTTTGAATCCCTCAACCCCTCAATAAGTTTAAATGTTTTTGGGATTGAAAAAAACTGATAGTGAAACTAAATATAGAGTTGTGGGCCCTTACTTTAATTCAACGCACATCAGAGAGCAACATATAAATTTGCTACTCATACAAGAGGGGTCTTGTAACCACTATGTTTGGATAAAATATATGTCTGCATTGATAGCAAGCCAAATAAATCATGGCAAGCGGGCAGTTAAAATGTGCAATACATGTTTGCTCTCCTTCAGCTCGGAAGAGACATTTGAGAAGCATGAAGCTGAGTGCAACAAAATGGTAACAAGCCTTCCAAGTGAAACTAACAAAACTCTAGAATTCAAAAATCAATGGAGATCACTCAAAGTACCATTCACAATCTATGCCGACTTTGAGTGCATGCTTACTAATATTGCAGGCTGCCAGCCCAACTCTTCAACATCATCGACAACACAAATCAAACAGCATGTTCCGGTAGCCGTTTCCCACTACATTAAATGTTCATTTGATGATTCATTGGATAAACTATTTAAATATACTGGTAAGTTAGTTTGTTCCTTAAGTTTCATCCTACAATACCGTGTATATATTTAAATCATTTAATTTTCTTATAATTCCAAGTGAAGATTGTGCTAAAGTTTTTATGGCACATTTAGTAGAAGACGCCAAACATATACATCGACATTATTTGAGCAGGAAGGTTCCACTTACGATGACAACCGATAATGAGAGAACATTCCAGCAGACAACAAGATGTCACATTTGTAAGAAAGCGGTGTGGGGTAGCAAAAAAGTACGAGACCATGACCACTTGACTGGCGAGTTCCGAGGAGCAGCGCATTCAAAATGCAATTTAAGTTATCAGGTAGCTAATTTTATTCCAATTTTCTTTCATAATTTTACTGGCTATGATTCTCATCTCTTTATACAAGAGCTGGGTAATATCAGTGGGGGTATTAATATAATCCCTCTTAATAAAGAAAAATATATTTCCATGTCCAAGAAAATATTAATAAATAGTGCACAAGGACAATTCTTAGAACTACGATTCTTAGACTCATTCAGATGTCTACCTTCTAGCATTGATACTATAGCGAAAACCCTTGAAAAGAAAGATTTTTCCATATTATCGAAATATGTTGAAAATAATGCAGAGTCTACCAAGCTTATGACTCGCAAGGGGGTTTTCTGTTATGATCATATAGATTGTATAGAAAAATTAAGTGAACTAAATCTTCCTTCAAGAGCATCATTCAGAAATTCTCTGATTGAGGAAGACTATAGTCTTGAAGATTATAACCATGCCGGAAAAGTATGGTCACATTTTAAATGTGAGAGTCTAGGTCAATATCTTGAACATTATATGGTAACAGATGTCTTGATTCAGGCCGATATTTTCGAAAAATTTAGGTCAGATTCTCTTACCCATTATGGTCTTGATCCTTTTCACTATTTTACATTGCCGGGTTTCTCATGGGATGCTATGCTAAAAATAACAGAAATCAAGCTGGAACTTTTAACAGAGATAACCATGTATAATTTTTTCGCTAAGGGGATAAGAGGGGGTTTGACACAGTGCAGCTTGCGCCATTGTAAGGCAAACAATAAATATATGTCCGAATTCGACTCAAATAAACCATCGGATTATTTGATGTATTTGTACGCCAATAACCTTTACGGTTGGGCAATGTCTGAGTATCTTCCACATTCAAACTTCGAATGGATTGAACCTCTCACCGATTTAACTAATATAAAAGAATGGCTTACTTCAAATCCAAGCAAAGGTTATATTTTAGAAGTTGATCTAGAGTATCCTCGTGAAATACACGATGCTCACAATGATTTGCCATTCTGTCCATCTAATATTAGAGTAAGTGACAAATCCTCTAAAAAATTGGTTGCAGATTTGAGAAATAAAGTGAATTATATTATCCACTATAAAAATCTAATCCAATGCATTGAAAATGGTTTGGTGCTAAAAAAAATTAATAGAGTGATGCGATTCGCACAATCCCCGTGGCTGAAGCAATACATTGACTTAAACAATGATCTCAGAACACGAGCCACAAACAAGTTTGAAAAATATCTGCGCAAACTATGCAATAATGCAGTCTTTGGAAAAACTATGGAGAATGTGGATAAACGAAAAGATGTTCGAATCGCTGATTCTATTGAAAGTAATGGAAGGCACCTGGAGAGTCGTGCTCTTATCGCCAAACCCAATTTCCATAGCATTTTGGAAATCAGTGAAACCATGGCTGCTGTTCAGCTGAATAGAGTTTATAGTGAATATAATAAACCAGTATACCTAGGTTTTTGTGTTTTAGAGCTTTCTAAGCATAAAATGTACGACTTCCATTATGCTTATATGAAGCCTAAGTTCACTCATAACCTAAGACTAGCATACATGGATACTGATTCCTTTATTTATCAAATTCGAACAGGGGACATTTATAATGATATTAAAAGTGACATTCACGAAAAGTTTGATACTTCAGACTATCCCCTTAACAACCCATTTGATATCCCTCAGCTTAACATGAAGAAATTAGGGTTTATGAAGGATGAGAACAATGGTAAAATTATGAAAGAATTTATAGGTTTAAGGGCAAAAATGTACAGTATAGACATAGAAGATTCTGCTCTACTAAAAAAAAGCCAAGGGCGTCAAAGCAGCAGCCGTAAAAAAAAATTATAGAGACTGTTTGCTAAATAAAGAAAATTTTTATAGCAAAATGTTAAATTTTAGATCGAGGCATCACATTATTTATACTGAAAGTATAAATAAATTAAGTTTAAATTGTTCGGATGACAAAAGGTTCATTTGTAGCAATAATATAAATACTTTAGCTTGGGGTCATTATAGCATAAATGAACCTGAAACTTAATTTTATCGAAATCTATGTAAATTTTAGTGTTGCACTTCTTTTTTTTTTTTACTAGAGCAGAATCTTCTATTCAATATACTATATTTTTAGTTCGAGTTGTAAATTGTATGAAAAAATAATAAACTGTGATGTATAGTATGTAAAATTATAAAAAAAAATGTGATTTATAGGACATAAGATAAATTATTATGAAAAAAAAAGGATAAATAATAAAAATTATTTAAGTATTTGTATTGCCCAAAAGTGGGAAAAAAATGATAATGTAAAACATGTATAAATAAATTTCTTGTATTTTTAAACTATTTGTCCGCTTTTTATTTTTATTTCTGAATCTCAATAAAAAGGTTGTTTACGATGCGTTTTAGGTTTTTTCGATATGTTATGGGTTCTTAATGTTGCGTTTTGGGTTTTTTTTTTTTACACTTTTTTTTTTTTTTTTTTTATAATAAGCTTTTGGGTTTCGCCGAAGATTATAAAAAAATTATCCCCAATGCTCGACATGATCTAATTCTCACTCGTGCTAGGATGGATGAAAACGCACTATTCTCTCCAACTAATGAAAATGTTCAAGTACAACTTCATAAAATACAGTGGAAAGTACCACACGTGGCTTTATCAGATTCCGTGAAATTAAGTCTATACAAATCTATAAACAAAAACAGTTTTATGAAAATTGCTTTCCGAAACTGGGATCTCTATGAATACCCCATGTTATCAAGCTCTGACCATCACATATGGAACGTTAAGACAACAACACAGATAGAAAAACCTCGATACATTGTTTTTGCGCTACAAACTGAAAAAAATAAAAAACTATCTGCTGACCCTACAACGTTTGATCATTGTAATCTAACAGACTTAAAAGTATATCTAAACTCCGATGTATATCCTCATGAAGACCTCAATATTTCATTCGAAAAAAAAAACAGATATAGCTTGTTTTATAAAATGTGTACTGATTTTCAAAAAACTTACTACAATAAAAATACTTCCGAACCTCTCCTTTCCTGGGATATGTTTAAATCACGTGCTCCAATTTTTGTTATAGACTGCAGACATCAAAATGAGACATTGAAAACAGGACCTATCGATATACGCTTGGAGATGAGAACATCAAAAAACATTCCTGCAAACACTTCAGCTTACTGCATTATGCTTCATGATCGAATTATTGAATATAATCCACTTGATCAAGTAGTCACCAGAATCGTTTAAAATATTATATCAGATTTGAGAATGAAAAAAGAATGAATAAATAAATGTCATCAATAATTATAAAACTATTTGTATGTTTTTTCCTTTTTTACGTTTTGGGTTGTTTATGTTGCGTTTTGGGTTTTTTTTTCGTTACGTTTCAGGTTTTTAACGCTGCGTTTTAGGTTATTTTTTGTCGTTACTTTAGGGTTCTAGGACTATGTTTGCCAAACCAATAGCTGAGCCGCCAAGTTAATGAGCCGCTGAGCCGCTAAGTTGATGAGCCGCTGAGCCGCTAAGGTCATGAGTCACCATACCGCCATAGAAAAAAAAAAAAAAAAACGCCTCCTTACCACGCCCTCAAAAGCTCCAACTCTAAGACCCGCCCCCAAAAGTTACCACCTCCTGACACACCTACCAAAGCTTCACACGTGCCACACCCCCCAAAATCACAAATTTTACCACCTCCCGCCCCTTCCCACGCCCCCAAAAGCTCCACCCACTTGCCACGCCCCTAAATCTCAATATCTACCACGCCCACCACCCCTGCCACGCCCTACGCCTACTGCCACGCCCATACGCCCACTTAAGCCGCTGAGCCGCTGGCCTGGTTCCCTCTAATTCATACTACTCTGTAAGGAATCATTTTGAAGTTCTATAAAATGAAGAGGCTGATTAAGTTTTTGAATCTTCCAAATAATCTATTAGATGGCCGAGGGGTTAGAGTAGTGGAGTAGTTCTGAGTTCAAAAAATATTTGTGTTTTAAAATTATTTTCAATACATTAATGCACAAATAATCGAATGTGATACATGTTTTCAGATTAAAAATGGAATAAATGCAATAAAAATCACTTCAAAGAAATTGAAAATAAATAGAAACATTTTTTCTGCTATTTTCTTCAACCTCTGTAGGACTTGTAGTATCGGCTTCTGATAGGTAGAATGTAAACCCTACTGGAAAGTTCAAACTTTTATAGTACATGTGTTCAAATTTTATAGAAACATTTCCGAAGCTGGAACTTTTAAAAGATCTGCGTATAGTACTTTCAAGAAGCTTTAAATAAATCATTATAGAAGTTTATAAAAGGTTAAATAAGCTTCTATAACATTCTCCTTTTTATGCTTATCGACACTTTACAAATGTCTTAATAAAATAAGAAAGACTATTCAGTTAAACCTTACCGAAGCTGAAATGTTAGTTGGGCAGTTTCCTCTTTGTGCAGTAAATCGCTTGAAGGCTGCCAAAAATGCCTGTATTGTCAAATCTGACACCACCTCCAGATGAATGGCCTTTGTTGCCAAACAGATAAACACTGCAAAATACCCTTTGATGATTTTCGTACCGCGTGCCTTCCAGGTTTTTATTTTGATTGGTCCATAGCGTAATCGACGCCCGTGTGACTGAATGGTCGAGACATCTGAACTCTAGCGGCGGGCGCAAATTTGCCATAAGCTGTTGCATTTCAGATGCCTTTTGCCGGTAGCAAAAAGTGCATCTATGCAGCTGGTACTTGACGCTCCGCCTAATTTGTCCAATCCAGTATTTTTGTCGTATATATGTGACCATTTGTTGAATGCCACCATGACAGGTAGTTTTGTGGGCGTCCCTGAAAAACTTGTAAAGTGGTGGTTGCCTTGCAGCAAAATCGAATGTTGTGCATCGTAGGATAGGAGTGAGTCTTCCAGACGTCCCCCCCCACATAAGATCCCATTGGCATCGACAAATGCGTTCAATGCACGAAGGTTTTTGGGAATCTTAGAGTTTTCTAGGATTTGTTGTATCTCCGTCTAAAACATTTCATTTTGCGCTGCGACGGTCAGATGCGCTGCCTCTAATTCTTTCGAGGTAAGTGGATCTATGATAGACTCCAGTTTCGGTCGACACCTAATTGTAAAGCGATAACAGAAAGCGATTATTCGTACAACTCTGAGTAAGCTTGAACAGTTGTAAATAGCTTGCAAGATACAGTCGCTATTATTAATGTTACTTACATTTTTTGTCAATACATTGACCGTACGTTTTTCTTCCTCAGTGTCGAATTCAATGGGCTGACGTGCAAAATCGAATTCCCTTTCCCATTGTAGCCGCAGGAACTCTGGACCGGTCCACCACACTTCTAATGACTCCAATTCCGACGGAAACACACCCCTGGACGTCAGATCGGCTGGGTTATGCTTTTTCTATCGCGTCAACCAACTCTGCACGATATTCCAGGTACAGTTCATTTATTTGCTCATATACAACCAATAACTAATCCTGTTTCAAATTTTCTTCTAGCATAACTACCCCAATAATGGCTTCGTGGTAGGCTTTTGAAGTTTGCAAATCTTCTTCCAATTTCATTAATTGCCCAGAAGTATACGCTTTACCTCTGCGTTCCTTTGGCGCTTTCTTAAAATTGTTAAGATCCTTAATAATTTTATTTAATATTCCTTTTGGAGTTCACCATATTTATAATTTTTATTTTCTGCCATTATTAATTCATGTTAAGTAACAGGTATCAAAAAAGACGAGTTTACAACATACAACAAGCAAACTTACTGCTTTTACTGCTCCTGTCTATGCTGATGAAAAGCTGGTTTCTGGAGTTTAAATTAAAATTTTCTCGTATAGTTACATCAATTTTTGACATTTCAATCCATCAATAGCTCAGAGTGGATTGTATTACGTAAAGGTATGTTCGCTTCGTAGGTATGTTTGAATTTTGTATTCTTGTACATTCGTACACTTCTTCTTGATGGAATTAGAAGTACCTGGGTCCGTTCCAACTAAGCGGAGGGTCTTCAGTGAAGTAGCCCAGTTATTCTATGCGACGGGCTTACTAGCTCCCGCAGGCATCACTTTTGATGCCCCTCTCACAGACGAGTTGCAGTCCACATGGCATTTATTCCGGGCAGGCCTTACCAACCACAACAATGTGCATCTGCCTCGCTGGTTAGGCATGCACCGCCAGGTTCTGTGACGCCAACTCTCGAGCCTACGCTGCAGTAATATATTTGAGGACTACATCTCCAGATCTCCCTGCTGACCGCCCGGACGAAGGTGGCACCAATCAAAGGTGCGACTATACCACGCTTAGAACTTTGCGCCGCCCACCTTCTTGCGGTCACTTTTGAATCTATCCGTACAGCACCTGACCTCACTGCCGCACCATAATTCCTATGGTCCGACTGCAGTATCGTTTTGTGTTGGCTACGAAAGTACCCCCTCCCTTCTGAAGCCGTATGTCGCCAATAGAGTCCGACAGGTCCAGGAGCTCACGTCACTCGAGCGGTGGCATCATGTACGCTCCACAAAAATCCACCCAATTGCGCGATACGAGGTCTTAGGGCCTGTGAACTCATCCATCACAATCTCTGGTGGCAAGGCCCAGATTGGTTGAAATCCAGCTCACTTCCTCTTGGCCCAGCCGGGCAGCCAGATGACGCCAACATGGTCGAGATTGCAGCCGAACTCAAGCTGTCAGTTACCTCCGGCATAACCACGATTTAACCGCAGCTAACTACTCGGTGCCGTGATGGCAAAATCGTTTTCCTAGTACAACGATTTAGCAAGATGTCGAAACTCCTACGTGTCGTCGCCTACATCATAGGGTGGTTGAAGCCTAATCGGTACAATATGAGTATACCCGTAATCGGAGCGAATGAGCTCGATCACGCATTTCAGCGTCTGATACGAATTGAACAAGCGATGTGCTTTCATCAAGAGGTTCACCAATTGCGGAGGAAGTCCCCATTGGCGAGTGGCAGCCCGCTGCTCTCTCTTAATCCATACTTAGATGACCAGGGTCTCCTTAGAGTTGGAGGCCGACTCACCCATTCGTCTCTCCCACATGGTCAGAAATTCCCGATGGCTTTGCCCAAGACTGGGCATCTCGTGAACAGAGTTTCAAAAGCTTAAGTCTTTTTCTAGCTTAAGCTTGACTTTAATTCAGAAGCTAGTTAGTGACTTATGAATTATAAAAGATTGAATTCCTAAGTCAGTTAGTGACTTATGAATTAAAAAAATTTAAGTCATTAGCTAGCTGGTGACTTATGAATTAAAAATATTTAAGTCATAAGTTAGTTAGTGACTTATGAATTAAAAAAATTAAAATCATAAGCTAATGAGTGACTTATGAATTAAAAAAAATTTAATTCACAACCTACAAAGTGACTTATGAATTAAAAAATTTAATTCGCTACCTACGAAGTGACTTATGAATTAAAAAAAAAATCAAGTCATGAGCAAGTTAATGACTCATGAATTAAAAGAAATTAATTCACAACCTACTAAGTGACTTATGAATTAAAAAAATTTAACTCATGAGCAAGTTAATGACATGAATTAAAAAATTGTAAGTCATGAGCAAGTGAAGTGACTTATGAATTAAAAAAAATTAATTCACTACCTACGAAGTAACTTATGAATTAAAAAAAAATAAGTCATGAGCAAGTTAGTGACTTATGAATAAAAAAATTATAATTCATGAGCAAGTGAAGTGACTTATGAATTTAAAAAAAATTAATTCACAACCTACTAAGTGACTAATGAATTAAAAAAATTTAATTCATAAGCTACTGGGTGAATTATGAATTATGATGAATTATGAATTATGAATTGGAAAAATTATAAGCTAGCATGATCATTTTATGATTTTAAAACCAGATTTGAAAGCTAAAAATAGATTCAAAATCTAATTATACTAACTAAGCAGGTACCAAAAGTTTCGAAGTACTTATTTAAGAAAACGGAATGTTTTTTTCCAATTTTATTGAAAATACATATTAAATTATTTTTATGTAGGGACTGCATAAACGGCAACTCACACAAAAGTCTCCAAAAGCTTGAAAACTACTTTCGTTAATAATTAAATAATTATGTAGTCAAAACAAGGTTAAGAATTTCCAATCTCCCAACTAGCCTACGAATTAAATTTTTTTTAATTCATAAGTCACTTAGTACCTTGTGAATTAATTTTGTTTTAATTCATAAGTCACTAACTTTCTCATGACTTAAAATTGAATAAAATTTTTTTTAATTCATAAGTCACTAACTTGCTCATGACTTCAATTTTTTTAATTCATAAGTCACTTAGTTCGTTGTGAATTAATTTTTTTTTAATTCATAAGTCACTTAGTAGCTTATGAATTGATTTTTTTTTAAATCATAAGGCACTTACTAGCTTATGAATTAATTTTTTTTAAATTCATAGGTCACTAACTAACTTATGAATTAATTTTTTTAATTCACAAGTCATCTACAGACTTATGACTTAATGATTTTTTAATTCAAAAATTGGCAACCCTGCTCGTGAAGCTGCTGATTGACCACACCCATGAGATTACCATGCACGGAGGAGTGCAACTCATGCAACTCACGTCGTAAATATTGGATCCTTCAGGGTAGACAAGCAGTTCGGACATTCATCCACAAATGTGTCATCTGCCAACTGCACTGCTGAACCCCGATCAGACAACAGATGGCGGCGTTACCCGGTCCTAGGGTGAATGCGGCTAATAAATATTTTTATTTATTAATTAATGCTTTTAAAACAAAAAGAAATATATTTTAATATAGATATGAGATTTATAAACGAATGATACTCGTAGTTTGAATATCAACTTAAGACTGACTTAAAACCAATCCACCAAACAGTATTGGCATCAATGGAAATTATTAAATGAATATAAGTTCTTAAAAATCAAATGAAACCGATACAAACGAAAATCATTAAATAAATATTGGTAAGTTCTTGGCAACCAAATGATTTGGATACAAACGAAAATCGTTAAATAAATATAAAATCTTAATAATCAAATGAAATCGATACCCTAAGATACCAGACTCCGGAAGATGCAAAATAAATGATATCTTCCTCTCCAACAGTTTATTGTATTATTATTTTTATGACTGTCTTTGATATTCATGTGTTAACTGGTTAAGTCCCCCCTTACTTCTATAGTTATCGTCCTGATCGCTCGTTTATTGCCTTTCTGATGTCTTGTAAGCATTTTTCAATTGCTTCATTATGTTTCCTTTGTTGGCTTATTTAATAAATTTTCAACAGCTTACTGACTATTGCAATACTTAATAGTATTACAAATTTTAAAGTTATACCCCACAAAATTGGGTGTTCTCTTATATCGTTAATGTATGGTTTTAGCATATATCTATGTTAGTGAATATTAATTTTTCGTTATTTGACTCTTAATATTTTAAAATGTTTATTTCTATGGGAATATTTTGCTTTATATGTTTTATAATTTTTGTTTTTGTATTTTCATACTTCCTTAAATTTATTTTCACAATATTTTTGAATTGAACAGATATGTGCCCTTGTATATTTTTCCATTTATTGTGGTTTCTCCACTTACAAAAATGATACCATCTTTAATTATTTTTAGGTCCGGATTATTTTCTTTTATTTTGTGGCAGTTTGCTTTATCATTATTTAATAAATCCGTTAGGCAATTTGTTTCATCTTTTATTTGACAATATATATTATTCAATTCTTTTTTACAATTTTCCATTTTATATTCTTGATCATACAATACAACTTGATCAAGTAATTGTAATTTACCATCACCTACATTAATGCTTTCTACAATAAATTTCTTGTTTATTTGTTTTACAATTGGATATTCAATATAAATATAATGCATAAAATCCAATGCATATAAAACTTCTGTAATTGAAATTGGCATTGTGTATGTTGTAATGATTTTATCTTAATCTTCCATGTTCAAAATTACTGTATTTAAAATCCCATTTACACTCAAATTAATGGTATTTATAATTTCCCTCAAATCTTCAATAATAAATTTAATAATAAGATCGTCTTCTCTGTCAATGTTATTACTTTCACTAGTTAGTTTTTCAATTGCATTAAATATTTGTGAATTAGACTGAAATTGTTTATTATTTGATTCTATTAATTCCTGTATCATAGTTTCAAATCTAATTTTATCGTCATATAATGCTGTTCTGATATTCGGTGGAATTTGAAAACGGAAACGAAAATTGAATCCGTGCGGATTGAAAACGATTGTTCTGATTTCCAGTCGGATTTACTTATAAGTTTTACCAACTTGATCAACAAAACATTTCCGAAATCAGCTGTTATGTATGCAAGACCTGTCAAAAACCAAATTGTAATCTGCCACCAAAAGGGTAACCGAATTTAGAACGTCAATTTGGCGGATTGTAGATCCGTTCGTTTTGTCGAATTCGCAAAACGATTTCGAATACGGAATTCAGAACAGCAAACATTCGAAAACGTGAGGATATAGAATTCGAATGGAAATTAGAACAGCCGTGATAGACTGGACTGCCTGATATCCATTTCAATAATTTACCAAGTTTGTTAATTCCCCGTCTAAATCTACCTCTAATTATTGATTGGTTAAGTAATTTTTCTACTGTTTCAAGATTTATTAATACAATAAAAAAGAAAGAAAAGAATAAAGTAGTTATGAAGTCTAAAAAACATCCAAACTATTGTGTGCCTGTTAAAAAGCATTTACTTGTTTCGTCGTCAGCTCAATGGCTTTCTTCTAAGGATTTAAGACGTATACGAAATCTTAAAAATGTATTCTTCAAAAAATGGAAAAAAACACATGTTATCCATCATTATAATAAGTACTTTTACCATCGGAATCTTTTTAAAAATTCATTCAAGACAAAATATAACAACTACATAAATCAAATAAAGAAAAATATAAAGTGCAATATTTCAAAAAATCCTAAAATCTTTTGGCATTATATAAACTCTAAAAGGAAAGCCTCAAGTTTTCCACCATTCGTGCAATATAATAATAAGTCCTAATCCTGTGATATAGAAATAAGTAACATATTTGCAGATTTTTTCCAACAAACGTACACTGCGTGCAATCCAAAATACTGTGATAATTCCTTAAGAAATCGATTAAACTGTGATATACCTTTTTTAAGACTGACTGAAGCGGAAGTAGTGCAATATAGAGACGACTTAAAGAGTACATGTTCGTATGGTCCTGACAACATTCCGTCTATATTTGTTAAAACTTGTAAATCCTATGTAAAGGGTCCGCCAAATAACTTCTTTTTTTTAAATGGCGCAAAACATCGAGTGTAGCTTCGGCTGTGTGGCACGTAGGGCCGCGGCTACCTGTTGAAATCAAATGTTGCCAATAACCTCCTCTTCAATTTTTGTGAACAAAAAATCGTTCAACATGGCCCGATAACGATCGCCATTGACTGTAACGGCCACTCCTTGCTCATTTTCGAAAAATGGCCCAATTATGCCTCTGGACCAAAATCCGCACCAAACAGTGACTCGTTTTGGGTGTATCGGCCTTTCAATGTGTGCGTGCGGGTTTTCTGTGCCCTAAATGCGACAATTTTGGTTGTTTACCTACTACCTGCCAAGACCAAAATGAGCTTCATCTGAAAAGATGATTTTTTTGGCAAAATCGGCATCTTCTCTAAGTCGATCGCAGGCCCACTTAGCGAAGCGTGTACACAACCATATTCGTTCAGCGGAAGGATAAAACTAATTATCTGTCAAATCAGACATGAGCTAAGTGTTACCATTCACGAAATAAGCACTAGTTGAAAAAAAAAACGTTAGATGGCGGACCCTTTATGTTCCGCAATTACTTATATATTTAACTGTTCGCTGTCGTCTGGTGTTTTTCCTGAGATGTGGAAGTCTTCGTTTATTACACCTCTTCACAAAAGTGGGAACAAGATCCAATGCTGAGAATTACCGAGGGATTGCAAAACTTTCATGCATACCAAAGCTTTTTGAAAACATATTCACCAATCACATTCAATTCTTTTGCAAATCATTGTTCCTGAACAACATGGTTTTTGCTTGCATAAGTTTACAACAACGAATCTTCTGGAATTTAAAAACCAATTGAATGTGAATATGCAAAATGGACTTTAAACGGATGTTTTTTACGCTGATCTGAGTAAGGCATTTGATAGAGTTAGCCACTCTATTCTTTGCTAAAACTTGAAAAATATGGGTTTCCAGAGTCGGTTTTAACTTGTATTAAATCATATCTAGATAACCGAACGCAGTTTGTTAACTTTAAAAACTGCCTGTCCAAAATTATTTATGTGCTGTCTGGAGTTCCTCAAGGTAGTCATATTGGACCGCTTTTATTCTTACTTTTTATTAATGACATTGGCATGGAAATGCTTTATTCAAATAAATCAATATTTGCCGATGATTTTAAGCTTTTTTATGGCTACACGACTCCAAGTGGACACTTATTTCTACAAAATGATATTGACAGAGCCTCCGAATGGTGGATTTCAAATAGAATGGATCTAAATAAATGCAAAGTGATGACATACTCTAGACAGAGAAAACCCTTTTTATCTTCTTACTTCATTGACGAAAGCCTAGTTGATCGTGTAGATTAATTCAACGACTTAGGAGTTTTGTTTGACGTCAAACTGTCATTTAACTCCCACATTGACGTTATAATAAGCAAGGCTAGAAGCCGCCTTGGACTAATTAAGGGGTTTCCTAAGGAATTTAATGATCCTCATATTTAAAAAATCCTCTATTGTGCACTAGTCCGTCCTATCCTGGAATATTGTAGCTGTGTATGGTGTCCTGCATATACTGTTTCCATAAATAAATTGGAAAGTGCACAAAAACAGTTTTCATTATTCGTCCTTCGTCATCTGCCATGGAACCCAAATGAACATCTTAAACCTTATGAACATCGTTTGAACTTACTAAGTCTATCAACGCTTAAGAAAAGAAGAGAAGTTAATAATTGCCTTTTCCTCATTCAACTTTTATCTGGATCATTTAATTCTGCCCACATCCTGAGTATGCTGAGTATAAACTCTCAACCTAGATCAACCCGCGATCCTGATTTTTTTTATACATCGTTTGCTACATCTAATTATGGGTTAAATGAACCTGTTAATGTAATGTGTAAACATTTTAATTGTTTTTATAATATCATTGATTTTGATTTGTCTAAAGATTGTCCTAAAAAAAATTATTGTCTTCTTAACGTATTTCAAATTGTATTTTATCTTAAGTTTCTTTTTTAATTATTGTAAATTACTTTGACTGCAATGTATCTACTTAAATTTTTTCTTATTTATTTTGTTATTATTCATTAATGTATAGCTATACCTAAACAACTTAGACATAAGTCTGCAGTTGATCAAATAAATAAATAAAGGAATTTTCCCAAAGCAGCTTAAATGTGCTGAAGTTATTCCACTGCTTAAGAAGGGTGATAAGAAAAATATGTCAAACTACAGACCTATTTCTCTTCTTCCCACAGTTTCAAAACTATTTGAAAAACTAATGAAGAATAGAATTACTTCTTTTTTGAATAAAATCAGTTTTTTTAAGTGAAGACCAGTTTGGTTTTCGGACAGGAAAGTCAACAGAAGATGCAATTCTCAGGTTATGCAGTCAGCTTTATGACAACTTAAAGAATAGAAAATCTACAAAAGCCCTTTTCATTGATATGACAAAGGCTTTTGACATGGTTGATCATGACATATTACTGAACAAGTTATTTAATGCAGGTTTTAGAGGAGTTATTTTTGAATGGCTCAAATCATATTTGAAGGGAAGAGTTCAATTAGTAATTTTAAATGGCAATGTGAGTTCAGCTCGCAATTTGAAAAACGGTGTTCCTCAGGGATCGGTACTTGGCCCGCTGTTTTTCTTAGTTTATATCAACTCACTTTTCAACCTAAAGTTAAATGGTCTTTCAATAGCCTTTGCAGATGACATATCCTTCACCTACCAGTCGGTTTCGGACCTTAACTGTGTAGTGCAAATTGAAGAAGATCTCCAAAGCCTAAGAACTTGGTTTTCAACTCACAAGCTTATTTTAAGTGAAAAAACTAAATTAATGTCTTTCAAAACATCAGATTATCAAGCTTCTGACTATGATCTTCGTTTTCATGCATCTAACTGTAAACATTATAGCTTCTCTATTCACAATTGTGGTAAATTCAATTTTAATCCAAACGGTTCTTGCTCAAATTCATGTTTTAAAATTTAGTTAGAATTAGTACCAAGTTTTAGATACTTAGGTGTTACAATAGATTCTAATCTTACCTGGAAAGAACATATCAGTAAAATTAAATCTAAATTGATGCTGGTCAATTGGAAAATGTATATTTTAAAACCTTTTTGCTCTAAGAAAGTTTTAACTTTAATTTATTATGGTCTCGCACAATCAAAACTGCAGTATGGGTTATCTAGCTGGGGAGTTTCATACGCTAATACATTCAATACTTTACTAATTGTACAAAAACATTTAATTCGCATAATTTACAACAAAAGTCGTTTCGCCTTTCTACAAGGACCTGAGGATTCTGCCTATGAGACATCTTTACATTTTCAAAGTGCTTAAGGAATTTTTCAAGCAAAAAGGTAATATACCGTTTTTATACAATCTACGTATAAATAATAGGCACCTTGTCAATGAACCTACAGCCCACAAAACGCAATTCTCTCATTCTTTCACTGCTACAGCACCTAAATGCTTTAACAAACTACCAATGTCTGTTAGAATAACTCGAAACTTTGATTTTTGTATAAGAAAAGTAAAAGACTGGCTATTCACAGTCCAACGTGAATAGCCAGTCTTTTACTTTTCCTTATATTGAAAATTATTTGCTTTATATTGAAAATTATGTTTGTTAACTAATAGTAATACTTCAAATTTTAAATTGTTTTCCTTTCTTTTATATAATGTGCTTAAAAAACTAGATTTGTATTTATATAATGTTGTATCTTAAAAGTCTTTAATTATTATTACCCCACATCAGTTTCATTTGTCAAATTTATTAATGCATGTATCATTCAACTCTAGCTTTTACAAAAGTTATAGAATGATTACTATTTATTCACTTTTAAACAAAATTGTATACTAGTTTTAAGTTTAAGTTTGAAATGAATAAAATATGTTCTAAATCTAAAAATCTAAATCTACTGTGGTTAACCTAACACTTTTTCTCTTCATATCGTCTAATATATCTCTGTAGTAAGTTAAATTTATAACATGGTACATTTCTGTTGTAATACAATGCAGCAGGTCCGTCCTCTATGAGAATGTATTCCTCTGTACTAAACTAAGTTATTTGCACTTGGGCAAACGTTGTGGCTAGAATTGCCAATAATATCAAAATAACGTTCATTTCATGGTCACCTGAAATTGATAAATGTGTTTTAAATGTTTTCTTTCTTTATGTTAACAATTCTTTTTTTATATAAAGGCTTTACTTTACCTTGCCTTCGAGTGGATTTTTCTTGAACTTTTTGTTATGGCTTAAATTTAATTTCAGTTCTATTTTTATTAAATAATGCAAGAGTCCTATCTTGTTTCTCTTTTAATACGTCCATCAAGAAAGTATATTTTTCAAAGTTTTGAAAAACCTCTATTGGTTGTAAGTTTTTCACTGTGTGAAAAGATTCATTGTATTTTTTTTACTACCTACATATATTTTCTCTTTCGTCTCTGCCTGAATATCTATTTTTGCTATACGTATAAGTTCTGTCATGGTGCTATGCACTCTTTGAATCATTCCATTTGGCTTGCTATTATTGGGAGCTACTTTTTCATTTTTGTACCTAGTCGCTGTAACTCTAATTCTGTCGATGGTTTACAAAATGTCTTTTCATTGTCAGTCATTTCTATTTCTACTTTTCCAAATATTGGTATTGTTTCAATCAATTTTTCTTGTGCAGTTATCTTTCTTTCAATATGCCTTACTATAAGAAATTTCGAAGAAGAATCAATCATGGTTAAAAATTGATCATTGTCTATATAATGTCTGTCGTACTTCTTTTCCTTGCAAGTTGTACAATTCTTCGTATAGGCCAACAATTGTTGTAGCACACTGAACCAGAAAGGTACGTTGAATTAATTTAAATATTAATTGGGAAAATGTATGATACATTAATATTTGTCCAATGAACACGTTTATTAAGAATATGAATGGCCATTTATTAAAATCAATTAACTTTCATTGATTTAACGAAAGTACATAAACTCGTTCGTACAAATTATACTTATGAACCATTAATTAAAACAACGAACGCATCATTGAATGCGTTTATTAAAATCAATTAACGAGTTAATAGAAACAGTGAAGAGCATTAATTAATTTCATGAATATGTTAGAAAAAATATATATTAAAAATAATAAGCGGGTTCATCGAATCCATGGATGCGTTTTTTAAAAATACGTTTATTAAAATAAAATATAAATAACGTTTATTAAAAATAATAAAAGGTTAATTGCAAATAATAAATGCGTTTATTAAAAATAATAAACGCATTTATTAAAAATAATAAACGCGTTTATTAGAAATAATAAACGCATTAATTAAAAATAATAAACGCGTTTATTAAAAATAATAAACACGTTTATTAAAAATAATAAACGCTTTTATTAGAAATAATAAACGCATTAATTAAAAATAATAAACGCGTTTATTAAAAATAATAAAAGGGCAATTAAAAATAATAAACGCATTTATTGAAAATAATAAACGCGTTTATTAAAAATAATAAACGGGTTATTAATAATAATAAACGCGTTTATAAAATATAATAAACACGTTTATTAAAAATAATAAACGCGTTTATAAAAAATAATAAACATGTTTATTAAAAATAATATACGCGTTTATTATAAATAATAAACGGGTTATTAAAAATAATAAACGCGTTTATTAAAAATAATAAACGCGTTTATTAAAAATAATAAACACGTTTATTAAAAATAATAAACGCGTTTATTAGAAATAATAAACGCATTAATTAAAAATAATAAACGCGTTTATTAAAAATAATAAAAGGGCAATTAAAAATAATAAACGCGTTTATTGAAAATAATAAACGCGTTTATTAAAAATAATAAACGGGTTATTAATAATAATAAACGCGTTTATTAAATATAATAAACACGTTTATTAAAAATAATAAACGCGTTTATAAAAAATAATAAACATGTTTATTAAAAATAATATACGCGTTTATTAAAAATAATAAACGCGTTCATTGAAAATAATAAATGCGTTTATTAAAAAAAATAAACGCGATTATTAACAATAATAAACGAGTTCATTGAATGAATGAACGAAACAATGACCAATATATATTAATTTTATGAATACGTTTATTAAAATTAATAAACGGATTCATTAATTCATTAAATACTGTTTTCAATAAATTCAGAAAGTAAAACTTCAATGTCTTATTCCTTTGTCAACGAATTTTTAATTAAAGACAAGGAAATTTAGCATTCTAAATTTATTAGGTCTTGTTGCTCGAACTCTGTCAAAATACAAGAGAGAAAAATTAGTGTGAATCTTCTTTTTAATTTCATACAAACCTGTTAACAATAGCTTCGTTCTTTCATGACTTATCTTCTTTTTTCTGAAATTTTAAAGGTTAAATAAAAGACATGTTTACAATTTTTAGGTTTACTCCTTTATTGATCGGATAAGCCAATTGAATGGCAGGAAAAAATTACAGTTAAAGTGAATTAAATGAAACAATTTAAAAGAAGTGAAATTATAAGATCTCATTCAGCAAAACATGAGTCCTTGTACAAATTTTCTTTTTATTACTTTGAAAATATTGTGATTCTATGAAACCCCACGATTTACGATTTTTTTTATGGAACGTACGATCGCTCTATATAGATCGAGCTGCTCAGCAGCTATCCGATGCCCTGTCAAAATATAAAGCTGACATAACAGCACTACAAGAAATGAGATGGACAGGGAATGGTGTTCTACAGAAGAAAGATTATGACCTATATTACAGCTGTCATACAAAACACCATGTGCTCCGGGTAGGCTTCCTAGTCAGCGAAAAAATGAAGTCTGCCATCATCGGCTTTAACGCTATAAGCGAAAGGCTATGCACCCTTCACGTGCGAGGCAAATTTAAGAACATCAGCCTCATTAACGTTCACGGACCTACGGAGGAGTCCTCAGACGATGAAAAAGAGACTTACTACGAACAAGTCGAGAGGGCCCTCAATGCCTGCCCAAGGTATGACGTAAAAATCATCCTTGGGGATTTGAATGCAAAAATAGGTCGGGAGCCGGTATCCAGGCATTACGCAGGCACCCATAGTTTGCATGAGAACACTAATGACAATGGACTTCGAGTCTTAGAATTGGCAGCATCGAAAAACATGGTCGTTGCGAGTACCAGGTTCCCGCGTAAAGATATCTACAAAGCCACCTCGGTATCACCTGATGGATTCACTCGTAACCAAATTGACCACGTGTTGATAGACCGTCGCCACTACTCGAACTTGATGACTGTACGAACGTACCGAGGTGCCAATATCGACTCGGATCGCTATCTTGTTGGTATGGTTTTCCGAGGGCGGATTGCCTTGCGAAGACGTATTGCTTCCGCCGATCAGGTTCGAATCAACACGGCTGCTCTGCGCAATGAAAACACCAGTAACACCTTTGGTAATGCGTTAGGACTCGCCCTAGAACTGGGTAGAGTAAGTCCTGGAGCCAGTATGCTGGGCGTAGATGAGAAGTGGACACGCCTTAAGAATACTGTCATTAGTACTGCCAACTCCATCTTAGGCAGCAGTCGTAGAAATCGGAACAACTGGTTTGATGATGAATGCAAGCTAGCAACTGAACGTAAGAATGTTGCGTACCGAGCAATGCAACAATCTCATAGAACGCGGGCACGCGAAGAAGAATATAAAGAGCTCAGAAGAATTGAAAAACGGCTTCACAGACAGATAAAATCAGCCTGGGAGAAGAACATAATCTGTGAAATAGAGAAAAGCCGAGAGCGAGGTCCGCACCAGGCGCGGAAGTTCTACCAATCCGTCCGAAACATGACGCAGTACACACCACGCTGCACATACTGCAAGGACGGAGAGGGAAATCTGATCACCAATCCTCAAAGCATACTGGAGCGATGGGAAGTGTACTTCAATGAATTGCTAAATGGCCAGCTCACTGCAGAAGTGGAGGCTCCACTACTTCAAGAAGAGTACCCTATGTTGCCGCCACCAAGCATAGAAGAGGTTGAGAAGGCTATAGGCCGGCTAAAGAAAAACAAAGCCCCGGGAGCCGATGGTATACCAGCCGAACTATTTCAACACGGTGGGCCAGCTTTACGTCAAGCAATTCATGAGATTATAGTGCACGTGTGGGAGCATGAAGAAATTCCAGAAGACTGGCGAAAAGGTATAATTTGCCCCATACATAAGAAGGGAGATGTCACAACGTGCAGCAATTATAGAGGTATCACGTTGTTGAGTACCGACTACAAGATACTCTCCTCTATCCTACAAGACCGGATAACCTCATACGCTAAAACCACCATCGGACAATATCAGTGTGGTTTCATTCCAGGCAAATCAACAACTGATCAGATCTTTACCCTTAGGCAGGCGATGGAAAAATGTCTAGAATTTAACATCGCAACATACCATCTGTTTATAAACTTTAAGACCGCCTATGATAGCATAGCCAGGGTAGAACTTTACAAAGCCATGAGAGAATTTGACATCCCAAATAAATTGACACGACTATGTAGGTTGACCATGACCAACGTAACAAGCCAAGTAAAAATAGCCGGATTGCTATTCAAACCAATCAACATCTTTAATGGACTCCGACAAGGGGATGGTTTGGCCTGCCTCCTGTTCAACCTGGCGTTGGAGAAAGCAATCCGTGACTCTGGCACGGCAACAAGAGGGACCACCGTCAACAGGTCCAGCCAGATACTGGCTTACGCAGACGACATCGACATCATCGGAAGAACCGAGCAAGCTGTACATGATTCCTTCATCCAGATCGAGCAGGCGGCACAAAATCTGGGGCTGCACATTAGTCAAGGTAAAACAAAGTACATGATGGCGTCGAATGCGAGAGGAACAGTTGGTCAAACAATCAAGGTAGCGGAGCACGAATTTGAAGTGGTTCAATCCTTTAAATACCTTATGTCAATAGTAGCAGCCGATAACAATATAGAAGAAGAAATACGCGGGCGGATTCTCAAATCCAACAGAGCCTACTATAGTCTGTCAAAGCTCTTCAAATCCAGAAATCTCACCATAACTTCAAAACTGCTGCTGTACAGGACCATGGTCTTGCCAGTACTCACATATGGATCCGAGACTTGGGTGCTTAGCAGAAGGCACTCCGACCTCTAAGCCGCGTTCGAGAGAAAAGTCTTAAGGAGAATTGTTGGCCCCATATGTGAGGAGGGACGATTCCGGAGACGGTACAGTCATGAATTAAAGCTGTGTAAATCGTTCATTCAAATGATTGAATCGTTTAAGAATCGATTACCAAAATGATTCGATCATTTTAATCAATCAAGCATTCGATTATTTTCATTCCACTCAATTCATTATTTCATACTGTTCCGTCTCGATTTTTGATGTGTAAACATCTATATGTCGGCGTCGGCGGTAGAGTGAAATAAAAACGTGGACTTTCCTCTGTGCGACGTTACGATGTACAAAGTTACGTAGCGCGTATTCTCGGAAATGAGTTGACATTTCGACACCTGTCAAATTAAAAGTTTTCTAAAGGACCTAGAGAACTGGCGTGACTTCACGTAATTTCCACCTCCTAAATTGACGTACTCCATTTTTCGCCGTAATAAAAATTTTAGTATATTTTGACACTTATCAAACTAAGTGTTCTAGTGTTCCCAGAACGTCGGCCGTGAGACTAGGATTATACCCACCTCCTAAATCGATTGGCGTACTCCGTTTTTCGATCCGCCCTAACAAAAATGTTGGTATATTTTGACACTTGTCAAACTAAGTGTTCTAGTGGTCCCAGATCGTCGGCCGTGAGACTAAGGTTATACCCACCTCCTAAATCGATTGGCGTACTCCGTTTTTCGATCCGCCCTCACAAAATTTTTGGTATATTTTGACACTTGTCAAACTAAAAGTTCTAGTGGTCCCAGAACGTCGGCCGTGGGACTAGGGTTATACCCACCTCCTATATCGATTGGCGTACTCCGTTTTTAAATCCGCCGTACCAAAAATGTTGGCATATTTTGACACCTGTCAAACTAAGACAATTTTTTATTTGGGTTTCGATGAAATTCAATCTTCGAAGTTAACGAATACTGTACCGATTTGATCGACCCCATTCTGACCCATATTTCTTTTCTCCGATAAAATATATTAATAATTCCAAAGATATTGATATCGAAAATCGAGATTCATTGAAATGATTGAGATTGGGATTGAAAATCGAGAATCGTCGAAATGATTGAGATTGGGATGGAAAATCGAGAATCATCGAAATGATTGAGATTGGAATCGATTGAAACGAAAATTTTTGTGATTTCAATCATCAATACTTTTCGATGATCGGATCAAAAAAATCGAATCGTTCGTTATAGCTTGAATTGTACTGCCTATCCAAATAAAAGCGTTCCGTGAGTACTTGATGGTATATCTGGTAACATGCTTCCGACCTTCTGTGTCTTTTTTGAAAACTTTTTGGAAAAGTACAAAATATCCATGAAGAGCCCAAAGCAATGCCGCATCTTTACAATCTGAAAAAAGCCAAGCACAACAAAAAAATACCGAATTAGTAAAGATTTAAATGTGAAATTTAAAAAAAAAAACAACTTTATTATGTATTTATATAATTATAAAACGTGTGACATTTTATTTTTAAGTGTATGTTTATGCTAACCAATTAATTGGAAAAGTAAATATAATAATCAGATAACTATTTTTATTAATAACATTTAAACAAGGAACAAACTTTCAGGTGCTTCACTTGATGCGATTTCGTTTAAAATCTCTTTTATACTTTTTTCGCTCAGTTTTTCCCAGTTGTTCAGAAATGAACCGGAATTTAGATACAAATGACTGTAGTCCATATCAACCTTAGAAATTAAAAGTTCTTATTATTTTTGAAGGTGGTGAAATGTTTTAACGTACCAAGCGATGTCCATTTGGGAGCTTATACTGAGGCCATTTAGTGAAAATTTCAGAGGTGGAAGAAGAGTTTTTTATTTCCAAGAGTCTATGGTTTGAACATGCTTTCCAGCAACAGTCAAATTCCTCAGATCACAAATTATTATATTTTAATGCCCGATAGGTACTTTCTGCATTTTCTTCTGGAGCTAAAAATGTATAAATTTTTTGCCTAAATTTCAATTTCATTTCATGAATTAATAATTTAGAAAAAAAAATTTTTTGTCAATAGGAAGAAGTAGGGGGCCAGTAAGTGCTAGCTTTAAAATCCACATTTGCATTTTTGTTTTCCAATTTTGAATACATTAGAGTTCGTTATTTTTTAAAATATATTTTGCAATACGATGAAAACTTACTTCGACTATTTTTTCCCAAAAAGAACAAATGCATTTTGAGTTATAATTATTTTGCAACTACATTTTTGGAAGTTTTACTGATTCATTAAAATGAAAATAATTGAAAATTGTTTTCGACCAACAACAACAACAACTTAAAGGTGCTACCACCAATTGCTTACGAATTAGTTTATAATTCGTTTATTTTAAGAGGAGATTGATGATAAGCGGCTTAGCACCCCTTGCAACAGCTGTATCTCTAGCCAAAATAAACGAACTATAAATTAATTCGTTAACAATTGGTGGTAGCACCTTTAAGTTGTTGTTGTTGTTCAAAAAATCAATGAAATTGACGGAATAAAGAATGGTCAAGTCTAATAAACTGACATTCTAGTATGAATAGTACAATAAATAATAATAATAAAAATAGTTTTCATCATATTGAATAATATTCTTTGAAAAACCCCACTATAATTGGAAAACAAAAATTTAATGATGGATTTTAATGATTGCTGCAACTTGGTCTTTAAAGCTTTCTGTAATTAAATACAAAATTTAAGTTTGGTACCTATACAGGACGTGTAAGCAAGAATAAATGTTTTCACCTCATTCAGATCTTTTCTAAATGTAAATTCCCGTGGAATTAAAAATGGGAGAAACATTTTACTATATAAAACTAAGTACGATTTCTGCTTTTCATTTGTTGAAAAATGTTTGGGTGTTATGTTAAAGCTTAAAAGAACTGAAGTCCCTGCGTTATTCTTGTTTGAAAGCCTCTTCTCCCATTTCGTATTCCCCGGAAATGTTCATTTAGAATCGGGATGATTTAAAATCATGAGTCTAAGTAGAAACTTGTATTAATTTTCAGAAATTCCGTTTCTTTCAAACCCCAAAATGAGAAACAAGCGGTTGGGTACTCGAGATTAAAATAAGTACAAAATGTTTAAGCAGATATCCATTGTTTGTATAAAACTGTAAATGTAACTCCATCAAAAAAGAGAAAAATGTCAGTAAAGTTCAGAATTGAATAACCGAATTGTCACCCATTTCGTTGAGGAATGTATTATGAAATTTACGTTTTTCACTTTTGAACACATTAGAGTACAATTTTAAGTTAAATAGTATGCAATACGATGAAAACTTATTTGGACTCATTTCATTTTAATGGATCAGTAAAACTTAAAAACTGATTTACAAAATAAATTTAACTCAAAATGCATTGTTTCTTTTTGGAAGAATAAGTAGACAAAAGTTTTTATCGTAATGCATAAATAATAATAAAAAAGTGGTGAACCTTCACAAGAATTATCAAGATGTTTGATATTTCAAGAACCTCAAGAAGTTTGAAAGGGCTAACTCTCTAAGCTCTAACCATAATGCAAATACATTACTTTGTAGATCTATCTTCGGAAAAAAATTTAATGCAAATTTAAGTTACAATATAAAAAGTAAAACAATTTATAAGTGAAATAATGTTAAATTATAAACAAATAATAAGACGTGAAATTATAAGATCTTATTCAGCAAAACATGAGACTTTCCACAACTTTCTATTAGTTTGAAAAAATTGCATTTCTATAGAAGCCCAAAATGAGGAACATGCGGTTGGATACTCGAGATCAAATAAATACAAAATTTTTAAGCAGATATCCATTGCTCGGATTAAACTGTTGAACGTTAATTTAACTCCATCAAAATGCAGAAAAATTTCAGTAAAGTCCAGAATTCAATAACCGTGAACAATAATGAATGGTTGGACATTGTCGCCCATTTTTAGGGCTGGACACGAGACCGAGATGAGACTAACTTACAGAATAAAATCGTTGTTTCTCATTTTTCTCACAAAAAAATTACTAAAATGGAGAAATTCTGAGTTGGTGCCAGGACTAGACCGAGACGAGGCCGAGACGAGAATTTTGTTGAGGAAATCGATATGGTTCTCTATGGCTTGAATTGTATTGCCTATCCAAATAAAAGAGCTCTGCGAGTCCTTGATGGCTCTGCGAGTCCTTGATGGTAAAATGTTTACGACACTCTTTGAATAGAATACTATGGAAAGAAAACTTAACAGTTAAATCTGAGTTGAAAGCACTTAACCAAGCAGCAAACAACATTTGGAGTGGAATAAAATTAATCAAGACAAATTTTTACTGTGATCATTTTAGAAAACTATTTCTTTTTTTTCGTTAATGAAAGTTTTTTAGCCTACCAATGGAAAACAGTGTTTCTACTCCGTAGATTTATCTTTTGATTAAATTTAATGTCTGTGTAAAAAAAACCTACCTTTTTCAGAACTCGGAGTTTCCTCTTCATTTTTTTCTGCGTGTACGATCCTCGAAGGGAATGGAGAAGAACTAACAATTGGTTTTAAAGAAGTTTAATGTTGCAAAACTTGTTGTAAATTTTACCCCTTTTACCTGTTCGATAATATTCCTACAAATGTTTAGAAATTTAAAATAAATTATCTGTATAAGTAGATAGATAGATAGATATATTTATTTGTTTACAAGCTTTGCTTTTACAAATCGATTGGCAATATATACATATGTAGAATTTCACAAAATCAATATCGTACTTTTTAATTTAAAATAAGTAGGTAATAGAGTAATACATGGTGTCCCGTAAGTCAACGTCAAACGGGTACTGGGTGATAGGGTAGCTTGTACCTGTACTGGGAAATATAATAACAAAAATCTATCTCGCTTGGTTAAGTAATAATAGCAATATTTAGAAAAATAATGAAAATCGATACTAAGGTATTGTGGTCACAATTTTCCAAATTTTGCGGTGTTTTCATTTTTTACGTAATTCTTAATAACCATGGTATTAATTTTAATCAAAAATTCAAAAATAAATATTGTCATTTTCGTAAGAAAAATAAAGTTCGACTGAGTCATGGTTCAAAAAAATTTTGTAACCTAACTTTGGCACTTCATATCTTAAAAAAATGTACTACTCTACCCTCGGTAAGTTGCCCGAATAGCACAGAATTCGATTTATAACTAGAATTTGGTTGTATTTGTGTTTTGTTGAAGTAATCTGCAACATTATTTATTGCAACTCAGTTTCTCAATTGTTCATCGAAAAACAGTGGTAACTTTGTGAATTAAAATGCTACAAATCGGTTTCGTAAAAGTTTGAACTTGTTCCCGAAAAACTGAAGTTGTTCTTAAAGGGTTATAAGCAAGTCCAACATTTGAAAGTTGATAAAAAGTTTTTATTACATCTATTGAATTTCTGTTTCGTTATCTTCTAAATTAAATGTTAAAATAACTTTCTTGTGACAATCTGTAAAATCATTTGGGTAACTTTAATATAATTTATAATTAAGAAGGGGGAAACAACTAACGAAAACATTTTTGTAACGTTTTTCCTCTCAAAATGTTTATTTTAACAGAATTTCAATGAACAAGTTTACAATTATATATAAATAACAATAAGTCAATCGGTGTTGCCTATTCTCAATACGAAAAAATGTATATATTATAATGAAATAAATACATCATTCCTTTAATAGCGAATGGTTATTTTTTTTAAAGAAGTAAGCATAAATCTCCACCATTGTTTTTTTTTTAATTACATTTCAATTTTCTTGTTACTATTAACAACGTCAAAACAAAGATGAAGCTCTAAATGTGTTTTGTTGTGTTGTCGTTTCGTTAAATTTTGAATAACACGAATGCAACAAACAAAATGTTTGAATACACATCGTTCCTTAGTTGAAACTGAGTTGAAACATAACTACCATAACTGCTTATGCTTTTTATTGGTGGAGACTTTGTGTTATTTTGGTTTCTTATTCGTAAACATGAAACAAGGATTGAAACGACAATAAAACAAATAGGTAACCAAAGTACTAGAATTGAAAAAAAAAACATTTTGTTTGTATTTGAAACAAAACTTCAACATTTCTTAAGATTCAAGTGATGTTTTTTGTTGAGTAGAGATGTTTTATAAATGTTAATCGTATATTTTTATATACTTTATTCAAATCAACAATGAACAGTAAACAAACAAAAATTATTGCTTAGACATGAAAAGAGTTACTATACATGGCAGAGTTGCTGCTAGATTGAAAAATTGTCACAATTCAGATTAAACAATTTGTAGATTTTAAGATGACCAAAACACACATAAATAAAAATAGAAAAATTATATCGCATGTCTTGTCATATGAACACATTTTTACGTTTCATAAATATTTCGTTCCAAATGTCAACAGGCTGCCTAGAAATCGAGATTTTATGAAGCATTAAAAAAAGAGCACAGAAATTGATGTTTTTGGGTTTCTTTTTAATCTATCGTTACATTATAGATAAATTTGATTTCTTTAATTTGACATTCCATGGGGTTTCGAAAAAAGAGAAAATTGATATTTTGACATTTAACGTTTTATCTGATATAAAATTTATGTTTTAAAAATATAAACAAAAAGTGAAGTGCGGCAACTCTGGTGGACATAGACCAAAGTAAAATGCAAGTTGTTGCTTCATTTTTTTTCCGCCTAAAAAAAAGTATGGTTTTTTTAACATTAGAATACTAGTTTCAGTAACGGGGATTTGAAAATATGATTAAGAAGAATATTTCTCTGTTTTACAAACAGTTGGTTAAAATGAGAATTTAATTGCCTTAAGTTTCTACTTTATTGTATCCTTGGTTTAATAACATGTAAGTTTTAGTTTTAAGAGACAATGTTTTATTGATATTTCCTGCAACAAGCGCCATATTGTTCACAATCTAATGACTTTTTATTAGAATTTGATCTTAAATGCGAAATTTTTAAACTAATTTTTCCAGTTAGTATCACGTTTTCCATAGTAAATTTCAATGGAAACGGCTGAAAGTTTCGTTTAAAAATGTAAATTATAAATACTTTTGCAACTTGAATGCCTAAATACAAACATGATTATTTTTGTATTTTTCAAATTTCCGGCCAATTTTAATTTTGTAGGTGGCCCGAGAATTTTCTGAAAGTAAAAGTTCAATCTTAATGATAAAAATGGGGTTTGTATTAGATTTTCCGTTCATAAATAACTGAAAATCGCATTTTTAATCACAATATTAGACGTTTTGACTTTATTCAATACTTTGAAGTTTATCTTTTTTATAACATCTCAAAGGTATTATACATTTAAAAAGAATTTGAGCAATAACTTTACAGAGACTTTTATAATGTTTTCGGAAACATTATTTCTCATTATATTATAACAAAATAGAACAGAAAAAGTTAAAGTAATAGTAATAGCAACTTCGATGAAACTTTATTCAAGTTATTGTGATTTGTTTTAAACACAAAGTATCCTTGCATAAACATTTTTGCAATATTAGTAAACTCATCGTCGAGTTCAATCAAAGTTGCACAATTGTAAGATTAAGTTACATTTAACATTTCTTAGTTCAAATAACACTTATAAAACTAAGAAACGACAAAATTTATCTTCTATAGAACCCAATTACCATAAGTTCGTTGCAAATAAGAGGAGAAATGCGGCTATTTGGGTTACACAACTGTACCAGAATATGTTTCTGAAATAAATGGACAACAACTTGATTGTTTTACTGGAGTTATATCTACCAAATGAAAACCCGTCTGTGCTATTCGGGTGTTTTAAAAGTTGGCCCGTTTCATCAAAATTTCAAAATGGTTCAACACTTGCTACTTATTCCATCATAAGAAATAAATATTATTGATTTTTTATTTGAAAAAAAGGACCTCAATTCAGTGCAGTCACTTTTACGTATTATTCACGTAAAAATGATTGTGGTGAATTTTTTTTGTACTCAAACATCGGTTTTACCGATATGTATGATAAACAGGGATACTAATAATAAAACACTGTGTGCCGGAAATTAGAGGGAGACAGACCTACATTACATATGGTACGCTACGTTCCTTCTTTTACTCGCAATTTCTCTTTTTCTTGAGCTTTTGTTTTACCGTTATCGTAATCGTTTGTTTTTTTCGGTTACCTTGGACTCGATTAGTATAGTTAAAATTGTGTAAGTTATTTTCTAATAATAGATACTAAAAACTTTCGCGAAATGCCGTATTTGTACACAGCTCAAGAATATGCGAACATGCATATTATCTATGGTGAATGCCGTCGTTTTGCCTCTGCCGCCGCCAGATTGTATCGCGAAAGGTACCCAAATGTGGAGCGACACCCAGACCACCGTGTGTTCATCTATGCACACCTTTCATACTCGCAAGGACGATTGTCTACTACTCGTACGGCCGGCACCGTCGCCGGGGGACCTCGAGAGCACAACGAAGAAGTAGTTTTAAATGAAATTGTAATTGATTCCAGCGCTTCAGTACGTGTGATTGAAAGATCCACTGGAATACCAAAAAGCATTTGTCATCGAATTTCAAAACAAAATAATCACCACCCGTACCATGTTCAACGTGAACAAAGTTTGCTACCTCGGGACTACGGTCCCAGACTCGATTCTTGCAGAACAATGTTGGCGAAAAATAGTGAAGACCCGCAATTTCTCAACCACATTTTATGGACTGACGAATTAACATTTAAAAAAGACGGTAATTTGAATTTACATAATTTACAAGAAGGGCACCAAGAAAATCCGAATTTAATTCGTGAAGACCGCTCTCAATATCAATTTAAAGTAAATATGTGGACCGGAATTTTAAATGGACAAATAATTGGACCATTTGAGCTGCCAGAAAATTTAAAAGGCGACATCTACCTGCATTATTTACAAAATAATTTGCCGACTTTATTAGAAGATCTACCACTCAACATCTACCGAGACATGTGGTTTCAACAAGATGGTTGCCCAGCGCATTATGCTTATCGTGTACCTGAATACAGAGTATCCCGATAGGTGGATTGGGCGCCTTGGATCAATTTTGTGGCCTCCCTTGATCTAAACCCTCTCGATAACTTTTACTGGGGCTGTATAAAAGAAAAAGTTTACCAATTGAAAATAGACAAGAACTACGCCAAAAAAATTTGAAGCAGGAGAAGAAATAAAATCAAGGAGATTCGGGCGCCTAATGAACAGATCTTTTCTGCGGCTGTGCAGAGTCTGTATTCGTGCTTAGGGTAGACAATTTGAGCATTTGCTTTAGATTTATCAATAAAATAAATGTATTAAAATATTTTCTTTTGTTTCATTAAGATTAAAGTTTTCCACAATGCATCAATATATAAAATTTCCAATTTTTTAGTCAGAATCTTAAATGCTCCAAAACGTTTAAAATTTTGATAATGATTTTTATGGTGGAATAAGTAGCAAGTGTTGTACCATTTTGAGATCTTGATAAAAAGAGCCAACTTTTTAAACAACTTGCTGAGAGTAGAGTACTACATTTTTTTAAGATATGAAGTGTCAAAGTTAGGTTACAAACATTTTTTGAACCATGACTCAGTCGAACTTTATTTTTTTTACGAAACTGACAATATTTATTTTTGAATTTTTGATTGGAATTAATATCATGGTTACTAAGGATTACATAAAAAATAAAAACACCGTAAAATTTGCATAATTGTGACCACAGTACCTAAAAAAGTGGCCTAGGGTATCGATTTTCATTATTTTTCTAAATATTGCTATTATTACTTAACCAAGCGACATAGATTTGTTTTATTATTTTTCCCAGTACAGGTACAAGCAATCCTTTCACCCAGTACTTGCTTGACGTTGACTTACGGGACACCCTGTATAAATATAAAATTTCACATTCTGTTATTAATTCGTTTTAAGACAATAATAGCAATATATTTCGAGTACCTGCTTAATATGAAACCTGGATTTATTCATTTAAAATTAAGGCTCTGAGTCTGAGTGACATATTTATTTTGTTAAATGTTACTTGCATTGTTTTCGTCTTCTACGTTCATTATGCTTATCAAGTCAGTCAATCTATTAGAAAACAGATAATGGTTTCTTACTGCATTAAAAATTGGACATCTTAGGAGGAAGTGCTCAATACTGTCATCATCATACAAATACAAAATACATACAAATCGTACAAATGTTCGTTGGGTCGAAATTGTGTCTATCTCCGTGCAAAATGATCCTATGTGTATACCTGTTTGCGCACCTTATTTGCACTATGACCTTATGAATGAACGGTTTTAAGGCCACATTCAAGTATGGGGCCGGTTTATATTCTGATTCTTGCATATTTTCTAACGAAGATGCATAATATGAGCAGGAAGTGGAGCTAGTTGCTCTTCTGAGATCCTCTTCCACTAACACTTTCTTTTTGTCTCCTAGAATGCTTTCGTAAGATCTTCGTATGAATGATATGTTTTGCTATTCCCATACTTCTCCGAAATTTGTCAATAAAAGGTCTTTAAATTGTGTTGCCCAGTTTGGTCGCTGAGTGCAGCGATGAATTCTTAGAGTTTCATTTTAACACTTTCATACGGTCACCGGTGGCATTTAAGAGCTGAATCCAGAAATTAAAGGTTCTTTTTGCAATTTCGTAAATTAATGGTATAGTTCCAGTTTCTACACGAACTACATTGCTTTATGTATTGTTGGCTAGTCCAAGTAATTTCTTTAAAACTGTCGTTTGAAAGCTTCAATTTTATCTTCTGCTGCCAGACTCCATACTTCAACACAGTGAAGTGCAGTTGATTTGATAGTTGATTCAAATACTTTGATTCGTCCATCCCAGTTCTCCATATAAGAATTTTTCATAGTTTTATCAGACGCCGCTGCTGCTATTCTTGCTTTGGTTTTGAATATGTTTATGGCTTCATTCCAAGAACCAGTGCGATTCAAGTTTACTTCCAGGTATTCAAAGTTATCAACAACTTCAATCCAATCCTCTTTGTATCGAAATCTTATCGGGCAAGATCCGCTTTTTCTCTTTAAAAAATTCATAATTTTTGATTTTTCCGCATTTAGTATCATATCCTAAGCTGCAAAGTATTTATCTAGTGCTTGTAATGATCTTTTTAGCTCTAGTTCAATTTTTGCAAACACAACAATATCATCAGCATATGCAATCAGAATTACATTCGTGCTTTGTGAAATGTTCATTCCTGTGAGGCCTTCGCTTCTAAGGAATTCCTCTTGGTCACTTGTGTATAAATTAAATAGAAAAGCACTTGATGGCTCACCCTGCAGTACGCCTCTTGATATGCTTAACTTTTCAGTTAGGCCATGCGTTGTTTTAATAGCAATTCTGGTTTTTGAGTAGATGGTTTGAAATGCACGTATTATTTTTCCACTTGCTCCAATAGAATTTAGGTGCATCCACAATTTTTCATGATTAACACTGTCGAATGCTCTCTTTAGGTCAACAAATACTACAAAAAAGCTTCCTTTCGTTTTTGTAAGAGTAATATCGATAATTGTTCGTAGGATAAAGAGATTATCAATACATCCTCGTCCTTTCCTGAAACCATTTTGAAATTCTGGGATTAATTTTCCCTCTTCTGCCCACTCTTGAAGCCTGTTCGAAAAGATTTGGGTGTAAACTTTCATTAAGGTATTTTCGATCGCAATAGGGCGATAGTTTGCCGGCAGATTCTTATTTCCTTTTTTAAATACCATCGTTATATCAGCTCAAAGCAGTTCTGAGAAATTTCTTTCCTCGTTATTGAAAAGACTTTGAAGAAAATAACGCAGATATTCCAACCACAGGTTTGGTAAGTGTTTTAAGAACTCATTCGCAATTTTATCTGGGCCCGTGGCTTTATTATTCCGTGAACCTAGTATTACCGAAATTAACTTCTCTAGACTTATATCTCTATCAAGGAGTACATGATACGTACCATAAAAATGACTATATTCGGTTAAATTACCACTATACATTTCGTGCAGATAATTGTCCCAAATGTCTTTTGATATAGGGTTTTGCGAATAGGAGTTCGGCTGGATGCTTTTGATTGCACCCCAGAAGTCTTTACTATTTTTCGTGTTTTTAAGTTGTTGACAGATATTCTCATTGTACTCTCTTTTAGCTGCTTTTATTGTTGACGCGTATAGTTTCCTGCTGGCGATATATTCAAGTCTTTTTTCGATGTTATTGGGGTCTTTACGATATATTCTCATTTTTTTTCTCATACCTCTTTTATGTAATCTGCATTCATTACTAAACCATTTATTTCTTTGAGGCATTGGTGCAGTGTTTGTCCTATAATATTTAATCATACCACATTCTACTGCTGCATTTTTAATGTTTTCAAATATTTGCTGGTATTCTAACGTATATCCTTGTACTTGTAAATCTTCAGCTTTGATTTGCATATTTGCATATCTTTCTCATGCAGGGACCTGTTTCTTTTTTTAGTTCTAGAATTTTCTCTCCTCTCTTCATCCTCCAGTTGTTGCAGAGTTAACGGTCTTTTGTTAATGATAATTTTATCATACTTAATGTTGACATCTGCTCCTTCATTTCTGAGATCATTTGCCTTTTTGCGAAGTATTCTCCTAGTACTACGGGGCATTTAGATTTTCCTGAGAAATAATTCCGAGACGCATTTTGACTTCGCTATTCAAAAGAGTATGAGTACACCAGCCGAAAACCACATTTTTCACAATTGCACCTAGTGTCATTTGGCCGCCATTTTGTTTTATAAGGTGATTTTGATTTTGACACATACCTTGCGTATTTTTGATCCTAGAAAAAACAATTGTACTACAAACTTGTAGCAAATTGAATTTCCTACAAAATATGTTAAGTAACTTTTTCAAAATTCACTCATTTTAAAAAGTGACAGTGCATTTTGTTGAAAAAAGTAAGGGTGGATTTAATTATATCCGTCATATCTTTTTTTTGTCACTAGGAAAAAAACTACTGTTCTAAAAGCTGTAGATCCCTCAATTATCTATATTTTTTGCCTTGACAGTTTTCTAATATAAACTTCAGTTCTCGCTGAAGCAAGGTGTATAAAATCTAAATCTACCCGAGTGCGAAGTACTTAAAATAAACCTTGAAAACAAAATGACGGGTTTTAATTACATTGAAGAACTGTGTTAAATGAGTCTCTCAGCGCGTGTGGTGATGGTGATACAATTTCGATATTTCGAAATAAGAAAGCCAAATTCGTCTTCGTGTTATTTCATCAGAATATGGATTTCTGCAACTTATATGCGCTGCAGAGCGAGAACTGAAGTTCGTATAGAAAACTGTCAAGGCAAAAAATATAGATAATTGAAGGATATAATTACAACTTTTAAAACAATAGTTTAAGTGACAAAAAAAAGATATGACGGATAAAATAAAATCCACCCTTACTTTTTTCAACAAAATGCACTTTCACTTTTTAAAATGACTGAATTTTGAAAAAGTTACTTAACATATTTTGTAGGAAATTCAATTTGCTACAGGTTTGTGCTACAATTGTTTTTTTTCTAGGATCAAAAATACGCAAGGTACGTGTGAAAATCAAAATCACCTTTAAAAACAAAATGGCGGCCAAATGACACTAGGTGCAATTGTGAAAAATGTGGTTTTCGGCTCGTGTACTGATACTCTTTTGAATGTCGAAGTCAAAATGCGTCTCGGAATTATTTCTCAGAGCACCATATAATGAAATCTAAATACCCCGTACTATAGTATCTGCAACTTCTTTGTTGAAGTCATCATTAATCAAAATTTTTGAGAATTGTGGTTCATCTGCTAGTTTCCTTTTGTTTCTCACGAAAATAAGTTTCATCCTGTATGAAGTTAGCGCAACTTTGACAGGGCGGGGATTTTGATTCCACGATCCTATACGCATTATACAATCAATATCAGACACTGTGATTTGATTGTTTGCACAGGTATTTAGGAGAATCAATATTACATTTTCCAGTTCTTCGGAATTATTTTCTGATTCCGATAGACTTTTTATGATCATGTTTCGTCTGCGAACCTCCCTGTCCATAGCTGAGACTTTTGTGTCTACTAGGAGTATTTTTTCTTTAGTAGCAGTGACCTTTGTTTGGTTTACTGACGAAACAATTTGAAGTTGCATATTTTCTAAATGCTTTATTAGTTCGGAATTCATTTTAACTCTATTAGAATTACTTCGCTTGATTTTCTTTTTTTTTAATTATTTGGATTTAAAATTTCTTAAAAAAAAGAAAAGAAAATACGAATATTTTCTGTTCTTAGTGTACCAGGTATTATTTTCACCCAATATTAAATACACAAACCCTGATAGATGGTTGTGGTTTCTACTAAGATAGCTTACGGTCCATATACGATCCACAATCGCTATTTGTGCCTCTTTCCTTCTATGCTTGTGATAATGAATACGCAAGAGGTAGAGAAGAGATGGTGTGTCTTCGTTGTGGAGTTAGATCCAGCTCTCAGCTTACAGCAACAATTATTGATGTACAGACTTTTACGGATATAAGAAACACTCATATAAGAAAAACTCGCTCATAAGAAACGCAACCTAAAACACCATGGGGCGTATTCATAGTCACTTTTAAACCCCAGTTTATCTTAGACTGGGGTTTATTCAATGTTATTAAGATAGGATAAACCCAGGTCTAAGATAAACTGGAGTTTAAAAGTGACTATGAATATGCCCCCATGTCTTTTTCTTAAATTTCTCTCTGAAATTGAACGTATATAAGAAACTCGCATTTAAGAAAAACGCGTTTATAAGAAATACCTTTTAATGCACAATACAAATTTTCAAGAACAAAAAAGTACGCATATAAGAAACTTCAGCTTTACTTTGATTGAAATAAAAATTTGTTTACACATACGCACCAATATGTTTCCACCTTTAATAACAACTTCCAGTTTTCCAATAAAAATGACAACGTCAGACTGACAAGAGCGTGAATACTCCGTGGTCTATAAATTGTGACATTTTGATTTTATATTTGATTGTTTGTTTTTGTTTTCGTTTTCGTTTAACTTTCCTGTTTTGTTTTTATGTTGTGTGTTTAAAATGCTTAGAAAAAGAAACACGGTATCCGTAAAAATGAAACTTAAACTTTTAGAAGAAATAAAATCGGGGAAAACAAGAAAAGAGGTGGCAAAAAAATTTCAGATTTCTGAAAGCACATTGTGTAAAATTATAAAGAACGCAAATGAAATTGAAGACAAAAAATTTACTTGTAAAAATTTGGACAAAAAAAGGGATAGGAAACCGAAACATGAACTTTTAAACAAAACTATGACCAAATGGTTTGAACAAATGTCGGAAAAAAATGCTAAGCTCACGGGACCCATATTGCTTGAAAAGGCTCAACAATTTGCGAACGAATTGGATATCCCTGATTTTGAAGCAAATTTAGGTTGGCTTCATCGTTGGAAAAAAAACGAGAACATTCGTTTTAAGAGGCTGCACGGTGAATCTGTTTCTGCTAATGAAGAAGCAGCAAATAATTTCAAGGAACTTGTTCTTCCCAAGCTCTTAGAAAAATATGCACTTGAAGATGTGTTCAATGCTGACGAGACTGGTTTGCTGTATTAAGGATTGCCCGATGGAACATATGTTTCAGGAAACCAATTTGTGAGCGGACAAAAAACAGGACAGGATAACATTACTTCTGCTTTGTAATGCAACTGGGTCCGAAAAATTTATGTTTCCTATTGGCAAATTTAAGCGACCCCGTTGTTTCCGAGGAAAAACGATTCCAGTTCCCTACAAATGGAATAAAAAGGCTTGGATGACGAGCACACTTTGGACCGAAATAATTAAAGAGATGGATGATAAAATGTCCAAGAAAAAAAAGGAAAATATTGCTGCTGGTGGATAATGCGTCTTGTCATAATATCAATATTGAAATTGTTTTCCTTCCTGCCAACACTACAAGTCTCATACAGCCTCTTGACCAGGGTAAAATTAAATTTAATAAAATTTTTGTAAATTTAATTTAAGTCGCTTACTTTTTCTGTAGGGATCATTCAATCATTTAAGGTGCATTATAGGAAGAATTAAGTCAGAAAACAGGTTCTTGCAATTGAAGGCAACTGCATCAAAACATTTTTAAAAGACATGACCATTCTCAAAGCTATACACATTGTAAAAAGATCTTGGTGGCTGGTTACACCTCAAACAATTCAAAACTGCTTCAAGAAAGCCGGATTTTCTCAAATTGAATTGGATGCTGAAGTAATCTATTTTGATGAAGAGAATTCAAATGAATTTGATGATGAATTCCGTTACCTTGAAAGCTTTGAAAATGAAGAATGTTTCGGAGAAATAAACGAAAGAGATCTCATAACTGAAATGCAAATGATGGCAGATGGGTACGAGGAACCAGATTTAATTAAAGGAGACGACGACGGTTTACAGTTACTACAACGACCAACTAGGACCGTAGCAATTGAAGCGTTCTTTCTCCTAAAGCGGTTTTTTGATAGTGACGAAGAAAAGAGTTTGGATTCCATTGAAGAACTTCTTTTCAAAGATATTTCTAAGGATTTCATTCAGAAAAAAATTAATGATTATTTTTTAAATATAACTGACATATAAACAGTTCCTATAAATATGAAGCTTGTATAATATGTATACTCTCTGAATTTAATAGTGCAGGTATGCAATATTTTGCTTATTGAAGAAAAGACTTATTTTATTTTATTTTTGTTATATTAAATATTCTCACGTTTGAAAATAAAAACTTTGTTGTTATCTTTTTTTTGAGGTCATCAATTTCAAAAACTTTTTGCATTGTTGTTTTTCTTAAATCCGTTGTTCTTTATAAGAAATTTTTTTTCTTATATCCGTGTTGCTTATAACGGGTGATTTTTTAGCTGGTTTGGTTTTGGCAACACTGGTTTTGACAGCTGACGTGTGTTTAGTACCTTGTGTCACTGTCAAACAGCTTCAGTTTGGTTTGCAATTTAACCATGGATCGTCTTACAAATGAACAACGCTTGCAAATTATTGAATTTTACTATCAAAATTCGTGCTCGGTTCGAAATGTTCATCGCGCGCTGCTTGTGTTCAGCGATGAGGCTCATTTTTGGTTGAATGGGTACGTAAATAACCAAAATTGCCGCATTTGGAGTGAAGATCAGCCAGAGGCATTGCAACAGCTACCAATGAATCCCGAAAAAGCCACTGTTTGGTGCGGTTTATGGGCCGGCGGCATTATTGGGCCTATTTCTTCAAAGATGATGCGAATCGCAGCGTTACTGTCAATGGTGAACGCTACCGAGCGATGATAACAAACTTTTTTTTGCCCGAAATGGAAGTTCTTGACTTGCATGATATGTGGTTTCAACAAGACGATGCCACATGCCACACAGCACGCGAAACAATGGCGCAATTGCGAGGCGAGTTTGGTGAACAGTTAATTTCACGTTTCGGGCCGGTCAATTGGCCGCCTAGATCGTGCGATTTGACACCATTAGATTATTTTTTGTGGGGGTATGTCAAGGCTAATGTCTATAGGGACAAGCCCGCTTCGATTGACGCACTGGAAGCCAACATCCATGCATTCATTCGTGAGATACCGGCCGATATGTGTGAAAGAGTATGCCAAAATTGGACTCAGCGGATGGGCTACCTGAGACGCAGCCGCGGTCAACATTTGCATGAAATTATCTTTAAACATTAAATTGCAAGGTTCAAACTATCGATTCAAATAAATATTTCATTCATTTTTTCGAATTTTTTGTGTTTTTTTTTTAAAAAAAGTTCTAAGCCTCTTAAAAAATCACCCATTATAAGAAATTTTCTTTCTTATATCCGTTGTTTGCATATAAGAAAAACTCGGATATAAGAAAGAAATGTCCGGGATTTTCAGACTTTCTTATAAGCGTGTTGTACTGTATCATGAAAAGACATCCACATGAAGGTAATTTTATGAGACGTATTCATAAAAGCTTGGCAGAACACTACAAACAAAGAACTCACCCATACAGGTAAGGCAAATGCTGGTATTGCTTTTTGTCGTCCAGTCCCAGTCGGCGTTCGCACTCAGGTCTTGTTGTTGCAGTTTGCCAGATAGGTGCTGATAGTTTACAGCAAATGTACTTGGTTTAAGTTTTGTTGCAGCATGCAATAAGATCAATGTTTGTGATGTGTAGTTTTTATTTTGCCTCAAAAGCAGAACATATACTAATGTCGTTTTCCATTGGTTTCACGCGGGGATTCACTCATTCTGAAATCCAATGGAATAGTGCTAACTAATTCTACTCAACTTTGAAATGTTGTGATTGTATTCGTGAATCGTCGTGTCGGTGAAATGCCCTGCCAATTCATTATTTTGTATTTGCCTGCAAAAGAAATAACTACCTATACTCTATTGCCACTGACTTACGTATAAGTTATATGATTTGTTGTAATTCTGCGTGCACCCTACCATGACCGCTGTATCCCACTGCTGAACCTGAAGGGATCGTGCATCGTCGTCGTCATCTACGATGTGTGTATTGAAATTGTGCTCATCCAAACAGAGTTATCTTTCTCAATTGTAAGCAAATTCAAGAGCTTTTTCTTTGGATTTTATCATGGAACTTTTAGGATTTGAAACTTTTGAGAACAGATTTATGAAGTTGAGTAATTGAATGGTGACGTTAGAGCTGAAATGTATTCGTGCTTCTTGAGTGGATTCTGATTTCAAATCTAGAAGCGAAATTCTCTTCTCAGAAGCGTCGGTTGACATATATTTCTGCCAATGGAAAGGTTTCAGAAGAGTTCTGTATCAAAGATAATATAATACCAAGATGTCGCATCCAGTACAAGCAAAGTGAACCCAAAATAAAACCGTCCGTACCTGATATTGGATACGACAACATGTTGCGAAATGTTGCATTGGTCAATTTAAAGAGCGAGAGCGAAAAATTTCTCTGGAAACAATTTAAAATTTGAAATCTCTTCAAAATGCATATATCTCAAGGACAACAAAATGTTTTCGTTGTTTTTTTCTTTCGCTTTTTTTTTAGTTTTTTGCTTATTATTTTTTGTGATGATGATGATGGTGGGTATCTGTATACCTAGATAGACATGCAGTAACATTTTTGTTCTTTCATCGCAAATCGCGATCTTCGTAAAAGGTAGCAGGGATTTTCTTTTAGTTTTATTTATTTTTGTGAGGTTGTTTTGCATTCCTTGAGAAATTAAAAAATCATTTTCATTAGTTTATTTAGGTACAAGTGAATTCATAACTTGTGAGGAAAGCTGATTTATAGTTAGGTAGGTATAGATAGGTTGGTGTGAAATGTGTATGCACCGATTTAATGAATACGTCCGTCGTAACAAGATACATTTTGCTATGGTTTTATAGGTATATAGGTAGGTATCAGGTACTTCTTGTTTTTTTTTCAATTTTTCATTCGTCTCGATCGTTGGCAAGAATTTTTGTTTTTATTCATTGTGAGAATTTTTGTAGGGCAGCGAGATACATGTATGAAGGAAAGTTTCAAGGAAAAGTTTTTTTTTTAAACATTTCTCTGTTTTCATGTTTGAGGGTGGAGAATATATTTTTTTTATGGACGACTGTTTTGAAACAGGTAGACTTAATTGCATTCTTGCGTCCGTCTCGATCTTTTAATAATGGCAAGAATTTTCGTTTTTGCTAGTTTCGAGGAATTTTGGTTGGGATAAAAAATGTAGGTGGATATGAAGGAAATAGGTATACCTACCTATCTCTTGTTACTTTTTGGGGTGGAGAATATTAGCCGCGTTTTGTTATTGCTTAAGATCCATACCGATCATCCCATAAAAATAAAACGATACGGATCTTGATGACAGCTGTGTTGCATACCTATCTCTATTTTGCTTACGTTGGTTCATTTTAATTTTCTTTTCACTTTACACTTCATTTTATACTACCTTACCACGAGAAGACATCTACCCGCATTAGTAACAACTAATTTTCGGATCTTCAAAATAGATCCAGATAGAGAGCATGATCCCAAGTTGTTGTTGTATTACGTGTTAGGTACATAGGTTAGGAGGGGTGAAAGTGCGGCGAGCCGCATCATCGCACTCGGATCTAAATGAATCCATTATGGTCCCCAGGAAATAGTTGCGGTGAAGGAAGAGGATGGGTGGGAAAAGGAGTAAGAGGAGTTTGGGTGTGGGTATTAAGTGTTAAAAAATAATCCTGATCAAGGTCCGTAGATAATAAAACGTGGCTATTACCTACCTATTTTGTTTGTGTTTTTTATTTATTTATTCGGTAAATAAAAACAAATGCTTAGAAAAATGTATAAATGATAATTGATACAGCGAAAAAATATCGCTATTTTCTAGCAAATTTGCCTAGAAAATCAATAAAAACGTAAATATTAAGAAATAAAAGGTATCATTATTATGGTATAATGAATCTTAGTTTATGCTTTAAATATCCAATAAATAGTATTTTAGCTATACAATAACTTTACTCGATACAAAGATATGTTACACATCATTTGCGAAGATACTTATACTTACTCTAACTACCTACTTTTTATTCTTCGGCGATTGAAAAAAAAATAAAAAATAAAAGTTTATACCTACCAATGTACATACGTACTTGTTTAAAACAAAATAGATGCCTTTCAACCTGATCTTGATATTGGTAGAAAGATTAATTTATTTGCAGACAGATTTACTAGGTTTGTTCTTAGAGAAGAGTTTTTCTTTAGTATAGATATTTATTTTTAGGATACTGAAGTTACATTTAAACTCAAAAAATTTAACTGTGATTTTGCATTTACATTACCATTTAGGTATCATGATTAATTTAAACATTGAAGATTTGCACCTCTTATAATAATTGAATGTTCATTCTAATCGATATATTTTCTATAAAAATATAATCTTATATTATCTTTTATTTAATAATTCATCCTTGAAGATAAAAAAAAGAATTACCAAAGTTATAAGCCATTTCCGGAGAGCTATACATGATCTACCAAATCCTGAATTTTATCGACCAAATAAGCAGTTTGTAATTTTGAAAAATGTTGCGTAAAGTAATGTTCATTAGTCAAAATTATTATAAAATACAAATTTTGAAAATAGTAGTTTGAAAAATGAGAACATAATTATAAATATAGTGCAAAACTTTCTGTTAAGCGTTTTGAAGGCTCTCAGCTGCTCAAAATGAATACAAATATATGTAATTATGTGGTGTTTGGGAGAAACATGATAACTCCATTTTAAAATTTGCGTCTTCACGTCACTTTGCATCGAGCTAGAAGCGAAACGAAATTACCGATTTTCTTCAATTTGGAATAGTTATGAACGTTTGTCAAATTACGTTTCAAATTTGAAAGAAATCGGTGCACCCGTTTATAGGGTTATCATGTTCCTCCCAAACACCACAATATTGAAGTAAGCTTTAAAAATTTAAAATAATTTCCATAAATACTTTATTTTTGAAAAAAAAGTATTTCTCGACTTATAGCCAATTTGATGCAGCTAGCTATTTATTTTGTTGGCACCTTGAAATGGTAAAAATGTGAATTGACTTGCAATCGATTAATAAATTGAAATAAAATTGAGAAGCTTGTGAACAATGTACAGCAATGATTTCTATATTAAGACGTTTTCCAGGACTTGTTGAAAAATTGAAACCATTTGCTAATCGTGGTCGAAATATCCATTTAGCAGGTTTTTAATATAAGAATTTTTAAAAAACACATTCTTATATTTTAAGTTCAATTGACGTTGGTTTTTTATTTCAGATTTCTTAAAAAAAAAATGTTAAGTCAGAATAAGGCAGCAGAATAAACATGCAGAGCAAAGAAAAATTATAACTTTTTTAACGTGGGCTATATAAGGTCCCACTTTGATTAATTTTGTGAGCAGTATACTATTGTATGATGTTAAAAAAGATACATTTACACACATAGACATAAATACAAAACGAAACGTAACAGTCATCAGTAGGTAGTTTGGTCAACCGACTCTATTTTTAAAGCAGAAAGGAAAAGAGCTTGCAAGCACATATTATTGTCATTTTTATTTGTACTGGATGCGATATCTTTGTAACTCGACTATCTGTGGTTGTGTTTTAGTTCCATAATATTTAATAAAATTATCCTTCTTAACGAAATAAATATACATAATTACATTTATATAAAAATAAAGATTAGGAATTTAACCAGGTAGGTATGGAGTTTTGATATGTAACTGCTTAGTAATCGGTGTAGGGGGTACATTGTCGTGAAAGCCAATTTTCGAGATACCTACTTACCTTTTTTATCAAGTATACATATTTCTAAGCATTTGTTTTTATTTTTAATTATAAATGGCTTTTATTCAACTTTTTGTTTCTTTATAAAAGTTGGTACAATAATTCATTTTATAGCATGGCTTACGCCGTCTGCCAGAGTGACAACTTTTTGTTGAAACAAAATTTAAAATTATATACATATCTAGTTCAGAAATAAATAAATAGCTTTACGGTATATGTATTTAATCTAGAACATTTCATCAACAATGGATTTTCTTTATCGCAGAGCCCAGCTTATATATTTATAAAGGTTCACCCAATTTTGGCCATTTAATATACCTATTCAACATTTCGTTGTTTGTAAGATGATTTTTTCCGTACACATTCCTTCTAATTTCCATCAAGACAGGGCACCTACCTAGGAAGTGAAGCACATCCTCTTTTTCTCTCAGGTTACAAAGTTCACAAATTACTGGAAGATCGCTCCTGTTTGGGATGAAATCGAGAGTTAGTATCTCTGCTCTGGCTTTGAAGATAAGTGTTATCAAAGCTGTTTGACAAGTTGGACTGAGATAACTATTGTTAATTTCTTAAATGAAATATTCAACTCAAAAATAATGATAATTTCCCAAAAGAAATATTCAACCCAAAAATAATTGTAGATATAAGACGACGCACTGGTTCGAAGGTTTTAACAGAACTGAACTTTATTTTGTTAATACAAATACAGATTTTAACGGATAATAAGTGCAACTACTCAAAAAATTCCAAGCGTGAGAACAGATGAATAGCAAATCTAAAAAGTGGAACACGAGAAGCGTGAACTATACAAATTTCAACTGGTCACACACTTGAATCAATAATAATATTATTGTTGCAACTATGCATAAAAAAGATTTAGAAAATGAAATGATCCATTTGGCCTTACAATATAACTGGCCGCATGGTTAAAAGCAAAAAAAAAATATTAGAATGAAATTTGAACATAAAAAAGAAATGAAATTTAAACATACTCCCCCCTTTTGAGGGTTCTTAACTCTCTAAATTTAACTTATTTTATACGTTGACCTCGAAAGTTCTTGGCATAGGTGTTGGCCTTCTTGTTCGCAGAAAAAGAATGAAGATAATCCCAATCATGCATGCCAACAACAATAGACTGCTTCCATAGTGATGGTAATCATTTGAGTTGATATCAGTGGGGGCAGGCAGTTCCTTGGTTTTATCCATTACATCTTTGATTTTGGACTTTAGATCCTCAAACTCGGATGGGTCAATATGATCCGTTTCAATGGTCGTTTCTATTGTCTTTGATGTTATTTGTTGAATTATGTTCCAGCAACTTGCATTGGCACTAGGAATAAAAGGTGAGGTTATTTTGCTTTCATAATTAATTTTACCTTTGATGACGATGTTGGGCAGTTGAAGAATACAAGGTTCTTTGAATTCCAGAACACCATTTCCAGATAAGTTAATGGTCGTGCTTTTATCGCCGCAGATTAGATGGCCAGATATTTTTGATGGAATCGAAAAAATCCAACTGTTTGAAGATTTAAGTCCTTTCCAAACACTTTGTGAATGTGTCGCCTTCAAGGTGCATTTGCTGAAGCTATCCTCTTTATGATTTAGCAAAGCCATTTCACAAATCGCTGAAGTTCCTTGTTGGATTATAGTTGGGTGTACTTGGTTGCACATGCAGTTGGTCGACAGTAATCTTTTGCATTCTCCCAGCTCGAGGCCACTCAATAAGAAATATCTATCTCTAGGTAATGAGACAGCTAGATATTCAGCAGATGTTTCTACTATAAATGTCTTGTTTCTGTGAAAAATAGGAATAGTTATAAGATTAAAAAGTTGGAATTCTTCTGCATCTGTCAGGGGCAGTAACATTTCAAACACAATAGAATCATTTAAGCACCGTCCTCTCACTGATGATATTTTATACATGTCAATAACTGAACCTTCTGGCAACGATAAATAGGAAGGTAAATTACTTTTAACGAGCTTCAGCTGCTCACTTAATTGTTTGGGTGTTATAAGTTGTGGATTTATGTTTCCGTGATTTAAATCCAAAAGAACATCTAAAAGCATTTCTTGTATATGCTCGAAATTTGTGAGGACAAGAATCAGATATGAAGTCAATGATCCGAGCTTCTGTTTTAACCCGTTAGCCTTTTGTTTCCCGTTGATGATTGTAATGGCCTTTTGAAGATGTTCATTTAAAGCCTTAAACTGATCTTGAACTTGCATGTGATCACGTTTTAAAATATTCGAAGTAGCATCTGCAATTGAACTTTGTTTTCTCAAAAGTTCAACCAAATGATCTTCATTCTTGTAGGCATTGTTGATTTGACCTTGAATTTTGTCTGCATTTTCTTGGTCAAGGATACCAAACAAACTATGTGCCAGAGTTCCCACTATGTCGAATGGTGATCTTGCTATCCTGGTTCGTTCATATTTTGGTGCATGATAATTGTGAAGCAACTCATTGTTATGTTCGATAACTGCGATCCTGTTTCGAAGTGTGTCTATTATTGGCTGGTAATACATCTGATTAGCAATTTCTTCTGTGCATACGTCTTGCATTCTGTTGACATATGCTTTAAGCTCATTGAATTCTTGCCAGTACGTTGTCAATTTGTAAAATACAAAAATTTTCCAGTACGTATTTATCGTGCGAATTCTGCCAACATCTTCAAAATATATACCAACACCATCGTCAAGTTTCTTTGTATTTACTTGCTCCTGTGTTTCCGTCTGACATAAAGATGTGGGTAGCATGACAAGTACCAAAAGTAAGACTGAAAGCAATGTCAATTTTTGTGTCCTTCTTGGCCTTAAACATCTTATGCTTCTTGTGGGTTCAAGAATAGAGCAATCTGGATTTTTTTCTTTATTATCTGGTTCTTCTGTTGGAAGCGGGCAAAGATTATGTATTGCTCTTTGGTATATTCCAGTTTGGGTTTTTACATTAGCCACGCGTACTTTGTCATCACTTCCCTTGAAAGTTTCAATCACACGTCCTAATTTCCAGCGCATCGGAGGAATATTTTCTTCTTTAATAAGCACCAAGGTGTCAGGCTTTAGATTGTTTGATTCAGTCTTCCACTTTAGTCTTTGCTGCAGAAGATGTAAGTACTCATCTGACCACCTTTTCCAGAAGTGCTGTTGAATGTGTTGAATTTGCCGGAATTTATTCAGGCTGCTCATTTTGCAGGCTGTTACATCTGGTTCTGCAATTGCAGTAAGAGGACTTCCGATTAAGAAGTGTCCAGGTGTGAGAGCTTCTAAATCATTTGGATCAGATGATAACGGAGTCAACGGTCGAGAATTCAATATAGCTTCTATTTGTATAACGACAGTAAGCAACTCCTCATACGTAAGTGATGCTTCACCTAGGTGGCGGACGAGGAGCATTTTTTTAGACTTGACGGCAGCCTCCCACAAGCCTCCAAAATGAGGGGAACGAGGTGGAATGTTTTTCCAAGTTATTCCTTCTTCGAGGCAATATGTCTGGATGGCTGCTTGTATTCTATTTGAATTGAAAATTTTTGTAAGTTCAGCTAATTCATTCTTGCCGCCAACAAAATTTGTTGCATTATCGCAAAATATTGTGTGGCAAAGTCCTCGCCTTCCTACAAATCACTTTAAAGCGTATATGAATGATTGAGAAGATAAGTCTCCTACTACCTCTATATGTATGGCTTTAGTAGAAAAACAAACGAAAATAGCTAAATATGACTTTGTAGGAGTCTTACCTCTGACCTTGTAGTGAGTTTTTATGGGGCCGCAAAAGTCAACACCGGAATGATAAAAAGGTCTTGCTGAATTGACCCTTTCTGCAGGCATATTTCCCATCAGCTGATTGATGAATCTTGGCTTTGCTCTAAAGCATATGATGCATCGGCTAATTACTTGTCGAGCTGCATGTCCAACACCTAATATCCAGTACTGTTGTCGGGAGATGGCAATTAACGCTCTGTGTGAAGCGTGCATGTGTTTATAATGAAGATGTGTTAAAATTAATTTGGTTACTATATTGATTTTAGGAATTAAAATTTGATGCTTAGCATCTGGAGAGATCTTGGCATTTGTCAACCTTCCACCAACTCGGATGAGTTTTGTTCTTTCATCAAAATATGGAGTAAGAGATGCTATAGATGAATTTCTATTTACAAGCTTCCTTCCTTCTAAAGCACGATATTCTTCTGAGAATGACACTCTTTGCGTGTAAACAAGAATCCATCGCGTTCCTTCTCTTAATTCCTCAACAGTTAGCTGGCCTGTGTTTCTAAGTTCGTTTGGTTTTCTGCAATTATAATAGAATCTAAAACAGAATGAAAAAATTGTCCTCAATGTGAAAAATGAGCTTCTATAATTGATGTTTTCGATCAAGTTTGGAGCGTTTTGAATTGTTGCCGACAATACCGATTTTTTCTTACGTCGCTCTGGAATTACGTCAGGAAATTCGTATTGCTTAAATTTAATAGTTTCCCCATTTCTAAGAAACTCTGGGCCGTTGAACCATATTGATGATTTGAAAAGTCCTTCTAAGCTTGATCCTCTCGACACCAAGTTCGCTGGATTTAAATGACCCTTGATGAATTGCCATTGATGAAATTCTGAAAGTGATTGAATTTTTGCAACTCTATTTGCAACAAAAGTTTCCCAGGTGTAAGAGGGTGATTTAAGCCAGGCTAACACGGTTGTAGAATCTGTATGCAAGCATACCTTGTCAATTTTCTTTGGAAGTATTTGAATTACCCTATCCACTAATTCCATCATAAGTACTGCTGCTTGTAGTTCCAGGCGGGCAATGCTGACAGCTTTTAACGGCACAACTCTTGATTTTGAGCAAAGAAGTTGGCAAAAGCTTTGGTTGCTTTCATCAATGGATCTTAAGTAAACGCAAGAACCAAAGGCACTTAAGCTGCTATCGGAGAAGGCATGAAGTTCAATTGTCTTAGCAGAAGGAAGAAGAACGTATCGTGGAATGCTTATCTTGTTCATGAGGGAGAATTGACCAATGTAGTTCATCCACTTTTGAGCCTTTTCAGTTGGAAGATTGTCATCCCAAGACAGTTTTGATTTCCACAACTCTTGTAAAAATAGCTTGCCAATGACGATTATAGGCCCAAGCAAGCCAAGAGGATCAAAAAGTCTTGCAAGATCGGCCAAAACTGTTCGCTTTGTTATCTGGGTAATTGTTTTATTTACCTTTTCGTCATTGAAGCTGAATTTGAAGTCATCTTGTGAAGGATCCCATATTAGTCCTAGTGTTTTGACTATCTCAGATTGATGAAACGTAACTAGTTTCTCTTTATCTTCTTCAGGAATTCTTTCTAAAATCATAGGATGATTGGAACAAAATTTTTTCAATTCAAAATTACCTGCTTTGAGTAGATAAACTATCTCATTAAGCAACTCATGAGCGTCATCAATGGTCTCTGAACCAGTCAGGCAATCATCCACGTACACATTGTTCTTGATGGCTTGGGAAGCTCTATACAATTTATCTTGATTGTCTTCTGCCAGTTTAACAAGACATCTGGTTGCTAGGTAAGAAGCCGATGCTGTTCCATAAGTAACGGTGTTTAATTTATAAAGCTGTAATGGCTCATCAGTTCTCGGTCTCCAAAAAATAAGTTGAAAAGCTCGGTCTTCCTCTTGTATTAACACCTGTCGATACATGTTTGTTATGTCAGCTGTAAAGACGTATCTGTGCATCCTGAATTTCAGAACTATTGAAAATAGATCTGGTTGAACTGTTGGACCCACCATGAGTATATCATTTAGTGAGTGGCCAGAGGTTGTCTTGGCGGAAGCATCAAAAACCACTCGAAGTTTTGTTGATGAACTCTCGGGTTTCATGACGCAATGATGAGGTATGATGTAATGTCTCTGTGGAACATTATCCTTGTTAATTGGTGTCATGTGACCCAATGTTATATATTCTTCCATGAAGCTGGTGTAAGATTTTTTAAGCTCATCATCCTTACTCAACTTATTTTCTAATGAAAGAAACCTTTTTCTTGCTACTTGAAGGGAGTCACCTAAAAATATGGAAGGTCCTCTTTAAATGGTAATTTAACAACAAATTTACCTTCAGAATTTCTAGTTGTATTCTTCTTGAAATGTTCTTCACACTGATGTTCTTCCTCGCTCTGAGTATTAATGGGAATGTCATGGCTTTCGGATTCCCAGAAGGAGCGAACAAGTTTGTCCAACGATGTCATCGATGGTCTTGTCACTATATGACAATGAGCACTTGAATTTGAAACTGGAGCACTTCCGGCTACGATCCAACCCAACACTGATTTACGTAATATTGGTAGATCATTTGAAATCCTGTATTCTCCTGGTAGAAACAGTTCAAAGAAAAGTTCAGCTCCCAACAGCATGTCGATTTGATTAGTCTTGCAGAAAGAAGGATCTGCCAGCTGGATGTGAGTTGGAATGTTCCACAGGGAAATGTCGATTTCTTGACTGCACTGGTAGTCACTTATACGAGACATGAGGTTCGCTTCAATTGTTGCTTCATAATTCGATGTTCTGGATTCAAATGTTATTGAGGCCACGAAATCCGATCTGCACTCTTGAGCACTTATTCCGCTGATTGAAGTATCCTTGCGATGCTTCTTGATTCCTAATTGCTGTAGGAACGATGTTGTGACAAAATTCAACTGGGATCCAGAGTCAAGAAGAGCTCTGCACGGGATTCTCACACCATACGATGACATCACATTGACCACTGTCGTTGCTAGGTAAACATGACGCTTCTTGTAATGTGTTTCTGCTGCTGCATTAACTGCTTGATGTATTGGCTGTGGAGCCTTGTTTATAACACTTTTCTCACCCCACTGATGTATAGTTGATGATTTGTTGCCGTTTTCTTGAGGCTGATGTAATTTTTGCTGTCGGTTCTGCTGGTGAAGTAGTGTATCACCAATCACATTCAATTCTTTTGCAAATCAATCATTGTTACTGAACAACATGGCTTTTGCTTGCATAAGTTTACAACAACGAATCTTCTGGAATTTAAAAACCAATTGAATGTGAATATGCAAAATGGACTTTAAACGGATGTTTTTTACGCTGATCTGAGTAAGGCATTTGATAGAGTTAGCCACTCTATTCTTTTGCTAAAACTTGAAAAATATGGGTTTCCAGAGTGGGTTTTAACTTGTATTAAATCATATCTAGATAACCGAACGCAGTTTGTTAACTTTAAAAACTGCCTGTCCAAAATTATTTATGTGCTGTCTGGAGTTCCTCAAGGTAGTCATATTGGACCGCTTTTATTCTTACTTTTTATTAATGACATTGGCATGGAAATGCTTTATTCAAATAAATCAATATTTGCCGATGATTTTAAGCTTTTTTATGGCTACACGACTCCAAGTGGACACTTATTTCTACAAAATGATATTGACAGAGCCTCCGAATGGTGGATTTCAAATAGAATGGATCTAAATAAATGCAAAGTGATGACATACTCTAGACAGAGAAAACCCTTTTTATCTTCTTACTTCATTGACGAAAGCCTAGTTGATCGTGTAGATTAATTCAACGACTTAGGAGTTTTGTTTGACGTCAAACTGTCATTTAACTCCCACATTGACGTTATAATAAGCAAGGCTAGAAGCCGCCTTGGACTAATTAAGGGGTTTCCTAAGGAATTTAATGATCCTCATATTTAAAAAATCCTCTATTGTGCACTAGTCCGTCCTATCCTGGAATATTGTAGCTGTGTATGGTGTCCTGCATATACTGTTTCCATAAATAAATTGGAAAGTGCACAAAAACAGTTTTCATTATTCGTCCTTCGTCATCTGCCATGGAACCCAAATGAACATCTTAAACCTTATGAACATCGTTTGAACTTACTAAGTCTATCAACGCTTAAGAAAAGAAGAGAAGTTAATAATTGCCTTTTCCTCATTCAACTTTTATCTGGATCATTTAATTCTGCCCACATCCTGAGTATGCTGAGTATAAACTCTCAACCTAGATCAACCCGCGATCCTGATTTTTTTTATACATCGTTTGCTACATCTAATTATGGGTTAAATGAACCTGTTAATGTAATGTGTAAACATTTTAATTGTTTTTATAATATCATTGATTTTGATTTGTCTAAAGATTGTCCTAAAAAAAATTATTGTCTTCTTAACGTATTTCAAATTGTATTTTGTCTTAAGTTTCTTTTTTAATTATTGTAAATTACTTTGATTGCAATGTATCTACTTAAATTTTTTCTTATTTATTTTGTTATTATTCATTAATGTATAGCTATACCTAAACAACTTAGACATAAGTCTGCAGTTGATCAAATAAATAAATAAAGGAATTTTCCCAAAGCAGCTTAAATGTGCTGAAGTTATTCTACTGCTTAAGAAGGGTGGTAAGAAAAATATTTCAAACTACAGACCTATTTCTCTTCTTCCCACAGTTTCAAAACTATTTGAAAAACTAATGAAGGATAGAATTACTTCTTTTTTGAATAAAATCAGTTTTTTTAAGTGAAGACCAGTTTGGTTTTCGGACAGGAAAGTCAACAGAAGATGCAATTCTCAGGTTATGCAGTCAGCTTTATGACAACTTAAATAATAGAAAATCTACAAAAGCCCTTTTCATTGATATGACAAAGGCTTTTGACATGGTTGATCATGACATATTACTGAACAAGTTATTTAATGCAGGTTTTAAGGGAGTTATTTTTGAATGGCTCAAATCATATTTGAAGGGAAGAGTTCAATTAGTAATTTTAAATGGCAATGTGAGTTCAGCTCGCAATTTGAAAAACGGTGTTCCTCAGGGATCGGTACTTGGCCCGCTGTTTTTCTTAGTTTATATCAACTCACTTTTCAACCTAAAGTTAAATGGTCTTTCAATAGCCTTTGCAGATGACATATCCTTCACCTACCAGTCGGTTTCGGACCTTAACTGTGTAGTGCAAATTGAAGAAGATCTCCAAAGCCTAAGAACTTGGTTTTCAACTCACAAGCTTATTTTAAGTGAAAAAACTAAATTAATGTCTTTCAAAACATCAGATTATCAAGCTTCTGACTATGATCTTCGTTTTCATGCATCTAACTGTAAACATTATAGCTTCTCTATTCACAATTGTGGTAAATTCAATTTTAATCCAAACGGTTCTTGCTCAAATTCATGTTTTAAAATTTAGTTAGAATTAGTACCAAGTTTTAGATACTTAGGTGTTACAATAGATTCTAATCTTACCTGGAAAGAACATATCAGTAAAATTAAATCTAAATTGATGCTGGTCAATTGGAAAATGTATATTTTAAAACCTTTTTGCTCTAAGAAAGTTTTAACTTTAATTTATTATGGTCTCGCACAATCAAAACGGCAGTATGGGTTATCTAGCTGGGGAGTTTCATACGCTAATACATTCAATACTTTACTAATTGTACAAAAACATTTAATTCGCATAATTTACAACAAAAGTCGTTTCGCCTTTCTACAAGGACCTGAGGATTCTGCCTATGAGACATCTTTACATTTTCAAAGTGCTTAAGGAATTTTTCAAGCAAAGTGGTAATATACCGTTTTTATACAATCTACGTATAAATAATAGGCACCTTGTCAATGAACCTACAGCCCACAAAACGCAATTCTCTCATTCTTTCACTGCTACAGCACCTAAATGCTTTAACAAACTACCAATGTCTGTTAGAATAACTCGAAACTTTGATTTTTGTATAAGAAAAGTAAAAGACTGGCTATTCACAGTCCAACGTGAATAGCCAGTCTTTTACTTTTCCTTATATTGAAAATTATTTGCTTTATATTGAAAATTATGTTTGTTAACTGATAGTAATACTTCAAATTTTAAATTGTTTTCCTTTCTTTTATATAATGTGCTTAAAAAACTAGATTTGTATTTATATAATGTTGTATCTTAAAAGTCTTTAATTATTATTACCCCACATCAGTTTCATTTGTCAAATTTATTAATGCATGTATCATTCAACTCTAGCTTTTACAAAAGTTATAGAATGATTACTATTTATTCACTTTTAAACAAAATTGTATACTAGTTTTAAGTTTAAGTTTGAAATGAATAAAATATGTTCTAAATCTAAAAATCTAAATCTACTGTGGTTAACCTAACACTTTTTCTCTTCATATCGTCTAATATATCTCTGTAGTAAGTTAAATTTATAACATGGTACATTTCTGTTGTAATACAATGCAGCAGGTCCGTCCTCTATGAGAATGTATTCCTCTGTACTAAACTAAGTTATTTGCACTTGGGCAAACGTTGTGGCTAGAATTGCCAATAATATCAAAATAACGTTCATTTCATGGTCACCTGAAATTGATAAATGTGTTTTAAATGTTTTCTTTCTTTATGTTAACAATTCTTTTTTTATATAAAGGCTTTACTTTACCTTGCCTTCGAGTGGATTTTTCTTGAACTTTTTGTTATGGCTTAAATTTAATTTCAGTTCTATTTTTATTAAATAATGCAAGAGTCCTATCTTGTTTCTCTTTTAATACGTCCATCAAGAAAGTATATTTTTCAAAGTTTTGAAAAACCTCTATTGGTTGTAAGTTTTTCACTGTGTGAAAAGATTCATTGTATTTTTTTTACTACCTACATATATTTTCTCTTTCGTCTCTGCCTGAATATCTATTTTTGCTATACGTATAAGTTCTGTCATGGTGCTATGCACTCTTTGAATCATTCCATTTGGCTTGCTATTATTGGGAGCTACTTTTTCATTTTTGTACCTAGTCGCTGTAACTCTAATTCTGTCGATGGTTTACAAAATGTCTTTTCATTGTCAGTCATTTCTATTTCTACTTTTCCAAATATTGGTATTGTTTCAATCAATTTTTCTTGTGCAGTTATCTTTCTTTCAATATGCCTTACTATAAGAAATTTCGAAAAAGAATCAATCATGTTTAAAAATTGATCATTGTCTATATAATGTCTGTCGTACTTCTTTTCCTTGCAAGTTGTACAATTCTTCGTATAGGCCAACAATTGTTGTAGCACACTGAACCAGAAAGGTACGTTGAATTAATTTAAATATTAATTGGGAAAATGTATGATACATTAATATTTGTCCAATGAACACGTTTATTAAGAATATGAATGGCCATTTATTAAAATCAATTAACTTTCATTGATTTAACGAAAGTACTTAAACTCGTTCGTAAAAATTATACTTATGAACCATTAATTAAAACAACGAACGCATCATTGAATGCGTTTATTAAAATCAATTAACGAGTTAATAGAAACAGTGAAGAGCATTAATTAATTTCATGAATATGTTAGAAAAAATATATATTAAAAATAATAAGCGGGTTCATCGAATCCATGAATGCGTTTATTAAAAATACGTTTATTCAAATAAAATATAAATAACGTTTATTAAAAATAATAAACGGTTAATTGCAAATAATAAATGCGTTTATTAAAAATAATAAACGCATTTATTAAAAATAATAAACGCGTTTATTAGAAATAATAAACGCATTAATTAAAAATAATAAACGCGTTTATTAAAAATAATAAACACGTTTATTAAAAATAAAAAACGCGTTTATTAGAAATAATAAACGCATTAATTAAAAATAATAAACGCGTTTATTAAAAATAATAAAAGGGCAATTAAAAATAATAAACGCGTTTATTGAAAATAATAAACGCGTTTATTAAAAATAATAAACGGGTTATTAATAATAATAAACGCGTTTATTAAATATAATAAACACGTTTATTAAAAATAATAAACGCGTTTATAAAAAATAATAAACATGTTTATTAAAAAAAATATACGCGTTTATTAAAAATAATAAACGCGTTTATTATAAATAATAAACGGGTTATTAAAAATAATAAACGCGTTTATTAAAAATAATAAACACGTTTATTAAAAATAATAAACGCGTTTATTAGAAATAATAAACGCATTAATTAAAAATAATAAACGCGTTTATTAAAAATAATAAAAGGGCAATTAAAAATAATAAACGCGTTTATTGAAAATAATAAACGCGTTTATTAAAAATAATAAACGGGTTATTAATAATAATAAACGCGTTTATTGAATATAATAAACACGTTTATTAAAAATAATAAATGCGTTTATAAAAAATAATAAACATGTTTATTAAAAATAATATACGCGTTTATTAAAAATAATAAACGCTTTCATTGAAAATAATAAATGCGTTTTTTAAAAAAAATAAACGCGATTATTAACAATAATAAACGCGTTCATTGAATGAATGAACGAAACAATGACCAATATTTATTAATTTTATGAATACGTTTATTAAAATTAATAAACGGATTCATTAATTTATTAAATACTGTTTTCAATAAATTCAGAAAGTAAAACTTCAATGTCTTATTCCTTTGTCAACGAATTTTTAATTAAAGACAAGGAAATTTAGCATTCTAAATTTATTAGGTCTTGTTGCTCGAACTCTGTCAAAATACAAGAGAGAAGAGTGTGAATCTTCTTTTTAATTTCATACAAACCTGTTAACAATAGCTTCGTTCTTTCATGACTTATCTTCTTTTTTCTGAAATTTTAAAGGTTAAATAAAAGACATGTTTACAATTTTTAGGTTTACTCCTTTATTGATCGGATAAGCCAATTGAATGGCAGGAAAAAATTACAGTTAAAGTGAATTAAATGAAACAATTTAAAAGAAGTGAAATTATAAGATCTCATTCAGCAAAACATGAGTCCTTGTACAAATTTTCTTTTTATTACTTTGAAAATATTGTGATTCTATGAAACCCCACGATTTACGATTTTTTTTTATGGAACGTACGATCGCTCTATATAGATCGAGCTGCTCAGCAGCTATCCGATGCCCTGTCAAAATATAAAGCTTACATAACAGCACTACAAGAAATGAGATGGACAGGGAATGGTGTTCTACAGAAGAAAGATTATGACCTATATTACAGCTGTCATACAAAACACCATGTGCTCCGGGTAGGCTTCCTAGTCAGCGAAAAAATGAAGTCTGCCATCATCGGCTTTAACGCTATAAGCGAAAGGCTATGCACCCTTCACGTGCGAGGCAAATTTAAGAACATCAGCCTCATTAACGTTCACGGACCTACGGAGGAGTCCTCAGACGATGAAAAAGAGACTTACTACGAACAAGTCGAGAGGGCCCTCAATGCCTGCCCAAGGTATGACGTAAAAATCATCCTTGGGGATTTGAATGCAAAAATAGGTCGGGAGCCGGTATTCAGGCATTACGCAGGCACCCATAGTTTGCATGAGAACACTAATGACAATGGACTTCGAGTCTTAGAATTGGCAGCATCGAAAAACATGGTCGTTGCGAGTACCAGGTTCCCGCGTAAAGATATCTTCTTGTTGGTATGGTTTTCCGAGGGCGGATTGCCTTGCGAAGACGTATTGCTTCCGCCGATCAGGTTCGAATCAACACGGCTGCTCTGCGCAATGAAAACACCAGTAACACCTAGAACTGGGTAGAGTAAGTCCTGGAGCCAGTATGCTGGGCGTAGATGAGAAGTGGACACGCCTTAAGAATACTGTCATTAGTACTGCCAACTCCATCTTAGGCAGCAGTCGTAGAAATCGGAACAACTGGTTTGATGATGAATGCAAGCTAGCAACTGAACGTAAGAATGTTGCGTACCGAGCAATGCAACAATCTCATAGAACGCGGGCACGCGAAGAAGAATATAAAGAGCTCAGAAGAATTGAAAAACGGCTTCACAGACAGATAAAATCAGCCTGGGAGAAGAACATAATCTGTGAAATAGAGAAAAGCCGAGAGCGAGGTCCGCACCAGGCGCGGAAGTTCTACCAATCCGTCCGAAACATGACGCAGTACACACCACGCTGCACATACTGCAAGGACGGAGAGGGAAATCTGATCACCAATCCTCAAAGCATACTGGATCGATGGGAAGTGTACTTCAATGAATTGCTAAATGGCCAGCTCACTGCAGAAGTGGAGGCTCCACTACTTCAAGAAGAGTACCCTATGTTGCCGCCACCAAGCATAGAAGAGGTTGAGAAGGCTATAGGCCGGCTAAAGAAAAACAAAGCCCCGGGAGCCGATGGTATACCAGCCGAACTATTTCAACACGGTGGGCCAGCTTTACGTCAAGCAATTCATGAGATTATAGTGCACGTGTGGGAGCATGAAGAAATTCCAGAAGACTGGCGAAAAGGTATAATTTGCCCCATACATAAGAAGGGAGATGTGACAACGTGCAGCAATTATAGAGGTATCACGTTGTTGAGTACCGACTATAAGATACTCTCCTCTATCCTACAAGACCGGATAACCTCATACGCTAAAACCACCATCGGACAATATCAGTGTGGTTTCATTCCAGGCAAATCAACAACTGATCAGATCTTTACCCTTAGGCAGGCGATGGAAAAATGTCTAGAATTTAACATCGCAACATACCATCTGTTTATAAACTTTAAGACCGCCTATGATAGCATAGCCAGGGTAGAACTTTACAAAGCCATGAGAGAATTCGACATCCCAAATAAATTGACACGACTATGCAGGTTGACCATGACCAACGTAACAAGCCAAGTAAAAATAGCCGGATTGCTATTCAAACCAATCAACATCTTTAATGGACTCCGACAAGGGGATGGTTTGGCCTGCCTCCTCTTCAACCTGGCGTTGGAGAAAGCAATCCGTGACTCTGGCACGGCAACAAGAGGGACCACCGTCAACAGGTCCAGCCAGATACTGGCTTACGCATCATCGGAAGAACCGAGCAAGCTGTACATGATTCCTTCATCCAGATCGAGCAGGCGGCACAAAATCTGGGGCTGCACTTTAGTCAAGGTAAAACAAAGTACATGATGGCGTCGAATGCGAGAGGAACAGTTGGTCAAACAATCAAGGTAGCGGAGCACGAATTTGAAGTGGTTCAATCCTTTAAATACCTTATGTCAATAGTAGCAGCCGATAACAATATAGAAGAAGAAATACGCGGGCGGATTCTCAAATCCAACAGAGCCTACTATAGTCTGTCAAAGCTCTTCAAATCCAGAAATCTCACCATAACTTCAAAACTGCTGCTGTACAGGACCATGGTCTTGCCAGTACTCACATATGGATCCGAGACTTGGGTGCTTAGCAAAAGGCACTCCGACCTCTAAGCCGCGTTCGAGAGAAAAGTCTTAAGGAGAATTGTTGGCCCCATATGTGAGGAGGGACGATTCCGGAGACGGTACAATCATGAATTAAAGCTGTGTAAATCGTTCATTCAAATGATTGAATCGTTTAAGAATCGATTACCAAAATGATTCGATCATTTTAATCAATCAAGCATTCGATTATTTTCATTCCACTCAATTCATTATTTCATACTGTTCCGTTTCGATTTTTGATGTGTAAACATCTATATGTCGGCGTCGGCGGTAGAGTGAAATAAAAACGTGGACTTTCCTCTGTGCGACGTTACGATGTACAAAGTTACGTAGCGCGTATTCTCGGAAATGAGTTGACATTTGGACACCTGTCAAATTAAAAGTTTTCTAAAGGACCTAGAGAACTGGCGTGACTTCAGGTAATTTCCACCTCCTAAATTGACGTACTCCATTTTTCGCCGTAATAAAAATTTTAGTATATTTTGACACTTATCAAACTAAGTGTTCTAGTGTTCCCAGAACGTCGGCCGTGAGACTAGGATTATACCCACCTCCTAAATCGATTGGCGTACTCCGTTTTTCGATCCGCCCTAACAAAAATGTTGGTATATTTTGACACTTGTCAAACTAAGTGTTCTAGTGGTCCCAGATCGTCGGCCGTGAGACTAAGGTTATACCCACCTCCTAAATCGATTGGCGTACTCCGTTTTTCGATCCGCCCTCACAATATTTTTGGTATATTTTGACACTTGTCAAACTAAAAGTTCTAGTGGTCCCAGAACGTCGGCCGTGGGACTAGGGTTATACCCACCTACTATATCGATTGGCGTACTCCGTTTTTCAATCCGCCGTACCAAAAATGTTGGCATATTTTGACACCTGTCAAACTAAGACAATTTTTTATTTGGGTTTCGATGAAATTCAATCTTCGAAGTCAACGAATACTGTACCGATTTGATCGACCCCATTCTGACCCATATTTCTTTCCTCCGATAAAATATATTAATAATTCCAAAGACATTGATATCGAAAATCGAGATTCATGGAAATGATTGAGATTGGGATTGAAAATCGAGAATCGTCGAAATGATTGAGATTGGGATGGAAAATCGAGAATCATCGAAATGATTGAGATTGGAATCGATTGAAACGAAAATTTTTGTGATTTCAATCATCAATACTTTTCGATGATCGGATCAAAAAAATCGAATCGTTCCTGATTGACACAGCCCTATCATGAAGTGTACGCAATCTACCTTGAAGCAGATATCGTGACAAAAATTGAGCTCGGTGGACTCCGGTGGGCAGGGCACCTAGCTCGTATGAGCGAACAGGAACCTGCTCGGAAAGTTCTTTGTGGTACATTCTATGGTAGACGACAGCGTGGTAGACCATGCTTGCGCTGGAGAGATGGCGTAGACCAGGACGCCCGGAGCCTTGGGGTGCGCAACTAGATGGCGGCGGCTCGAGACCGGGATGGGTGGAGAGACTTGTTGAAGGAGGCCAGGACCAGACCCCGGTTGTCGAGCCAATGATGTTGATGATGATGAAACCCCAAAACGAGGTACATGCGGTTGGATACTCGAGATTAAATAAATAAAAATTCTTAAAGCAGATATCCACTGCTCGGATAAAATTGTTAAACTTAAATTTAACTCCATTAAAATAGAGAAAAATTTCAGTAAATTTCAGGATTGAATCACCGTGAACAATGATGAATGGTTGGACATTCTCACCCATTTTGTTGAGGAAATCGATATGGTCCTTTATAGCTTGAATTGTACTGCCTATCCAAATAAAAGCGTTCCGTGAGTACTTGATGGTATATCTGGTAACATGCTTCCGACCTTCTTTGTCTTTTTTGAAAACTTTTTGGAAAAGTACAAAATATCCATGAAGAGCCCAAAGCAATGCCGCATCTTTACAATCTGAAAAAAGCCAAGCACAACAAAAAAATACCGAATTAGTAAAGATTTAAATGTGAAATTTAAAAAAAAAACAACTTTATTATGTATTTATATAATTATAAAACGTGTGACATTTTATTTTTAAGTGTATGTTTATGCTAACCAATTAATTGGAAAAGTAAATATAATAATCAGATAACTATTTTTATTAATAACATTTAGACAAGGAACAAACTTTCAGGTGCTTCACTTGATGCGATTTCGTTTAAAATCTCTTTTATACTTTTTTCGCTCAGTTTTTCCCAGTTGTTCAGAAATGAACCGGAATTTAGATACAAATGACTGTAGTCCATATCAACCTTAGGAATTAAAAGTTCTTATTATTTTTGAAGGTGGTGAAATGTTTTAACGTACCAAGCGATGTCCATTTGGGAGCTTATACTGAGGCCATTTAGTGAAAATTTCAGAGGTGGAAGAAGAGTTTTTTATTTCCAAGAGTCTATGGTTTGAACATGCTTTCCAGCAACAGTCAAATTCCTCAGATCACAAATTATTATATTTTAATGCCCGATAGGTACTTTCTGCATTTTCTTCTGGAGCTAAAAATGTATAAATTTTTTGCCTAAATTTCAATTTTCATTTCATGAATTAATAATTTAAAAAAAAAATTTTTTTGTCAATAGGAAGAAGTAGGGGGCCAGTAAGTGCTAGCTTTAAAATCCACATTTGCATTTTTGTTTTCCTTTATTGATCGGATAAGCCAATTGAATGGCAGGAAAAAATTACAGTTAAAGTGAATTAAATGAAACAATTTAAAAGAAGTGAAATTATAAGATCTCATTCAGCAAAACATGAGTCCTTGTACAAATTTTCTTTTTATTACTTTGAAAATATTGTGATTCTATGAAACCCCACGATTTACGATTTTTTTTATGGAACGTACGATCGCTCTATATAGATCGAGCTGCTCAGCAGCTATCCGATGCCCTGTCAAAATATAAAGCTGACATAACAGCACTACAAGAAATGAGATGGACAGGGAATGGTGTTCTACAGAAGAAAGATTATGACCTATATTACAGCTGTCATACAAAACACCATGTGCTCCGGGTAGGCTTCCTAGTCAGCGAAAAAATGAAGTCTGCCATCATCGGCTTTAACGCTATAAGCGAAAGGCTATGCACCCTTCACGTGCGAGGCAAATTTAAGAACATCAGCCTCATTAACGTTCACGGACCTACGGAGGAGTCCTCAGACGATGAAAAAGAGACTTACTACGAACAAGTCGAGAGGGCCCTCAATGCCTGCCCAAGGTATGACGTAAAAATCATCCTTGGGGATTTGAATGCAAAAATAGGTCGGGAGCCGGTATTCAGGCATTACGCAGGCACCCATAGTTTGCATGAGAACACTAATGACAATGGACTTCGAGTCTTAGAATTGGCAGCATCGAAAAACATGGTCGTTGCGAGTACCAGGTTCCCGCGTAAAGATATCTATAAAGCCACCTCGGTATCACCTGATGGAGTCACTCGTAACCAAATTGACCACGTGTTGATGGACCGTCGCCAATACTCGAACTTGATGACTGTACGAACGTACCGAGGTGCCAATATCGACTCGGATCGCTATCTTGTTGGTATGGTTTTCCGAGGGCGGATTGCCTTGCGAAGACGTTGTACGAAAGTACACGTATAAATCTAGACGAATTTATAATGTGAGAACGACCCATTATACATAACCAAATGCAATCCACAAATTCAGCAGATTTAAACGTCAAAGAATTAATTGAATAAGTGTACAAATCGACTATACACTAGGTCTTATGACCCAATAAAATTACAATCTTTCAAATTTCTAACAAAGTGGTTGCATTTTTTATTTCTTACGGAAAACATATTTTTTACTAATTTTTTATAATAAAAATCTTGTCGTCAACATTTGGTCCTTCGAGCCTTTTAAGAATCAGTTTTTACGAACAATTCGAACAATTTTGAACAATAAACAATTATAATAAAGTGTGTGCAGTGTGTGCTCATAATATCAAAAAAAAAAAAAAAGATCCAATCTACGATTGATCTAATATAGTCACATGACTTAAATTTCACAAACAATTTCAATTTAATCAGTGATTTTTTTCGTTTTCAATTTTATAATTTACTTAAAGTAACTAAAATTAACTTAAAATTATACTTAAAATTACAATTAAACAAAATTTCCAACATCAGTGGAGGCTCCAGCAAACAACTTTGCAGCATCATAGACAGCAGCAGCAGCAGCAGTATAAGCAGTAAGTTTTGCTTGTTACATGTTTGTAAACTCGTTCAATATTCATTCTGTTTAATATAAAAGAAAAATACAATTTTATAACAAAATGGCAGATAATAAAAATTATAAATATGGTGAGCTGCAAAAGGGCATCTTAAATAAAATTATTAAGGATCTCACCAATTTTAAAAAGGCGCCAAAAGAGCGTAAGGGGAGAGTTTACACTTCAGGGCGCTTATCAAAGTTGGAGGAAGATTTGCAGACTGCAAAATCCTATCATGAGGCCATCGTTGGGGCAGGTTTGCTGGAGGAAACTCTAAAAATGGACGAATTATTAGTGGTTTATGAGCAAATAAACGAAATTTATTTAGAATACCGTGCAGAATTGGTGGACGTCATTGAAAAGTCCTCGCCAAACAGTATGGCGTCGACAAATACAGGTGCTCCACACCTTTCTACAGCTGCACCGACGTCGCATTCGGGTATTCGACTTCCTCGAATCGATCTCCCAAAGTTTGACGGTGCTTATGTCACATGGCGTGCTTTCCACGACAGATTTCAGGCTCTTGTGCACAACAACAAAAGCCTGGATGACATAGACAAATTGCATTTTTTGCAATCATGTTTGCAGGGCGATGCACAGCGTTTTTTGCAAAACTTGTCCGTGGAAGCAGCGAATTACGAATCGGCATGGGATCTTTTGAAAGAGCGGTATGACCACAAGCGCATTCTGGTCCACATCCAAATGCAGACGCTTTTTGGTCAATCCTCTTTGACTCGTGAAACGGCAGCAGGGTTGAAAGATCTTTTATACACCTCAAGAGAGTGTTTTCTAGCTCTTGTGAACCGGTTGCTAGTTGGGACACCGTCCTGATTTGGTTTCTTTGCCAGAAACTTCCTAGTTCTTGTCAAAAGCTGTGGGAAGAAAGATTAGGAAACAGGAAAGATTTACCAAAATTTAGTGAATTTACCGAGTTTTTAGAGACCCGTTTCCGTACTCTCGAGGTTGTTAGTCAGCAAGAGCATGGGGCAGCATTCCGGACCAAAGAAGAGGCACCAGTCAACACAAGGCCACGTGTACAAGCAGCCAAGACAAAGGTATTACATGCGAAGCAGGTCGTTAAGCAGCCATCAAAACCAGCAGCTAAAGCTAGCAGTGTCGAGCAGTTAGCATGCAAACTATGCAACCAGGGCAAACATTCCTTGAGAAGGTGTCAACGTTTCCTGAACTTGGACATCGCGGGGCGTAGAGATACTGTTCGCAGGCTCCAAGTATGCGAAAATTGTCTCTCTTACGGCCACCTTCTTCAAGCATGTCTCAGCTTCAGCTCTTGCCATTTTTGCCAGCAAAGACACCATTCGCTATTGCATGTGAACAACCAACAAACGAGCAACACACAAGCACAACAACAGCCTGTGGCAAGTACTTTACAGCAGTTGAAGAATCCTGTTACGAACGCGTTTCAGGCGTCCGTGAATCCAAACGCGCCTGAGTTCCAGCCAATGGCACAACAACAACAACAGCTCCAGTCAAATGGACAAACTTTTAATTACCACGCGTCGCATGGTGATCGCAGTTTTGCACATCAGGTGCTTCTAGCGACAGCAGTTGTCAAAGCAAGATCCACAGATGGTAAGATACGCCTCTTACGTGCTTTGATCGACACAGGGTCAGAAAAATCGTTCATTACCGAAGCTGCTGCGCAACTGTTGAAGCTGGAAAAGCGACTCACCATTGCCGAGGTATCTGGGTTAGGGTTGGTCAGCAGCGGCACTACGCAACACTCCGTTGAAGTACGTTTTGCGTCCCGCCACTCAACGTTTGAGACTGCCGTCCAGGCTTTGGTTTTCAAGTCGCTGACTGGGCATCTCCCGACCCAACGAGTGATACCCGGCAAATGGAATCACCTGAAAGGTCTCTCGTTAGCAGATCCCCATCTCTACGAGCCTGCACCGATCGACTTACTTTTAGGAAGTGACGTTTGCGCCCAAATTCTCCTTCCTGAGATAAGACGCCCAAACGATGGCATCGGACCGATTGCGCAAAAGACAGAGCTAGGGTGGATTGTGTTAGGGAAAGTTCTAGCGGAAATTCCCCGGCAAATTCGAAGCTTCGTCCAAACCATGGATTTGACATCACAGCTGGAGAAGTTTTGGACCATGGAAGAAACGCCGTTCCAGACACATGACACCGAGGAGAATATCGCATGCGACAAGCATTTTGACCAGCACACACGACGATTACCTGACGGGCGTTATGAAGTGAAGCTGCCGTTCAAAGGTGAAGGGCTTTCAGCGATGGGATCGAGTCGACAAAGTGCTTTTCGACGATTTCTCCTTCTCGAGAAGAGGCTTGACGCAGATCCGAAACTTTGTGCGGATTACACGAAGTGTATAAAGGAGTATGAAGAACTCCATCACATGGAAGAAATTGATGCAAATGATGCGGTGTTAGATACTCCATTTCATTATTTCTTACCACATCATGCGGTTTTCAAGGAAGCTAGTTCCACTACAAAGCTGAGAGTAGTATTTGATGCAGCAGCGAAAGCTTCGGATGGGAAATCCCTCAACGACTGTTTAATGGTGGGTCCAAAACTGCAGTCGAGCATCATAGATCTTGTTCTAAAATGGCGGACTCACCGAGTCACCTTTACGGCAGATATCGAGAAGATGTATCGTCAAATTTTGGTAAGTTTCCCAGACCGATACTATCAGCTGATTATGTGGAGAGAGCAGAAGACATCACCTGTAAAAATTTTTAAAATGAATACAGTTACTTTTGGCACAGCAAGTGCACCATACCTTGCTATTAAAATTTTAAAGAAAGTAGCTGATGATGAGCAGAAAAATTTTCCGGAGGGGGCGAAGGTTGTCCGTGAGGACATGTACGTGGATGACCTGATAAGTGGAGCAGATTCGATTGAAGAAGCAATGAGGAAACGCGACGAAGCAAAACAACTCTTGGCGTCAGCGGGATTCAACTCAAGGAAGTGGACGAGTAACATGAAGGAAATCATCGAAGATATTCCTGTTCAGGATCGTGAGCTGGATTTTGAGGTTCCTTTTAACTTGGACAATCACGTTAAGACGCTCGGCATCAAGTGGTTTCACATCGATGATTGCTTCTCTTATCAAAATCTGCAACCTGCAACAGATGCAACTACAAAAAGATCGATGTTGTCAACAATAGCCAAGTTATTCGATCCCCTTGGTTGGATTTCGCCATGCATCATCACGGCAAAACTAATGATGCAACAATTGTGGGAGGTTGGTTGTGATTGGGACGAACCAATTCCAGCCGATTTGAAGAAAGACTGGGAAGCCTTTCACCGAGAACTTCCTCAGATCGAGCAACTTCGAATTCCACGGTGGACCCATCTGAGCAAGACCAACCAGGCGATCGAGTTGCATGGGTTTTGTGATGCTTCAACGAAGGCTTACGGTGCAGCAATAAACATCCGCGTTTTAGACAGCGAAGGCAAGATCCATTTAAACCTGCTTTTGTCCAAAACAAAGGTCGCACCAAGCCAACGAACTATAACTCTGCCTCGACTAGAGCTATGTGGTGCAGTCGTTTTGGCACAATTGTTGCAGTACACCAAGGAAGTCCTAGCTCTTCCTAATTTAAAAACGTATGCTTGGACGGACTCGATGATTGCATTAGCCTGGATACGAGCTACTCCCGCCAAATGGACCACATTCGTCGCCAACCGTGTGTCGGAGATTCAGCGGTTAGTAGGGATCGATTGCTGGGGACATGTCGGCACGCTTCATAACCCAGCCGATCTGGCGTCCAGGGGTGTATATCCATCAGAATTGAAATCGCTCGAAGCATGGTGGAATGGACCGGAATTTCTGCGGTGTCAATGGGATTTCGATCTCCCAGATCAACCCATTGAAATGGACACTGAAGAAGAAAAGCGAAAAATAAAGGTACTCAGCATACATGTAATTGACAACGACTGTGTATTACAGTGTATATACAACTTTTCGAGTTTACTCAAAGTTATTCGAGTTGTCGCTACTTGTTGTCGATTCACATTCAAATGCCGACCTAAACTGGGACCATTGGAGGGTCCACTTAGCCCCAAAGAATTGGAAGCAGCTCACCTAATCATAGTCAAAACAGCACAAAGGGAGATGTTTCGAACTGAAATTGAGCAAATTCTCATGAACTCTAAAATGCCCAAAACTCTACGTTCGTTAAACGCATTCATAGATAAAGACGGGATTCTAAGAGTAGGAGGACGTTTAGAGAACTCCCTCCTCTCCTACGATGCTCAACACCCAATATTATTACAAGGCAACCATCGCTTTACGAGTTTGGTTGTAAGAGATGCGCACAAAAACACCCTTCATGGCGGCATCCAACAGATGATCGGATATATTCGACAAAAATATTGGATCGGACAAATAAGACGCAGTGTAAAATATCAGCTGTATAGATGCCCTTCTTCCTACCGGCAAAAGGCATCCGAAATGCAGCAACAAATGGGAAATTTACCTGCAGCTAGAGTGCGTATGTCTCGACCATTTAGTCATATCGGCGTCGACTATGCAGGACCCATTGAGATAAAATCTTGGAAAGCACGCGGTGCAAAAATCTTGAAGGCGTATTTTGCTATTTTTATATGTTTGGCTACTAAGGCTATACATTTGGAAGTGGTATCAGATCTGACAACCACCGCATTTTTAGCAGCCTTTCGACGGTTCACTGCCAGAAGAGGAGGCTGTAAGCAAATTTATAGCGATTGCGGTACAAATTTCGTTGGAGCTAATAATGAATTAGCCAAGTTATTAACGGAAGCAAAGCATAACTGGAAGGAAATCGCGGAAGAACTAGCAAATCACGGTACTAATTGGCATTTTATTCCACCTGCTTCTCCACACTTCGGTGGGTTATGGGAAGCAGGCGTGAAATCAGTCAAGCACCACTTGAAACGAGTTGTGGGAACCGAGAGGCTGACCTTTGAGGAGCTCGCGACGCTTCTAGCTCAGATAGAAGCTTGTTTGAATTCGAGACCCTTATGCCCTCTTTCTGACAGCATCGATGATTTGAACGCGCTAACACCCGCGCACTTTCTAGTCGGCGAATCGCTACATGCAGTACCACAAGGCGAAATCAGTATTAATACCACGCATCTCGACCGATGGAAGCGGGTTCAAGCGCTCGCGGAAGGATTTTGGAAAAAGTGGAATTCCGAATACCTATCACGCCTCCAACAACGCCCAAAATGGACACAAATCCAACCGATGCCAAGAATAGGAGACTTGGTACTCATTAAGGACGAACGCTTACCACCGATGTACTGGAATCTCGCAAGAATTGAAGGCACACATACTGGAGCGGACGGACTTGTGAGAGTTGTGACGGTAAAAACAAAAACCGGACAGATGAAACGCCCGATAGCAAAAATTTGTTTACTACCATCGAATCAATCTCTCGAAAAAACCGCAATCGTTTAAATAATCAAAATTCGAGAAAACCCACATCGTATAATCAATCAAAATCAAAAATTTAGTTAAATTACAAACATTGTCATCGCACCTATAATTAGATTATCGAAATTTAATTCCAAATTCAATTCAAAAATCGATCGTCAATCAAAGGAATAAACATCACACATTATCAAAATAAAACAAATCATTTTTTCAAAAAAAAATATTTTTCAATTTATTGTAAAATTCATATAATAACAATTAAATAATAACGTAATCAAATATATATTATATTTATGATAAATGAAACACAAAATAACATTTAAATCATTTATTCAATGAAACACAAATAACATTTTCATCATTTATTCAAAACCAAAAAAAAACTTTCTGTTCAGCAGCAACACCACTTGCAGAAATTACAAATTATTTTCAATAAAATTATTTAATTTAATTATACTGCTACAAAAAAAAAAAATTCACAAAATTAAAATTCGCACTGTAGCAACGCATGCAAAATTAATAATTATTTACGAAATAAAACAAAATTAATTTTATCATAAATTCACAATTTAATAAATATTTCATGTAAACAAAACACATTTGGAATTCAGCAAACACTATCCACAAATATGTCACAAAATTCTAAAAAAAAAAAAAAAAATGCACATTCAAATGTCAAACCCGTCGGCAAAACCAAAATTCCGAACAAAATATTTATAAAACAAATAATTTTATATTAAAAAACCAATGAATAAAAACAAATCAACGATTTTAAAAATTAATTCAAAGCACTTTACACAAATCAAATTCAAAACAAAAAAAAAAACACTAACTACTATCGATGAAAATTTATCGAAATAATTCGCCGAAGACAATTCACGAATTTAACAAAAAAAAATTACTCAATTAATACACCGCACTGGTTTAATTGAAAATATAATTTGTATCACAAATTTCACAACAACAAAATAATTATATTATATTACATCGCGCCGATTTAATTAATTTATAATTACTTCATCAAGTTCAAGTCACTCATATTTTCATCACAATTTGAAATATAAACAAAACCACTGAAATCCACTCAGAATTATTTCAACTTTAAAATACTCGAATTATTTTGTTTTGAGTATTATCTTCACTTTTCACTTTCACTCAAATTAAAAGTAAACAAACTTCCCGATAAATTAAAATTGGAAGTCGAATACATTCCAACTGGAAACTTTACTTCTCGGCTGTTATATACCAATACATAACTTGTATATAGACGCCAAGGAATCAAAAAATCACGCCATATACTTTCTATATAACTATAATTGAAAGTTAATTTATAGGCATCGAAAGCCAATCATAAATGAAATATATAATTAAATAAAGCAAAAATAATAAATAATAAAAAAAAAGGCACTCACACAATTCATGCACACACCGCGATCGCGAAAATTATTTATCGAATGCGCGCGCGCTCACTCCGTAAACACGAATATTTAAAATTTCATCATTTTTAATAAAACATTCAACAATCACTTACCTGAATTAATCCACCGAATTTAATTAATTAATAATTAAACCTAAATCGCACAACCGAAATCGAGAAAACTAATAAACACGAACCGAACACGAACCTACGACAACAAAATAGCAACAAAACAAGTTTACGATAACTACATCAGTATAGCTATAGACTGTACTTACTATAGTTTTACTATAACTTATTCATTGACACGATTAGCGGGAACGAGAGATACATAAAATACGATAATGGGAAATTCAACACTCAACTACCATTACCATGTTTTTCTTACATTTTATTGTTGACCTTGTCTGTTGTGTTTGTCTTATATGTCAAATAACATTTATTAATAGTTTGTCTCTTTTCATGTACATTGTAAATGAGATAAGAAGATGACGACATAAACAGATGGCGAGCCATTAGCCGATCCTGCAGGGTTCGGATATGTAGACAGCAACAGTGATACCAAGCTGCGATTTTCGTATCGTCGTGTGTAAGCCTACGAGGCCAAACTTTAAGGATGGAATTAGCCTTTTTCGTTGCGAGGCGGGAGAATGTACGAAAGTACACGTATAAATCTAGACGAATTTATAATGTGAGAACGACCCATTATACATAACCAAATGCAATCCACAAATTCAGCAGATTTAAACGTCAAAGAATTAATTGAATAAGTGTACAAATCGACTATACACTAGGTCTTATGACCCAATAAAATTACAATCTTTCAAATTTCTAACAAAGTGGTTGCATTTTTTATTTCTTACGGAAAACATATTTTTTACTAATTTTTTATAATAAAAATCTTGTCGTCCGCCGATCAGGTTCGAATCAACACGGCTGCTCTGCGCAATGAAAACACCAGTAACACCTTTGGTAATGCGTTAGGACTCGCCCTAGAACTGGGTAGAGTAAGTCCTGGAGCCAGTATGCTGGGCGTAGATGAGAAGTGGACACGCCTTAAGAATACTGTCATTAGTACTGCCAACTCCATCTTAGGCAGCAGTCGTAGAAATCGGAACAACTGGTTTGATGATGAATGCAAGCTAGCAACTGAACGTAAGAATGTTGCGTACCGAGCAATGCAACAATCTCATAGAACGCGGGCACGCGAAGAAGAATATAAAGAGCTCAGAAGAATTGAAAAACGGCTTCACAGACAGATAAAATCAGCCTGGGAGAAGAACATAATCTGTGAAATAGAGAAAAGCCGAGAGCGAGGTCCGCACCAGGCGCGGAAGTTCTACCAATCCGTCCGAAACATGACGCAGTACACACCACGCTGCACATACTGCAAGGACGGAGAGGGAAATCTGATCACCAATCCTCAAAGCATACTGGAGCGATGGGAAGTGTACTTCAATGAATTACTAAATGGCCAGCTCACTGCAGAAGTGGAGGCTCCACTACTTCAAGAAGAGTACCCTATGTTGCCGCCACCAAGCATAGAAGAGGTTGAGAAGGCTATAGGCCGGCTAAAGAAAAACAAAGCCCCGGGAGCCGATGGTATACCAGCCGAACTATTTCAACACGGTGGGCCAGCTTTACGTCAAGCAATTCATGAGATTATATTGCACGTGTGGGAGCATGAAGAAATTCCAGAAGACTGGCGAAAAGGTATAATTTGCCCCATACATAAGAAGGGAGATGTGACAACGTGCAGCAATTATAGAGGTATCACGTTGTTGAGTACCGACTATAAGATACTCTCCTCTATCCTACAAGACCGGATAACCTCATACGCTAAAACCACCATCGGACAATATCAGTGTGGTTTCATTCCAGGCAAATCAACAACTGATCAGATCTTTACCCTTAGGCAGGCGATGGAAAAATGTCTAGAATTTAACATCGCAACATACCATCTGTTTATAAACTTTAAGACCGCCTATGATAGCATAGCCAGGGTAGAACTTTACAAAGCCATGAGAGAATTCGACATCCCAAATAAATTGACACGACTATGCAGGTTGACCATGACCAACGTAACAAGCCAAGTAAAAATAGCCGGATTGCTATTCAAACCAATCAACATCTTTAATGGACTCCGACAAGGGGATGGTTTGGCCTGCCTCCTCTTCAACCTGGCGTTGGAGAAAGCAATCCGTGACTCTGGCACGGCAACAAGAGGGACCACCGTCAACAGGTCCAGCCAGATACTGGCTTACGCATCATCGGAAGAACCGAGCAAGCTGTACATGATTCCTTCATCCAGATCGAGCAGGCGGCACAAAATCTGGGGCTGCACATTAGTCAAGGTAAAACAAAGTACATGATGGCGTCGAATGCGAGAGGAACAGTTGGTCAAACAATCAAGGTAGCGGAGCACGAATTTGAAGTGGTTCAATCCTTTAAATACCTTATGTCAATAGTAGCAGCCGATAACAATATAGAAGAAGAAATACGCGGGCGGATTCTCAAATCCAACAGAGCCTACTATAGTCTGTCAAAGCTCTTCAAATCCAGAAATCTCACCATAACTTCAAAACTGCTGCTGTACAGGACCATGGTCTTGCCAGTACTCACATATGGATCCGAGACTTGGGTGCTTAGCAGAAGGCACTCCGACCTCTAAGCCGCGTTCGAGAGAAAAGTCTTAAGGAGAATTGTTGGCCCCATATGTGAGGAGGGACGATTCCGGAGACGGTACAATCATGAATTAAAGCTGTGTAAATCGTTCATTCAAATGATTGAATCGTTTAAGAATCGATTACCAAAATGATTCGATCATTTTAATCAATCAAGCATTCGATTATTTTCATTCCACTCAATTCATTATTTCATACTGTTCCGTTTCGATTTTTGATGTGTAAACATCTATATGTCGGCGTCGGCGGTAGAGTGAAATAAAAACGTGGACTTTCCTCTGTGCGACGTTACGATGTACAAAGTTACGTAGCGCGTATTCTCGGAAATGAGTTGACATTTGGACACCTGTCAAATTAAAAGTTTTCTAAAGGACCTAGAGAACTGGCGTGACTTCAGGTAATTTCCACCTCCTAAATTGACGTACTCCATTTTTCGCCGTAATAAAAATTTTAGTATATTTTGACACTTATCAAACTAAGTGTTCTAGTGTTCCCAGAACGTCGGCCGTGAGACTAGGATTATACCCACCTCCTAAATCGATTGGCGTACTCCGTTTTTCGATCCGCCCTAACAAAAATGTTGGTATATTTTGACACTTGTCAAACTAAGTGTTCTAGTGGTCCCAGATCGTCGGCCGTGAGACTAAGGTTATACCCACCTCCTAAATCGATTGGCGTACTCCGTTTTTCGATCCGCCCTCACAATATTTTTGGTATATTTTGACACTTGTCAAACTAAAAGTTCTAGTGGTCCCAGAACGTCGGCCGTGGGACTAGGGTTATACCCACCTCCTATATCGATTGGCGTACTCCGTTTTTCAATCCGCCGTACCAAAAATGTTGGCATATTTTGACACCTGTCAAACTAAGACAATTTTTTATTTGGGTTTCGATGAAATTCAATCTTCGAAGTCAACGAATACTGTACCGATTTGATCGACCCCATTCTGACCCATATTTCTTTCCTCCGATAAAATATATTAATAATTCCAAAGACATTGATATCGAAAATCGAGATTCATTGAAATGATTGAGATTGGGATTGAAAATCGAGAATCGTCGAAATGATTGAGATTGGGATGGAAAATCGAGAATCATCGAAATGATTGAGATTGGAATCGATTGAAACGAAAATTTTTGTGATTTCAATCATCAATACTTTTCGATGATCGGATCAAAAAAATCGAATCGTTCCTGATTGACACAGCCCTATCATGAAGTGTACGCAATCTACCTTGAAGCAGATAGCTCGTATGAGCGAACAGGAACCTGCTCGGAAAGTTCTTTGTGGTACATTCTATGGTAGACGACAGCGTGGTAGACCATGCTTGCGCTGGAGAGATGGCGTAGACCAGGACGCCCGGAGCCTTGGGGTGCGCAACTAGATGGCGGCGGCTCGAGACCGGGATGGGTGGAGAGACTTGTTGAAGGAGGCCAGGACCAGACCCCGGTTGTCGAGCCAATGATGTTGATGATGATGAAACCCCAAAACGAGGTACATGCGGTTGGATACTCGAGATTAAATAAATAAAAATTCTTAAAGCAGATATCCACTGCTCGGATAAAATTGTTAAACTTAAATTTAACTCCATTAAAATAGAGAAAAATTTCAGTAAATTTCAGGATTGAATCACCGTGAACAATGATGAATGGTTGGACATTCTCACCCATTTTGTTGAGGAAATCGATATGGTCCTTTATAGCTTGAATTGTACTGCCTATTCAAATAAAAGCGTTCCGTGAGTACTTGATGGTATATCTGGTAACATGCTTCCGACCTTCTTTGTCTTTTTTGAAAACTTTTTGGAAAAGTACAAAATATCCATGAAGAGCCCAAAGCAATGCCGCATCTTTACAATCTGAAAAAAGCCAAGCACAACAAAAAAATACCGAATTAGTAAAGATTTAAATGTGAAATTTAAAAAAAAAACAACTTTATTATGTATTTATATAATTATAAAACGTGTGACATTTTATTTTTAAGTGTATGTTTATGCCAACCAATTAATTGGAAAAGTAAATATAATAATCAGATAACTATTTTTATTAATAACATTTAAACAAGGAACAAACTTTCAGGTGCTTCACTTGATGCGATTTCGTTTAAAATCTCTTTTATACTTTTTTCGCTCAGTTTTTCCCAGTTGTTCAGAAATGAACCGGAATTTAGATACAAATGACTGTAGTCCATATCAACCTTAGGAATTAAAAGTTCTTATTATTTTTGAAGGTGGTGAAATGTTTTAACGTACCAAGCGATGTCCATTTGGGAGCTTATACTGAGGCCATTTAGTGAAAATTTCAGAGGTGGAAGAAGAGTTTTTTATTTCCAAGAGTCTATGGTTTGAACATGCTTTCCAGCAACAGTCAAATTCCTCAGATCACAAATTATTATATTTTAATGCCCGATAGGTACTTTCTGCATTTTCTTCTGGAGCTAAAAATGTATAAATTTTTTGCCTAAATTTCAATTTTCATTTCATGAATTAATAATTTAAAAAACAAATTTTTTTGTCAATAGGAAGAAGTAGGGGGCCAGTTAGTGCTAGCTTTAAAATCCACATTTGCATTTTTGTTTTCCAATTTTGAATACATTAGAGTTCGTTATTTTTTAAAATATATTTTGCAATACGATGAAAACTTACTTCGACTATTTTTTCCCAAAAAGAACAAATGCATTTTGAGTTATAATTATTTTGCAACTACATTTTTGGAAGTTTTACTGATTCATTAAAATGAAAATAATTGAAAATTGTTTTCGACCAACAACAACAACAACTTAAAGGTGCTACCACCAATTGCTTACGAATTAGTTTATAATTCGTTTATTTTAAGAGGAGATTGATGATAAGCGGCTTAGCACCCCTTGCAACAGCTGTATCTCTAGCCAAAATAAACGAACTATAAATTAATTCGTTAACAATTGGTGGTAGCACCTTTAAGTTGTTGTTGTTGTTCAAAAAATCAATGAAATTGACGGAATAAAGAATGGTCAAGTCTAATAAACTGACATTCTAGTATGAATAGTACAATAAATAATAATAATAAAAATAGTTTTCATCATATTGAATAATATTCTTTGAAAAACCCCACTATAATTGGAAAACAAAAATTTAATGATGGATTTTAATGATTGCTGCAACTTGGTCTTTAAAGCTTTCTGTAATTAAATACAAAATTTAAGTTTGGTACCTATACAGGACGTGTAAGCAAGAATAAATGTTTTCACCTCATTCAGATCTTTTCTAAATGTAAATTCCCGTGGAATTAAAAATGGGAGAAACATTTTACTATATAAAACTAAGTACGATTTCTGCTTTTCATTTGTTGAAAAATGTTTGGGTGTTATGTTAAAGCTTAAAAGAACTGAAGTCCCTGCGTTATTCTTGTTTGAAAGCCTCTTCTCCCATTTCGTATTCCCCGGAAATGTTCATTTAGAATCGGGATGATTTAAAATCATGAGTCTGAGTAGAAACTTGTATTACTTTTCAGAAATTCCGTTTCTTTCAAACCCCAAAATGAGAAACAAGCGGTTGGGTACTCGAGATTAAAATAAGTACAAAATGTTTAAGCAGATATCCATTGTTTGTATAAAACTGTAAATTTAACTCCATCAAAAAAGAGAAAAATGTCAGTAAAGTTCAGAATTGAATAACCGAATTGTCACCCATTTCGTTGAGGAATGTATTATGAAATTTACGTTTTTCACTTTTGAACACATTAGAGTACAATTTTAAGTTAAATATTATGCAATACGATGAAAACTTATTTGGACTCATTTCATTTTAATGGATCAGTAAAACTTAAAAACTGATTTACAAAATAAATTTAACTCAAAATGCATTGTTTCTTTTTGGAAGAATAAGTAGACAAAAGTTTTTATCGTAATGCATAAATAATAATAAAAAAGTGGTGAACCTTCACAAGAATTATCAAGATGTTTGATATTTCAAGAACCTCAAGAAGTTTGAAAGGGCTAACTCTCTAAGCTCTAACCATAATGCAAATACATTACTTTGTAGACCTATCTTCGGAAAAAAATTTAATGCAAATTTAAGTTACAATATAAAAAGTAAAACAATTTATAAGTGAAATAATGTTAAATTATAAACAAATAATAAGACGTGAAATTATAAGATCTTATTCAGCAAAACATGAGACTTTCCACAACTTTCTATTAGTTTGAAAAAATTGCATTTCTATAGAAGCCCAAAATGAGGAACATGCGGTTGGATACTCGAGATCAAATAAATACAAAATTTTTAAGCAGATATCCATTGCTCGGATTAAACTGTTGAACGTTAATTTAACTCCATCAAAATGCAGAAAAATTTCAGTAAAGTTCAGAATTCAATAACCGTGAACAATAATGAATGGTTGGACATTGTCGCCCATTTTTAGGGCTGGACACGAGACCGAGATGAGACTAACTTACAGAATAAAATCGTTGTTTCTCATTTTTCTCACAAAAAAATTACTAAAATGGAGAAATTCTGAGTTGGTGCCAGGACTAGACCGAGACGAGACCGAGACGAGAATTTTGTTGAGGAAATCGATATGGTTCTCTATGGCTTGAATTGTATTGCCTATCCAAATAAAAGAGCTCTGCGAGTCCTTGATGGCTCTGCGAGTCCTTGATGGTAAAATGTTTACGACACTCTTTGAATGGAATAGTATGGAAAGAAAATTAAACAGTTAAATCTGAGTTGAAAGCACTTAACCAAGCAGCAAACAACATTTGGAGTGGAATAAAATTAATCAAGACAAATTTTTACTGTGATCATTTTAGAAAACTATTTCTTTTTTTTCGTTAATGAAAGTTTTTTAGCCTACCAATGGAAAACAGTGTTTCTACTCCGTAGATTTATCTTTTGATTAAATTTAATGTTTGTGTAAAAAAAACGTACCTTTTTCAGAACTCGGAGTTTCCTCTTCATTTTTTTCTGCGTGTACGATCCTCGAAGGGAATGGAGAAGAACTTACAATTGGTTTTAAAGAAGTTTAATGTTGCAAAACTTGTTGTAAATTTTACCCCTTTTACCTGTTCGATAATATTCCTACAAATGTTTAGAAATTTAAAATAAATTATCTGTATAAGTAGATAGATAGATAGATATATTTATTTGTTTACAAGCTTTGCTTTTACAAATCGATTGGCAATATATACATATGTAGAATTTCACAAAATCAATATCGTACTTTTTAATTTAAAATAAGTAGGTAATAGAGTATATACATGGTGTCCCGTAAGTCAACGTCAAACGGGTACTGGGTGATAGGGTAGCTTGTACCTGTACTGGGAAATATAATAACAAAAATCTATCTCGCTTGGTTAAGTAATAATAGCAATATTTAGAAAAATAATGAAAATCGATACTATAGGTATTGTGGTCACAATTTTCCAAATTTTGCGGTGTTTTCATTTTGTACGTAATTCTTAATAACCATGGTATTAATTCTAATCAAAAATTCAAAAATAAATATTGTCATTTTCGTAAGAAAAATAAAGTTCGACTGAGTCATGGTTCAAAAAAATTTTGTAACCTAACTTTGGCACTTCATATCTTAAAAAAATGTACTACTCTACCCTCGGTAAGTTGTTTTAAAAGTTGGCCCGTTTCATCAAAATTTCAAAATGGTTCAACACTTGCTACTTATTCCATCATAAGAAATAAATATTATTGATTTTTTATTTGAAAAAAAGGACCTCAATTCAGTGCAGTCACTTTTACGTATTATTCACGTAAAAATGATTGTGGTGAATTTTTTTGTACTCAAACATCGGTTTTACCGATATGTATGATAAACAGGGATACTAATAATAAGACACTGTGTGCCGGAAATTAGAGGGAGACAGACCTACATTACATATGGTACGCTACGTTCCTTCTTTTACTCGCAATTTCTCTTTTTCTTGAGCTTTTGTTTTACCGTTATCGTAATCGTTTGTTTTTTTCGGTTACCTTGGACTCGATTAGTATAGTTAAAATTGTGTAAGTTATTTTCTAATAATAGATACTAAAAACTTTCGCGAAATGCCGTATTTGTACACAGCTCAAGAATATGCGAACATGCATATTATCTATGGTGAATGCCGTCGTTTTGCCTCTGCCGCCGCCAGATTGTATCGCGAAAGGTACCCAAATGTGGAGCGACACCCAGACCACCGTGTGTTCATCTATGCACACCTTTCATACTCGCAAGGACGATTGTCTACTACTCGTACGGCCGGCACCGTCGCCGGGGGACCTCGAGAGCACAACGAAGAAGTAGTTTTAAATGAAATTGTAATTGATTCCAGCGCTTCAGTACGTGTGATTGAAAGATCCACTGGAATACCAAAAAGCATTTGTCATCGAATTTCAAAACAAAATAATCACCACCCGTACCTTGTTCAACGTGAACAAAGTTTGCTACCTCGGGACTACGGTCCCAGACTCGATTCTTGCAGAACAATGTTGGCGAAAAATAGTGAAGACCCGCAATTTCTCAACCACATTTTATGGACTGACGAATTAACATTTAAAAAAGACGGTAATTTGAATTTACATAATTTACAAGAAGGGCACCCAGAAAATCCGAATTTAATTCGTGAAGACCGCTCTCAATATCAATTTAAAGTAAATATGTGGACCGGAATTTTAAATGGACAAATAATTGGACCATTTGAGCTGCCAGAAAATTTAAAAGGCGACATCTACCTGCATTATTTACAAAATAATTTGCCGACTTTATTAGAAGATCTACCACTCAACATCTACCGAGACATGTGGTTTCAACAAGATGGTTGCCCAGCGCATTATGCTTATCGTGTACCTGAATACAGAGTATCCCGATAGGTGGATTGGGCGCCTTGGATCAATTTTGTGGCCTCCCTTGATCTAAACCCTCTCGATAACTTTTACTGGGGCTGTATAAAAGAAAAAGTTTACCAATTGAAAATAGACAAGAACTACGCCAAAAAAATTTGAAGCAGGAGAAGAAATAAAATCAAGGAGATTCGGGCGCCTAATGAACAGATCTTTTCTGCGGCTGTGCAGAGTCTGTATTCGTGCTTAGGGTAGACAATTTGAGCATTTGCTTTAGATTTATCAATAAAATAAATGTATTAAAATATTTTCTTTTGTTTCATTAAGATTAAAGTTTTCCACAATGCATCAATATATAAAATTTCCAATTTTTTAGTCAGAATCTTAAATGCTCCAAAACGTTTAAAATTTTGATAATGATTTTTATGGTGGAATAAGTAGCAAGTGTTGTACCATTTTGAGATCTTGATAAAAAGAGCCAACTTTTTAAACAACTTGCTGAGAGTAGAGTAGTACATTTTTTTAAGATATGAAGTGTCAAAGTTAGGTTACAAACATTTTTTGAACCATGACTCAGTCGAACTTTATTTTTTTTACGAAACTGACAATATTTATTTTTGAATTTTTGATTGGAATTAATATCATGGTTACTAAGGATTACATAAAAAATAAAAACACCGTAAAATTTGCATAATTGTGACCACAGTACCTAAAAAAGTGGCCTAGGGTATCGATTTTCATTATTTTTCTAAATATTGCTATTATTACTTAACCAAGCGACATAGATTTGTTTTATTATTTTTCCCAGTACAGGTACAAGCTACCCTATCACCCAGTACCCGCTTGACGTTGACTTACGGGACACCCTGTATAAATATAAAATTTCACATGAAAGCTAAATTCTGTTATTAATTCGTTTTAAGACAATAATAGCAATATATTTCGAGTACCTGCTCAATATGAAACCTGGATTTATTCATTTAAAATAAAGGCTCTGAGTCTGAGTGACATATTTATTTTGTTAAATGTTATTTGCATTGTTTTCGTCTTCTACATTCATTATGCTTATCAAGTCAGTCAATCTATTAGAAAACAGATAATGGTTTCTTACTGCATTAAAAATTGGACATCTTAGGAGGAAGTGCTCAATACTGTCATCATCATACAAATACAAAATACATACAAATCGTACAAATGTTCGTTGGGTCGAAATTGTGTCTATCTCCGTGCAAAATGATCCTATGTGTATACCTGTTTGCACACCTTATTTGCACTATGACCTTATGAATGAACGGTTTTAAGGCCACATTCAAGTATGGAGCCGGTTTATATTCTGATTCTTGCATATTTTCTAACGAAGATGCATAATATGAGCAGGAAGTTTTGTCTCCTAGAATGCTTTCGTAAGATCTTCGTATGAATGATATGTTTTGCTATTCCCATACTTCTCCGAAATTTGTCAATAAAAGGTCTTTAAATTGTGTTGCCCAGTTTGGTCGCTGAGTGCAGCGATGAATTCTTAGAGTTTCATTTTAACACTTTCATACGGTCATCGGTGGCATTTAAGAGCTGAATCCAGAAATTAAAGGTTCTTTTTGCAATTTCGTAAATTAATGGTATAGTTCCAGTTTCTACACGAACTACATTGCTTTATGTATTGTTGGCTAGTCCAAGTAATTTCTTTAAAACTGTCGTTTGAAAGCTTCAATTTTATCTTCTGCTGCCAGACTCCATACTTCAACACAGTGAAGTGCAGTTGATTTGATAGTTGATTCAAATACTTTGATTCGTCCATCCCAGTTCTCCATATAAGAATTTTTCATAGTTTTATCAGACGCCGCTGCTGCTATTCTTGCTTTGGTTTTGAATATGTTTATGGCTTCATTCCAAGAACCAGTGCGATTCAAGTTTACTCCCAGGTATTCAAAGTTATCAACAACTTCAATCCAATCCTCTTTGTATCGAAATCTTATCGGGCAAGATCCGCTTTTTCTCTTTAAAAAATTCATAATTTTTGATTTTTCCGCATTTAGTATCATATCCTAAGCTGCAAAGTATTTATCTAGTGCTTGTAATGATCTTTTTAGCTCTAGTTCAATTTTTGCAAACACAACAATATCATCAGCATATGCAATCAGAATTACATTCGTGCTTTGTGAAATGTTCATTCCTGTGAGGCCTTCGCTTCTAAGGAATTCCTCTTGGTCACTTGTGTATAAATTAAATAGAAAAGCACTTGATGGCTCACCCTGCAGTACGCCTCTTGATATGCTTAACTTTTCAGTTAGGCCATGCGTTGTTTTAATAGCAATTCTGGTTTTTGAGTAGATGGTTTGAAATGCACGTATTATTTTTCCACTTGCTCCAATAGAATTTAGGTGCATCCACAATTTTTCATGATTAACACTGTCGAATGCTCTCTTTAGGTCAACAAATACTACAAAAAAGCTTCCTTTCGTTTTTGTAAGAGTAATATCGATAATTGTTCGTAGGATAAAGAGATTATCAATACATCCTCGTCCTTTCCTGAAACCATTTTGAAATTCTGGGATTAATTTTCCCTCTTCTGCCCACTCTTGAAGCCTGTTCGAAAAGATTTGGGTGTAAACTTTCATTAAGGTATTTTCGATCGCAATAGGGCGATAGTTTGCCGGCAGATTCTTATTTCCTTTTTTAAATACCATCGTTATATCAGCTCAAAGCAGTTCTGAGAAATTTCTTTCCTCGTTATTGAAAAGACTTTGAAGAAAATAACGCAGATATTCCAACCACAGGTTTGGTAAGTGTTTTAAGAACTCATTCGCAATTTTATCTGGGCCCGTGGCTTTATTATTCCGTGAACCTAGTATTACCGAAATTAACTTCTCTAGACTTATATCTCTATCAAGGAGTACATGATACGTACCATAAAAATGACTATATTCGGTTAAATTACCACTATACATTTCGTGCAGATAATTGTCCCAAATGTCTTTTGATATAGGGTTTTGCGAATAGGAGTTCGGCTGGATGCTTTTGATTGCACCCCAGAAATCTTTACTATTTTTCGTGTTTTTAAGTTGTTGACAGATATTCTCATTGTACTCTCTTTTAGCTGCTTTTATTGTTGACGCGTATAGTTTCCTGCTGGCGATATATTCAAGTCTTTTTTCGATGTTATTGGGGTCTTTACGATATATTCTCATTTTTTTTCTCATACCTCTTTTATGTAATCTGCATTCATTACTAAACCATTTATTTCTTTGAGGCATTGGTGCAGTGTTTGTCCTATAATATTTAATCATACCACATTCTACTGCTGCAATTTTAATGTTTTCACATATTTGCTGGTATTCTAACGTATATCCTTGTATTTGTAAATCTTCAGCTTTGATTTGCATATTTGCATATCTTTCTCATGCAGGGACCTGTTTCTTTTTTTAGTGCTAGAATTTTCTCTCCTCTCTTCATCTTCCAGTTGTTGCAGAGTTAACGGTCTTTTGTTAATGATAATTTTATCATACTTAATGTTGACATCTGCTCCTTCATTTCTGAGATCATTTGCCTTTTTGCGAAGTATTCTCCTAGTACTACGGGGCATTTAGATTTTCCTGAGAAATAATTCCCAGACGCATTTTGACTTCGATATTCAAAAGAGTATGAGTACACCAGCCGAAAACCACATTTTTCACAATTGCACCTAGTGTCATTTGGCCGCCATTTTGTTTTATAAGGTGATTTTGATTTTGACACGTACCTTGCGTATTTTTGATCCTAGAAAAAACAATTGTACTACAAACTTGTAGCAAATTGAATTTCCTACAAAATATGTTAAGTAACTTTTTCAAAATTCACTCATTTTAAAAAGTGACAGTGCATTTTGTTGAAAAAAGTAAGGGTGGATTTAATTATATCCGTCATATCTTTTTTTTGTCACTAGGAAAAAAACTACTGTTCTAAAAGCTGTAGATCCCTCAATTATCTATATTTTTTGCCTTGACAGTTTTCTAATACAAACTTCAGTTCTCGCTCTGCAGCGCATATAAGTTGGAGAAATCCATATTCTAAGGAAATAACACGAAGACGAATTTGGCTTTCTTTTTTCGAAATATCGAAATTGTATCACCATCACCACACGCGCTGAGAGACTCATTTAACACAGTTCTTCAATGTAATTAGAACCCGTCATTTTGTTTTCAAGGTTTATTTTAAGTACTTCGCACTCGGGTAGATTTAGATTTTATACACCTTGCTTCATTCAAGTGGTTCCCCGAAATCGGAGGAATGAATTCGTAGATATTAACAAACATAATACAGGTCAGGTACGTAGTTTTTTCTAAAAAACTAACAAAGAAGTTTTCATTTAATATACAAGTCACATTAGATTTTTTGTTTGTTGTTTCTCTTTGTTTTTTCATCAAATCTGTTAGGAATCAAATCGGTCAGTTATTTTTACTTGCGATAGGTACTACAGGTCATGTTAAGGATTCGGAAAAAAACCGATTTCGGTATTTTAATCAAAACTGACATTGCGATGATAGAGAACACAAACAAGTGAATCCGTTTGCTTGTCTGTATATCTGTCTGTGCCTCGACCTACCACTTAAGGACAGAAGCGATGTTCTTGAAATTTCGAACTTAAGGTTTTCTTGAATCTCTAAAAACAAGGATATCTGTCATAAATAATTTATCTCAAAAACGGCTGTAACGATTTAAATGAAAATTTTTGTAACTACTATTGTAAATTTGGTATTCAGTTTAAGCAGACAAAATTTTTGCTAAAAATTGTTATTAACGGTAGGTACCAGTCATAGAACAGCGATTTTGATTTTCAACTTTCTCGTTAACGGCTTAACCGATTTCGATAAAAATATTTACATAGGGAGTCGTTTTAAATTAAAATAATTTAAAATATAAAAATTTCCAAGAAAATAATTTTTGGATTTGAAAAAAAATGTTTTTTTTTTGAAAAATAATTTTTTTAAAACGGGTTAGTGTATATATTATTAAATAAAAGAGAGGTACATTTTTTCGAGTAGGTAATGTTGAGAAAACAATCTCTTGATTAATCGCGACAGGGAATCAAATTCGCTACAAATCTGTAATATGAGTTTTGTTGTTTAAAATCTAAAACACCTAACTAGAGCGCGAAATATTTAAAAAAAACCTTGAAAACAAAATGACGGGTTTTAATTACATTGAAGAACTGTGTAAAATGAATCTCTCAGCTCGTGTGGTGGTACCATTTCGATATTTCGAAATAAGAAAGCCAAATTCGTCTTCGTGTTATTTCATCAGAATATGGATTTCTGCAACTTATATGCGCTGCAGAGCGAGAACTGAAGTTCGTATAGAAAACTGTCAAGGCAAAAAATATAGATAATTGAAGGATATAATTACAACTTTTAAAACAATAGTTTTAGTGACAAAAAAAAGATATGACGGATAAAATAAAATCCACCCTTACTTTTTTCAACAAAATGCACTGTCACTTTTTAAAATGACTGAATTTTGAAAAAGTTACTTAACATATTTTGTAGGAAATTCAATTTGCTACAAGTTTGTGCTACAATTGTTTTTTTTCTAGGATCAAAAATACGCAAGGTACGTGTGAAAATCAAAATCACCTTTAAAAACAAAATGGCGGCCAAATGACACTAGGTGCAATTGTGAAAAATGTGGTTTTCGGCTCGTGTACTGATACTCTTTTGAATGTCGAAGTCAAAATGCGTCTCGGAATTATTTCTCAGAGCACCATATAATGAAATCTAAATACCCCGTACTATAGTATCTGCAACTTCTTTGTTGAAGTCATCATTAATCAAAATTTTTGAGAATTGTGGTTCATCTGCTAGTTTCCTTTTGTTTCTCACGAAAATAAGTTTCATCCTGTATGAAGTTAGCGCAACTTTGACAGGGCGGGGATTTTGATTCCACGATCCTATACGCATTATAAAGGGTGATTTTTAAGCTGGTTTGGTTTTGGCAACACTGGTTTTGACAGTTGACGTGTGTTTAGTACCTTGTGTCACTGTCAAACAGCTTCAGTTTGGTTTGCAATTTAACCATGGATCGTCTTACAAATGAACAACGCTTGCAAATTATTGAATTTTACTATCGAAATTCGTGCTCGGTTCGAAATGTTCATCGCGCGCTGCTTGTGTTCAGCGATGAGGCTCATTTTTGGTTGAATGGGTACGTAAATAAGCAAAATTGCCGCATTTGGAGTAAAGATCAGCCAGAAGCATTGCAACAGCTACCAATGCATCCCGAAAAAGCCACTGTTTGGTGCGGTTTATGGGCCGGCGGAATTATTGGGCCTATTTCTTCAAAGATGATGCGAATCGCAGCGTTACTGTCAATGGTGAACGCTACCGAGCGATGATAACAAACTTTTTTTTGCCCGAAATGGAAGTTCTTGACTTGCATGATATGTGGTTTCAACAAGACGGTGCCACATGCCACACAGCACGCGAAACAATGGCGCAATTGCGAGGCGAGTTTGGTGAACAGTTAATTTCACGTTTCGGGCCGGTCAATTGGCCGCCTAGATCGTGCGATTTGACACCATTAGATTATTTTTTGTGGGAGTATGTCAAGGTTAATGTCTATAGGGACAAGCCCGCTTCGATTGACGCACTGGAAGCCAACATCCATGCATTCATTCGTGAGATACCGGCCGATATGTGTGAAAGAGTATGCCAAAATTGGACTCAGCGGATGGGCTACCTGAGACGCAGCCGCGGTCAACATTTGCATGAAATTATCTTTAAACATTTAATTGCAAGGTTCAAACTATCGATTCAAATAAATATTTCATTCATTTTTTCGAATTTTTTGTGTTTTTTTTTAAAAAAAAGTTCTAAACCTCTTAAAAAATCACCCATTACAATCAATATCAGACACTGTGATTTGATTGTTTGCACAGGTATTTAGGAGAATCAATATTACATTTTCCAGTTCTTCGGAATTATTTTCTGATTCCGATAGACTTTTTATGATCATGTTTCGTCTGCGAACCTCCCTGTCCATAGCTGAGACTTTTGTGTCTACTAGGAGTATTTTTTCTTTAGTAGCAGTGACCTTTGTTTGGTTTACTGACGAAACAATTTGAAGTTGCATATTTTCTAAATGCTTTATTAGTTCGGAATTCATTTTAACTCTATTAGAATTACTTCGCTTGATTTTCTTTTTTTTTAATTATTTGGATTTAAAATTTCTTAAAAAAAAGAAAAGAAAATACGAATATTTTCTGTTCTTAGTGTACCAGGTATTATTTTCACCCAATATTAAATACACAAACCCTGATAGATGGTTGTGGTTTCTACTAAGATATCTTACGGTCCATATACGATCCACAATCGCTATTTGTGCCTCTTTCCTTCTATGCTTGTGATAATGAATACGCAAGAGGTAGAGAAGAGATGGTGTGTCTTCGTTGTGGAGTTAGATCCAGCTCTCAGCTTACAGCAACAATTATTGATGTACAGACTTTTACGGATATAAGAAACACTCATATAAGAAAAACTCGCTCATAAGAAACGCAACCTAAAACACCATGTCTTTTTCTTAAATTTCTCTCTGAAATTGAACGTATATAAGAAACTCGCATTTAAGAAAAACACGTTTATAAGAAATACCTTTTAATGCACAATACAAATTTTCAAGAACAAAAAAGTACGCATATAAGAAACTTCAGCTTTACTTTGATTGAAATAAAAATTTGTTTACACATACGCACCAATATGTTTCCACCTTTAATAACAACTTCCAGTTTTCCAATAAAAATGACAACGTCAGGCTGACAAGAGCGTGAATACTCCGTGGTCTATAAATTGTGACATTTTGATTTTATATTTGATTGTTTGTTTTTGTTTTCGTTTTCGTTTAACTTTCCTGTTTTGTTTTTATGTTGTTTGTTTAAAATGCTTAGAAAAAGAAACACGGTATCCGTAAAAATGAAACTAAAAATTTTAGAAGAAATAAAATCGGGGAAAACAAGAAAAGAGGTGGCAAAAAAATTTCAGATTTCTGAAAGCACATTGTGTAAAATTATAAAGAACGCAAATGAAATTGAAGACAAAAAATTTACTTGTAAAAATTTGGACAAAAAAAGGGATAGGAAACCGAAACATGAACTTTTAAACAAAACTAAATGGTTTGAACAAATGTCGGAAAAAAATGCTAAGCTCACGGGACCCATATTGCTTGAAAAGGCTCAACAATTTGCGAACGAATTGGATATCCCTGGTTTTGAAGCAAATTTAGGTTGGCTTCATCGTTGGAAAAAAAACGAGAACATTCGTTTTAAGAGGCTGCACGGTGAATCTGTTTCTGCTAATGAAGAAGCAGCAAATAATTTCAAGGAACTTGTTATTCCCAAGCTCTTAGAAAAATATGCACTTGAAGATGTGTTCAATGCTGACGAGACTGGTTTGCTGTATAAAGGATTGCCCGATGGAACATATGTTTCAGGAAACCAATTTGTGAGCGGACAAAAAACAGGACAGGATAACATTACTTCTGCTTTGTAATGCAACTGGGTCCGAAAAATGTATGTTTCCTATTGGCAAATTTAAGCGACCCCGTTGTTTCCGAGGAAAAACGATTCCAGTTCCCTACAAATGGAATAAAAAGGCTTGGATGACGAACACACTTTGGACCGAAATAATTAAAGAGATGGATGATAAAATGTCCAAGAAAAAAAAAGGAAAATATTGCTGCTGGTGGATAATGCGTCTTGTCATAATATCAATATTGAAATTGTTTTCCTTCCTGCCAACACTACAAGTCTCATACAGCCTCTTGACCAGGGTAAAACTAAATTTAATAAAATTTTTGTAAATTTAATTCAAGTCGCTTACTTTTTCTGTAGGGATCATTCAATCATTTAAGGTGCATTATAGGAAGAATTAAGTCAGAAAACAGGTTCTTGCAATTGAAGGCAACTGCATCAAAACATTTTTAAAAGACATGACCATTCTCAAAGCTATACACATTGTAAAAAGATCTTGGTGGCTGGTTACACCTCAAACAATTCAAAACTGCTTCAAGAAAGCCGGATTTTCTCAAATTGAATTGGATGCTGAAGTAATCTATTTTGATGAAGAGAATTCAAATGAATTTGATGATGAATTCCGTTACCTTGAAAGCTTTGAAAATGAAGAATGTTTCGGAGAAATAAACGAAAGAGATCTCATAACTGAAATGCAAATGATGGCAGATGGGTACGAGGAACCAGATTTAATTAAAGGAGACGACGACGGTTTACAGTTACTACAGCGACCAACTAGGACCGTAGCAATTGAAGCGTTCTTTCTCCTAAAGCGGTTTTTTGATAGTGACGAAGAAAAGAGTTTGGATTCCATTGAAGAACTTCTTTTCAAAGATATTTCTAAGGATTTCATTCAGAAAAAAATTAATGACTATTTTTTAAATATAACTGACATATAAACAGTTCCTATAAATATGAAGCTTGTATAATATGTATACTCTCTGAATTTAATAGTGCAGGTATGCAATATTTTGCTTATTGAAGAAAAGACTTATTTTATTTTATTTTTGTTATATTAAATATTCTCACGTTTGAAAATAAAAACTTTGTTGTTATCTTTTTTTTGAGGTCATCAATTTCAAAAACTTTTTGCATTGTTGTTTTTCTTAAATCCGTTGTTCTTTATAAGAAATTTTTTTTCTTATATCCGTGTTGCTTATAACGGGTGATTTTTTAGCTGGTTTGGTTTTGGCAACACTGGTTTTGACAGCTGACGTGTGTTTAGTACCTTGTGTCACTGTCAAACAGCTTCAGTTTGGTTTGCAATTTAACCATGGATCGTCTTACAAATGAACAACGCTTGCAAATTATTGAATTTTACTATCAAAATTCGTGCTCGGTTCGAAATGTTCATCGCGCGCTGCTTGTGTTCAGCGATGAGGCTCATTTTTGGTTGAATGGGTACGTAAATAAGCAAAATTGCCGCATTTGGAGTGAAGATCAGCCAGAAGCATTGCAACAGCTACCAATGAATCCCGAAAAAGCCACTGTTTGGTGCGGTTTATGGGCCGGCGGCATTATTGGGCCTATTTCTTCAAAGATGATGCGAATCGCAGCGTTACTGTCAATGGTGAACGCTACCGAGCGATGATAACAAACTTTTTTTTGCCCGAAATGGAAGTTCTTGACTTGCATGATATGTGGTTTCAACAAGACGATGCCACATGCCACACAGCACGCGAAACAATGGCGCAATTGCGAGGCGAGTTTGGTGAACAGTTAATTTCACGTTTCGGGCCGGTCAATTGGCCGCCTAGATCGTGCGATTTGACACCATTAGATTATTTTTTGTGGGAGTATGTCAAGATTAATGTCTATAGGGACAAGCCCGCTTCGATTGACGCACTGGAAGCCAACATCCATGCATTCATTCGTGAGATACCGGCCGATATGTGTGAAAGAGTATGCCAAAATTGGACTCAGCGGATGGGCTACCTGAGACGCAGCCGCGGTCAACATTTGCATGAAATTATCTTTAAACATTAAATTGCAAGGTTCAAACTATCGATTCAAATAAATATTTCATTCATTTTTTCGAATTTTTTGTGTTTTTTTTTTAAAAAAAGTTCTAAACCTCTTAAAAAATCACCCATTACAATCAATATCAGACACTGTGATTTGATTGTTTGCACAGGTATTTAGGAGAATCAATATTACATTTTCCAGTTCTTCGGAATTATTTTCTGATTCCGATAGACTTTTTATGATCATGTTTCGTCTGCGAACCTCCCTGTCCATAGCTGAGACTTTTGTGTCTACTAGGAGTATTTTTTCTTTAGTAGCAGTGACCTTTGTTTGGTTTACTGACGAAACAATTTGAAGTTGCATATTTTCTAAATGCTTTATTAGTTCGGAATTCATTTTAACTCTATTAGAATTACTTCGCTTGATTTTCTTTTTTTTTAATTATTTGGATTTAAAATTTCTTAAAAAAAAGAAAAGAAAATACGAATATTTTCTGTTCTTAGTGTACCAGGTATTATTTTCACCCAATATTAAATACACAAACCCTGATAGATGGTTGTGGTTTCTACTAAGATAGCTTACGGTCCATATACGATCCACAATCGCTATTTGTGCCTCTTTCCTTCTATGCTTGTGATAATGAATACGCAAGAGGTAGAGAAGAGATGGTGTGTCTTCGTTGTGGAGTTAGATCCAGCTCTCAGCTTACAGCAACAATTATTGATGTACAGACTTTTACGGATATAAGAAACACTCATATAAGAAAAACTCGCTCATAAGAAACGCAACCTAAAACACCATGTCTTTTTCTTAAATTTCTCTCTGAAATTGAACGTATATAAGAAACTCGCATTTAAGAAAAACACGTTTATAAGAAATACCTTTTAATGCACAATACAAATTTTCAAGAACAAAAAAGTACGCATATAAGAAACTTCAGCTTTACTTTGATTGAAATAAAAATTTGTTTACACATACGCACCAATATGTTTCCACCTTTAATAACAACTTCCAGTTTTCCAATAAAAATGACAACGTCAGGCTGACAAGAGCGTGAATACTCCGTGGTCTATAAATTGTGACATTTTGATTTTATATTTGATTGTTTGTTTTTGTTTTCGTTTTCGTTTAACTTTCCTGTTTTGTTTTTATGTTGTTTGTTTAAAATGCTTAGAAAAAGAAACACGGTATCCGTAAAAATGAAACTAAAAATTTTAGAAGAAATAAAATCGGGGAAAACAAGAAAAGAGGTGGCAAAAAAATTTCAGATTTCTGAAAGCACATTGTGTAAAATTATAAAGAACGCAAATGAAATTGAAGACAAAAAATTTACTTGTAAAAATTTGGACAAAAAAAGGGATAGGAAACCGAAACATGAACTTTTAAACAACCCATATTGCTTGAAAAGGCTCAACAATTTGCGAACGAATTGGATATCCCTGGTTTTGAAGCAAATTTAGGTTGGCTTCATCGTTGGAAAAAAAACGAGAACATTCGTTTTAAGAGGCTGCACGGTGAATCTGTTTCTGCTAATGAAGAAGCAGCAAATAATTTCAAGGAACTTGTTATTCCCAAGCTCTTAGAAAAATATGCACTTGAAGATGTGTTCAATGCTGACGAGACTGGTTTGCTGTATAAAGGATTGCCCGATGGAACATATGTTTCAGGAAACCAATTTGTGAGCGGACAAAAAACAGGACAGGATAACATTACTTCTGCTTTGTAATGCAACTGGGTCCGAAAAATGTATGTTTCCTATTGGCAAATTTAAGCGACCCCGTTGTTTCCGAGGAAAAACGATTCCAGTTCCCTACAAATGGAATAAAAAGGCTTGGATGACGAACACACTTTGGACCGAAATAATTAAAGAGATGGATGATAAAATGTCCAAGAAAAAAAAAGGAAAATATTGCTGCTGGTGGATAATGCGTCTTGTCATAATATCAATATTGAAATTGTTTTCCTTCCTGCCAACACTACAAGTCTCATACAGCCTCTTGACCAGGGTAAAATTAAATTTAATAAAATTTTTGTAAATTTAATTCAAGTCGCTTACTTTTTCTGTAGGGATCATTCAATCATTTAAGGTGCATTATAGGAAGAATTAAGTCAGAAAACAGGTTCTTGCAATTGAAGGCAACTGCATCAAAACATTTTTAAAAGACATGACCATTCTCAAAGCTATACACATTGTAAAAAGATCTTGGTGGCTGGTTACACCTCAAACAATTCAAAACTGCTTCAAGAAAGCCGGATTTTCTCAAATTGAATTGGATGCTGAAGTAATCTATTTTGATGAAGAGAATTCAAATGAATTTGATGATGAATTCCGTTACCTTGAAAGCTTTGAAAATGAAGAATGTTTCGGAGAAATAAACGAAAGAGATCTCATAACTGAAATGCAAATGATGGCAGATGGGTACGAGGAACCAGATTTAATTAAAGGAGACGACGACGGTTTACAGTTACTACAACGACCAACTAGGACCGTAGCAATTGAAGCGTTCTTTCTCCTAAAGCGGTTTTTTGATAGTGACGAAGAAAAGAGTTTGGATTCCATTGAAGAACTTCTTTTCAAAGATATTTCTAAGGATTTCATTCAGAAAAAAATCAATGACTATTTTTTAAATATAACTGACATATAAACAGTTCCTATAAATATGAAGCTTGTATAATATGTATACTCTCTGAATTTAATAGTGCAGGTATGCAATATTTTGCTTATTGAAGAAAAGACTTATTTTATTTTATTTTTGTTATATTAAATATTCTCACGTTTGAAAATAAAAACTTTGTTGTTATCTTTTTTTTGAGGTCATCAATTTCAAAAACTTTTTGCATTGTTGTTTTTCTTAAATCCGTTGTTCTTTATAAGAAATTTTTTTTCTTATATCCGTGTTGCTTATAACGGGTGATTTTTTAGCTGGTTTGGTTTTGGCAACACTGGTTTTGACAGCTGACGTGTGTTTAGTACCTTGTGTCACTGTCAAACAGCTTCAGTTTGGTTTGCAATTTAACCATGGATCGTCTTACAAATGAACAACGCTTGCAAATTATTGAATTTTACTATCAAAATTCGTGCTCGGTTCGAAATGTTCATCGCGCGCTGCTTGTGTTCAGCGATGAGGCTCATTTTTGGTTGAATGGGTACGTAAATAAGCAAAATTGCCGCATTTGGAGTGAAGATCAGCCAGAAGCATTGCAACAGCTACCAATGAATCCCGAAAAAGCCACTGTTTGGTGCGGTTTATGGGCCGGCGGCATTATTGGGCCTATTTCTTCAAAGATGATGCGAATCGCAGCGTTACTGTCAATGGTGAACGCTACCGAGCGATGATAACAAACTTTTTTTTGCCCGAAATGGAAGTTCTTGACTTGCATGATATGTGGTTTCAACAAGATGATGCCACATGCCACACAGCACGCGAAACAATGGCGCAATTGCGAGGCGAGTTTGGTGAACAGTTAATTTCACGTTTCGGGCCGGTCAATTGGCCGCCTAGATCGTGCGATTTGACACCATTAGATTATTTTTTGTGGGGGTATGTCAAGGCTAATGTCTATAGGGACAAGCCCGCTTCGATTGACGCACTGGAAGCCAACATCCATGCATTCATTCGTGAGATACCGGCCGATATGTGTGAAAGAGTATGCCAAAATTGGACTCAGCGGATGGGCTACCTGAGACGCAGCCGCGGTCAACATTTGCATGAAATTATCTTTAAACAGTAAATTGCAAGGTTCAAACTATCGATTCAAATAAATATTTCATTCATTTTTTCGAATTTTTTGTGTTTTTTTTTTAAAAAAAGTTCTAAGCCTCTTAAAAAATCACCCATTATAAGAAATTTTCTTTCTTATATCCGTTGTTTGCATATAAGAAAAACTCGGATATAAGAAAGAAATGTCCGGGATTTTCAGACTTTCTTATAAGCGTGTTGTACTGTATCATGAAAAGACATCCACATGAAGGTAATTTTATGAGACGTATTCATAAAAGCTTGGCAGAACACTACAAACAAAGAACTCACCCATAGAGGTAAGGCAAATGCTGGTATTGCTTTTTGTCGTCCAGTCCCAGTCGGCGTTCGCACTCAGGTCTTGTTGTTGCAGTTTGCCAGATAGGTGCTGATAGTTTACAGCAAATGTACTTGGTTTTAGTTTTGTTGCAGCATGCAATAAGATCAATGTTTGTGATGTGTAGTTTTTATTTTGCCTCAAAAGCAGAACATATACTAATGTCGTTTTCCATTGGTTTCACGCGGGGATTCACTCATTCTGAAATCCAATGGAATAGTGCTAACTAATTCTACTCAACTTTGAAATGTTGTGATTGTATTCGTGAATCGTCGTGTCGGTGAAATGCCCTGCCAATTCATTATTTTGTATTTGCCTGCAAAAGAAATAACTACCTATACTCTATTGCCACTGACTTACGTATAAGTTATATGATTTGTTGTAATTCTGCGTGCACCCTACCATGACCGCTGTATCCCACTGCTGAACCTGAAGGGATCGTGCATCGTCGTCGTCATCTACGATGTGTGTATTGAAATTGTGCTCATCCAAACAGAGTTACCTTTCCCAATTGTAAGCAAATTCAAGAGCTTTTTCTTTGGATTTTATCATGGAACTTTTAGGATTTGAAGCTTTTGAGAACAGATTTATGAAGTTGAGTAATTGAATGGTGACGTTAGAGCTGAAATGTATTCGTGCTTCTTGAGTGGATTCTGATTTCAAATCTAGAAGCGAAATTCTCTTCTTAGAAGCGTCGGTTGACATATATTTCTGCCAATGGAAAGGTTTCAGAAGAGTTCTGTATCAAATATAATATAATACCAAGATGTCGCATCCAGTACAAGCAAAGTGAACCCAAAATAAAACCGTCCGTATCTGATATTGGATACGACAACATGTTGCGAAATGTTGCATTGGTCAATTTAAAGAGCGAGAGCGAAAAATTTCTCTGGAAACAATTTAAAATTTGAAATCTCTTCAAAATGCATATATCTCAAGGACAGCAAAATGTTTTCGTTGTTTTTTTCTTTCGCTTTTTTTTTAGTTTTTTGCTTATTATTTTTTGTGATGATGATGATGGTGGGTATCTGTATACCTAGATAGACATGCAGTAACATTTTTGTTCTTTCATCGCAAATCGCGATCTTCGTAAAAGGTAGCAGGGATTTTCTTTTGGTTTTATTTATTTTTGTGAGGTTGTTTTGCATTCCTTGAGAAATTAAAAAATCATTTTCATTAGTTTATTTAGGTACAAGTGAATTCATAACTTGTGAGGAAAGCTGATTTATAGTTAGGTAGGTATAGATAGGTTGGTGTGAAATGTGTATGCACCGATTTAATGAATACGTCCGTCGTAACAAGATACATTTTGCTATGGTTTTATAGGTATATAGGTAGGTACCTAGGTACTTCTTGTTTTTTTTTCAATTTTTCATTCGTCTCGATCGTTGGCAAGAATTTTTGTTTTTATTCATTGTGAGAATTTTTGTAGGGCAGCGAGATACATGTATGAAGGAAAGTTTCAAGGAAAAGTTTTTTTTTTTAAACATTTCTCTGTTTTCATGTTTGAGGGTGGAGAATATATTTTTTTTATGGACGACTGTTTTGAAACAGGTAGACTTAATTGCATTCTTGCGTCCGTCTCGATCTTTTAATAATGGCAAGAATTTTCGTTTTTGCTAGTTTCGAGGAATTTTGGTTGGGATAAAAAATGTAGGTGGATATGAAGGAAATAGGTATACCTACCTATCTCTTGTTACTTTTTGGGGTGGAGAATATTAGCCGCGTTTTGTTATAGCTTAAGATCCACACCGATCATCCCATAAAAATAAAACGATACGGATCTTGATGACAGCTGTGTTGCATACCTATCTCTATTTTGCTTACGTTGGTTCATTTTAATTTTCTTTTTACTTTACACTTCATTTTATACTACCTTACCACGAGAAGACATCTACCCGCATTAGTAACAACTAATTTTCGGATCTTCAAAATAGATCCAGATAGAGAGCATGATCCCAAGTTGTTGTTGTATTACGTGTTAGGTACATAGGTTAGGAGGGGTGAAAGTGCGGCGAGCCGCATCATCGCACTCGGATCTAAATGGATCCATTATGGTCCCCAGGAAATAGTTGCGGTGAAGGAAGAGGATGGGTAGGAAAAGGAGTAAGAGGAGTTTGGGTGTGGGTATTAAGTGTTAAAAAATAATCCTGATCAAGGTCCGTAGATAATAAAACGTGGCTATTACCTACCTATTTTGTTTGTGTTTTTTATTTATTTATTCGGTAAATAAAAACAAATGCTTAGAAAAATGTATAAATGATAATTGATACAGCGAAAAAATATCGCTATTTTCTAGCAAATTTGCCTAGAAAATCAATAAAAACGTAAATATTAAGAAATAAAAGGTATCATTATTATGGTATAATGAATCTTAGTTTATGCTTTAAATATCCAATAAATAGTATTTTAGCTATACAATAACTTTACTCGATACAATGATATGTTACACATCATTTGCGAAGATACTTATACTTACTCTAACTACCTACTTTTTATTCTTCATCATCATCGTCGGCTCGACAACCGGGGTCCGGTCCTGGCCTCCTTCAACAAGTCTCTCCACCCATCCCGGTCTCGAGCCGCCGCCATCCAGTTTTTATTCTTCGGCGATTGAAAAAAAAATAAAAAATAAAAGTTTATACCTACCAATGTACATACGTACTTGTTTAAAACAAAATAGATGCCTTTCAACCTGATCTTGATATTGGTAGAAAGATTAATTTATTTGCAGACAGATTTACTAGGTTTGTTCTTAGAGAAGAGTTTTTCTTTAGTATAGATATTTATTTTTAGGATACTGAATAGTTACATTTAAACTCAAAAAATTTAACTGTGTTTTTGCATTTACGTTACCATTTAGGTATCATGATTAATTTAACCATTGAAGATTTGCACCTCTTATAATAATTGAATGTTCATTCTAATCGATATATTTTCTGTAAAAATATAATCTTATATTATCTTTTATTTAATAATTCATCCTTGAAGATAAAAAAAAGAATTACCAAAGTTATAAGCCATTTCCGGAGAGCTATACATGATCTACCAAATCCTGAATTTTATCGACCAAATAGGCAGTTTGTAATTTTGAAAAATGTTGCGTAAAGTAATGTTCAGTAGTCAAAATTATTATAAAATAATAATAATAACATAATTATAAATATAGTGCAAAACTTTCTGTTAAGCGTTTTGAAGGCTCTCAGCTGCTCAAAATGAATGCAAATATATGTAATTATGTGGTGTTTGGGAGAAACATGATAACTCCATTTTAAAATTTGCGTCTTCACGTCACTTTGCATCGAGCTAGAAGCGAAACGAAATTACCGATTTTCTTCAATTTGGAATAGTTATGAACGTTTGTCAAATTACGTTTCAAATTTGAAAGAAATCGGTGCACCCGTTTATAGGGTTATCATGTTCCTCCCAAACACCACAATATTGAAGTAAGCTTTAAAAATTTAAAATAATTTCCATAAATACTTTATTTTTGAAAAAAAAGTATTTCTCGACTTATAGCCAATTTGATGCAGCTAGCTATTTATTTTGTTGGCACCTTGAAATGGTAAAAATGTGAATTGACTTGCAATCGATTAATAAATTGAAATAAAATTGAGAAGCTTGTGAACAATGTACAGCAATGATTTCTATATTAAGACGTTTTCCAGGACTTGTTGAAAAATTGAAACCATTTGCTAATCGTGGTCGAAATATCCATTTAGCAGGTTTTTAATATAAGAATTTTTAAAAAACACATTCTTATATTTTAAGTTCAATTGACGTTGGTTTTTTATTTCAGATTTCTTAAAAAAAAAATGTTAAGTCAGAATAAGGCAGCAGAATAAACATGCAGAGCAAAGAAAAATTATAACTTTTTTAACGTGGGCTATATAAGGTCCCACTTTGATTAATTTTGTGAGCAGTATACTATTGTTTGATGTTAAAAAAGATACATTTACACACATAGACATAAATACAAAACGAAACGTAACAGTCATCAGTAGGTAGTTTGGTCAACCGACTCTATTTTTAAAGCAGAAAGGAAGACAGGGCACCTACCTAGGAAGTGAAGCACATCCTCTTTTTCTCTCAGGTTACAAAGTTCACAAATTACTGGAAGATCGCTTCTGTTTGGGATGAAATCGAGAGTTAGTATCTCTGCTCTGGCCTTGAAGATAAGTGTTATCAAAGCTGTTTGACAAGTTGGACTGAGATAACTATTGTTAATTTCTTAAATGAAATATTCAACTCAAAAATAATGATAATTTCCCAAAAGAAATATTCAACCCAAAAATAATTGTAGATATAAGACGACGCACTGGTTCGAAGGTTTTAACAGAACTGAACTTTATTTTGTTAATACAAATACAGATTTTAACGGATAATAAGTGCAACTACTCAAAAAATTCCAAGCGTGAGAACAGATGAATAGCAAATCTAAAAAGTGGAACACGAGAAGCGTGAACTATACAAATTTCAACTGGTCACACACTTGAATCAATAATAATATTATTGTTGCAACTATGCATAAAAAAGATTTAGAAAATGAAATGATCCATTTGGCCTTACAATATAACTGGCCGCATGGTTAAAAGCAAAAAAAAAATATTAGAATGAAATTTGAACATAAAAAAGAAATGAAATTTAAACATACTCCCCCCTTTTGAGGGTTCTTAACTCTCTAAATTTAACTTATTTTATACGTTGACCTCGAAAGTTCTTGGCATAGGTGTTGGCCTTCTTGTTCGCAGAAAAAGAATGAAGATAATCCCAATCATGCATGCCAACAACAATAGACTGCTTCCATAGTGATGGTAATCATGTGAGTTGATATCAGTGGGGGCAGGCAGTTCCTTGGTTTTATCCATTACATCTTTGATTTTGGACTTTAGATCCTCAAACTCGGATGGGTCAATATGATCCGTTTCAATGGTCGTTTCTATTGTCTTTGATGTTATTTGTTGAATTATGTTCCAGCAACTTGCATTGGCACTAGGAATAAAAGGTGAGGTTATTTTGCTTTCATAATTAATTTTACCTTTGATGACGATGTTGGGCAGTTGAAGAATACAAGGTTCTTTGAATTCCAGAACACCATTTCCAGATAAGTTAATGGTCGTGCTTTTATCGCCGCAGATTAGATGGCCAGATATTTTTGATGGAATCGAAAAAATCCAACTGTTTGAAGATTTAAGTCCTTTCCAAACACTTTGTGAATGTGTCGCCTTCAAGGTGCATTTGCTGAAGCTATCCTCTTTATGATTTAGCAAAGCCATATCACAAATCGCTGAAGTTCCTTGTTGGATTATAGTTGGGTGTACTTGGTTGCACATGTAGTTGGTCGACAGTAATCTTTTGCATTCTCCCAGCTCGAGGCCACTCAATAAGAAATATCTATCTCTAGGTAATGAGACAGCTAGATATTCAGCAGATGTTTCTACTATAAATGTCTTGTTTCTGTGAAAAATAGGAATAGTTATAAGATTAAAAAGTTGGAATTCTTCTGCATCTGTCAGGGGCAGTAACATTTCAAACACAATAGAATCATTTAAGCACCGTCCTCTCACTGATGATATTTTATACATGTCAATAACTGAACCTTCTGGCAACGATAAATAGGAAGGTAAATTACTTTTAACGAGCTTCAGCTGCTCACTTTATTGTTTGGGTGTTATAAGTTGTGGATTTATGTTTCCGTGATTTAAATCCAAAAGAACATCTAAAAGCATTTCTTGTATATGCTCGAAATTTGTGAGGACAAGAATCAGATATGAAGTCAATGATCCGAGCTTCTGTTTTAACCCGTTAGCCTTTTGTTTCCCGTTGATGATTGTAATGGCCTCTTGAAGATGTTCATTTAAAGCCTTAAACTGATCTTGAACTTGCATGTGATCACGTTTTAAAATATTCGAAGTAGCATCTGCAATTGAACTTTGTTTTCTCAAAAGTTCAACCAAATGATCTTCATTCTTGTAGGCATTGTTGATTTGAATTTTGTCTGCATTTTCTTGGTCAAGGATACCAAACAAACTATGTGCCAGAGTTCCCACTATGTCGAATGGTGATCTTGCTATCCTGGTTCGTTCATATTTTGGTGCATGATAATTGTGAAGCAACTCATTGTTATGTTCGATAACTGCGATCCTGTTTCGAAGTGTGTCTATTATTGGCTGGTAATAAATCTGATTAGCAATTTCTTCTGTGCATACGTCTTGCATTCTGTTGACATATGCTTTAAGCTCATTGAATTCTTGCCAGTACGTTGTCAAGTTGTAAAATACAAAAATTTTCCAGTACGTATTTATCGTGCGAATTCTGCCAACATCTTCAAAATATATACCAACACCATCATCAAGTTTCTTTGTATTTACTTGCTCCTGTGTTTCCGTCTGACATAAAGATGTGGGTAGCATGACAAGTACCAAAAGTAAGACTGAAAGCAATGTCAATTTTTGTGTCCTTCTTGGCCTTAAACATCTTATGCTTCTTGTGGGTTCAAGAATAGAGCAATCTGGATTTTTTTCTTTATTATCTGGTTCTTCTGTTGGAAGCGGGCAAAGATTATGTATTGCTCTTTGGTATATTCCAGTTTGGGTTTTTACATTAGCCACGCGTACTTTGTCATCACTTCCCTTGAAAGTTTCAATCACACGTCCTAATTTCCAGCGCATCGGAGGAATATTTTCTTCTTTAATAAGCACCAAGGTGTCAGGCTTTAGATTGTTTGATTCAGTCTTCCACTTTAGTCTTTGCTGCAGAAGATGTAAGTACTCATCTGACCACCTTTTCCAGAAGTGCTGTTGGATGTGTTGAATTTGCCGGAATTTATTCAGGCTGCTCATTTTGCAGGCTGTTACATCTGGTTCTGCAATTGCAGTAAGAGGACTTCCGATTAAGAAGTGTCCAGGTGTGAGAGCTTCTAAATCATTTGGATCAGATGATAACGGAGTCAACGGTCGAGAATTCAATATAGCTTCTATTTGTATAACGACAGTAAGCAACTCCTCATACGTAAGTGATGCTTCACCTAGGTGGCGGACGAGGAGCATTTTTGCAGACTTGACGGCAGCCTCCCACAACCCTCCGAAATGAGGGGAACGAGGTGGAATGTTTTTCCAAGTTATTCCTTCTTCGAGGCAATATGTCTGGATGGCTGCTTGTATTCTATTTGAATTGAAAATTTTTGTAAGTTCAGCTAATTCATTCTTGGCGCCAACAAAATTTGTTGCATTATCGCAAAATATTGTGTGGCAAAGTCCTCGCCTTCCTACAAATCGCTTTAAAGCGTATATGAATGATTGAGAAGATAAGTCTCCTACTACCTCTATATGTATGGCTTTAGTAGAAAAACAAACGAAAATAGCTAAATATGACTTTGTAGGAGTCTTACCTCTGACCTTGTAGTGAGTTTTTATGGGGCCGCAAAAGTCAACACCGGAATGATAAAAAGGTCTTGCTGAATTGACCCTTTCTGCAGGCATATTTCCCATCAGCTGATTGATGAATCTTGGCTTTGCTCTAAAGCATATGATGCATCGGCTAATTACTTGTCGAGCTGCATGTCCAACACCTAATATCCAGTACTGTTGTCGGGAGATGGCAATTAACGCTCTGTGTGAAGCGTGCATGTGTTTATAATGAAGATGTGTTAAAATTAATTTGGTTACTATATTGATTTTAGGAATTAAAATTTGATGCTTAGCATCTGGAGAGATCTTGGCATTTGTCAACCTTCCACCAACTCGGATGAGTTTTGTTCTTTCATCAAAATATGGAGTAAGAGATGCTATAGATGAATTTCTATTTACAAGCTTCCTTCCTTCTAAAGCACGATATTCTTCTGAGAATGACACTCTTTGCGTGTAAACAAGAATCCATCGCGTTCCTTCTCTTAATTCCTCAACAGTTAGCTGGCCTGTGTTTCTAAGTTCGTTTGGTTTTCTGCAATTATAATAGAATCTAAAACAGAATGAAAAAATTTTCCTCAATGTGAAAAATGAGCTTCTATAATTGATGTTTTCGATCAAGTTTGGATCGTTTTGAATTGTTGCCGACAATACCGATTTTTTCTTACGTCGCTCTGGAATTACGTCAGGAAATTCGTATTGCTTAAATTTAATAGTTTCCCCATTTCTAAGAAACTCTGGGCCGTTGAACCATATTGATGATTTGAAAAGTCCTTCTAAGCTTGATCCTCTCGACACCAAGTTCGCTGGATTTAAATGACCCTTGATGAATTGCCATTGATGAAATTCTGAAAGTGATTGAATTTTTGCAACTTTATTTGCAACAAAAGTTTCCCAGGTGTAAGAGGGTGATTTAAGCCAGGCTAACACGGTTGTAGAATCTGTATGCAAGCATACCTTGTCAATTTTCTTTGGAAGTATTTGAATTACCCTATCCACTAATTCCATCATAAGTACTGCTGCTTGTAGTTCCAGGCGGGCAATGCTGACAGCTTTTAACGGCACAACTCTTGATTTTGAGCAAAGAAGTTGGCAAAAGCTTTGGTTGCTTTCATCAATGGATCTTAAGTAAACGCAAGAACCAAAGGCACTTAAGCTGCTATCGGAGAAGGCATGAAGTTCAATTGTCTTAGCAGAAGGAAGAAGAACGTATCGTGGAATGCTTATCTTGTTCATGAGGGAGAATTGACCAATGTAGTTCATCCACTTTTGAGCCTTTTCAGTTGGAAGATTGTCATCCCAAGACAGTTTTGATTTCCACAACTCTTGTAAAAATAGCTTGCCAATGACGATTATAGGCCCAAGCAAGCCAAGAGGATCAAAAAGTCTTGCAAGATCGGCCAAAACTGTTCGCTTTGTTATCTGGGTAATTGTTTTATTTACCTTTTCGTCATTGAAGCTGAATTTGAAGTCATCTTGTGAAGGATCCCATATTAGTCCTAGTGTTTTGACTATCTCAGATTGATGAAACGTAACTAGTTTCTCTTTATCTTCTTCAGGAATTCTTTCTAAAATCATAGGATGATTGGAACAAAATTTTTTCAATTCAAAATTACCTGCTTTGAGTAGATAAACTATCTCATTAAGCAACTCATGAGCGTCATCAATGGTCTCTGAACCAGTCAGGCAATCATCCACGTACACATTGTTCTTGATGGCTTGGGAAGCTCTATACAATTTATCTTGATTGTCTTCTGCCAGTTTAACAAGACATCTGGTAGCTAGGTAAGAAGCCGATGCTGTTCCATAAGTAACGGTGTTGAATTTATAAAGCTGTAATGGCTCATCAGTTCTCGGTCTCCAAAAAATAAGTTGAAAAGCTCGGTCTTCCTCTTGTATTAACACCTGTCGATACATGTTTGTTATGTCAGCTGTAAAGACGTATCTGTGCATCCTGAATTTCAGAACTATTGAAAATAGATCTGGTTGAACTGTTGGACCCACCATGAGTATATCATTTAGTGAGTGGCCAAAGGTTGTCTTGGCGGAAGCATCAAAAACCACTCGAAGTTTTGTTGATGAACTCTCGGGTTTCATGACGCAATGATGAGGTATGATGTAATGTCTCTCTGGAACATTATCCTTGTTAATTGGTGTCATGTGACCCAATGTTATATATTCTTCCATGAAGCTGGTGTAAGATTTTTTAAGCTCATCATCCTTACTCAACTTATTTTCTAATGAAAGAAACCTTTTTCTTGCTACTTGAAGGGAGTCACCTAAAAATATGGAAGGATCCTCTTTAAATGGTAATTTAACAACAAATTTACCTTCAGAATTTCTAGTTGTATTCTTCTTGAAATGTTCTTCACACTGATGTTCTTCCTCGCTCTGAGTATTAATGGGAATGTCATGGCTTTCGGATTCCCAGAAGGAGCGAACAAGTTTGTCCAACGATGTCATCGATGGTCTTGTCACTATATGACAATGAGCACTTGAATTTGAAACTGGAGGACTTCCGGCTACGATCCAACCCAACACTGATTTACGTAATATTGGTAGATCATTTGAAATCCTGTATTCTCCTGGTAGAAACAGGTCAAAGAAAAGTTCAGCTCCCAACAGCATGTCGATTTGATTAGTCTTGCAGAAAGAAGGATCTGCCAGCTGGATGTGAGTTGGAATGTTCCACAGGGAAATGTCGATTTCTTGACTGCACTGGTAGTCACTTATACGAGACATGAGGTTCGCTTCAATTGTTGCTTCATAATTCGATGTTCTGGATTCAAATGTTATTGAGGCCACGAAATCCGATCTGCACTCTTGAGCACTTATTCCGCTGATTGAAGTATCCTTGTGATGCTTCTTGATTCCTAATTGCTGTAGGAACGATGTTGTGACAAAATTCAACTGGGATCCAGAGTCAAGAAGAGCTCTGCACGGGATTCTCACACCATACGATGACATCACATTGACCACTGTCGTTGCTAGGTAAACATGACGCTTCTTGTAATGTGTTTCTGCTGCTGCATTAACTGCTTGATGTGTTGGCTGTGGAGCCTTGTTTATAACACTTTTCTCACCCCACTGATGTATAGTTGATGATTTGTTGCCGTTTTCTTGAGGCTGATGTAATTTTTGCTGTCGGTTCTGCTGGTGAAGTAGTGTGTTGTGGGGCATGTTGCATTTTTGGCATTTTCGGGATGAGCATGATTGGGTGTAATGGCCTTTCTTCAAACAATTCCTGCACAACATCAGCCTGTAAACAGCTTTTCCTCGTTCCACACCTGAAAGAGATAAAAATTAACTGCAGTTGTAAATACCATGCTTACTTGAATTGCAAAAATGGCAAATTAGTGCTATATCCTGATCCATCTTGGGGGCTATGGCCACGATTGACTTCTTTCCATTATCGCAGCTAGTAGTGGCTTCCAGGCTCTGGAACTTCTTCTTGTCATCTCGGATGTTGATGGCTTCAAGAGTCTGAAATCTTGACTCAATGAACTTCAGGAATTCTTCAATGGTGGGACTGCTTCTCGGATCCTTTATCGTGAACTCAAATTTTTCACGGCTTTCTCGGTCCAATTTTAACAATAAAAGATGTACCACGATTGGATCCCAGCTTGCGATGTCAATGTTCAAGTTCATGATTACTTGTAAACACTCCTTCGTGTTATCATGGAGTCTTGTTTAATTGCGCGGTCAGCAGCAATCTTTTATTATTGAAACGTTCAACAAGTGCACCCCAGGCTACCTCGTAATTTCTGTCTGTTGGCTTGAAGTTTTGTATTAATTCCTGGGCCTTTCCAGTCACATTCGCTCTCAAGAAATAAAGCTTTTGTGCTGGTGGTATTGGCTGTTCGTGAATCATTTGCTTAAACAAGTCATGAAATTGTAACCAGTTCAAGTATTCACCATCGAACTTCGGGAGCTCGATTTTCGGAAGCTTCATCATTACGCTTACAGGTTTTTGTTCACTTCCCCTTTCTTGAGATGTCGTAATGTCTGTAAATAGCTTCAGTAAAGTCTCCTCTACCCTCTCTTGCAGATTAAAGTACTCTTGTACTTCCTCTGCACTCACATACTGGTCCAACTTGCGATATAAGCATGTAATTTCATCCCAATTCTGCTCCAAACTTTTTGCTTTAATTTGGGCGAATTGTTCACTTTTATTGCAAAATGAATGTTCAAGGATCTTTGTTAACGGTGTCTTTAAAATGTTTATCAACAAATGATACCTTTCCTTGTTGTTCATTTGCGATCTGAGTATGGTTGACTCATCTTCTGTACTTGTAAAAATTCCCTTTCTGTTCTTAGGAACTGCACCTTGTTGAGTAAATCTATGGATATCCTCTGCAGGCTTTTCCTTGAATGTTTCGGCCTTTTCTGCATTTTTGCTTCCTTCTTGAAACTGCTTCTGAAGATCGTCTGAGTTTTGGACATCATGTGGTTTTGCTAATTCTGCGATTCGTCTCTGTAAATTGGTAGTCATGAGCTCTGCTGCCTTTCGAACGAGTTCAAAATAGTCCTTTTGGAAGTAAGGATGGTCCATGTGGTCCGAGAATCTTTCTCGCAAAATCGAGTCATTCTGGTCAAATTCTTCCCACAAAAGCTCCAATTGCCCTTTTTTCTTGTTCAGGTAATCCAGAGTCTTCCTAGTGGAACTATCTTTGTTGTAATTCCGAACCATGGTGCAAATTGCTTCACCTACTTGCTCTTGCTGAGTGGCGATCTCTTCAATCGATTGATCACTATTCAAGCTAGCCATTGTAAACGCAATGATATATTATTTTACTTCCACTAAAAGTTGCAGGCCACTAAAACTCTTTTTAATGAGTCCTGTCACGGTCGCCAATGTTAATTTCTTAAATGAAATATTCAACTCAAAAATAATGATAATTTCCCAAAAGAAATATTCAACCCAAAAATAATTGTAGATATAAGACGACGCACTGGTTCGAAGGTTTTAACAGAACTGAACTTTATTTTGTTAATACAAATACAGATTTTAACGGATAATAAGTGCAACTACGCAAAAAATTCCAAGCGTGAGAACAGATGAATAGCAAATCTAAAAAGTGGAACACGAGAAGCGTGAACTATACAAATTTCAACTGGTCACACACTTGAATCAATAATAATATTATTTTTGCAACTATGCATAAAAAAGATTTACAAAATGAAATGATCCATTTGGCCTTACAATATAACTGGCCGCATGGTTAAAAGCAAAAAAAAAATATTAGAATGAAATTTGAACATAAAAAAGAAATGAAATTTAAACAACTATTGCTGCACAAGTTGTGGTTAAGCTTTGAAAAAATTACTCCCTATCTAGAGTTCCTGGATTTGATTTCAAAATCAACTCTTGTTTTAGTATCGACCGCCTTTATGAGGTCATATAATTGCCTTTTCCAAGCATTGTTCATTGTTTTTATTTACCGAATAAATTAAAAAAAATTAAAACAAAAAAAGGAAGGTATTATCTACGGACCTTGATCAGGATTATTTTTTAACACTTAATACCCACACCCAAACTCCTCTTACTCCTTTTCCCACCCATCCTCTTCCTTCACCGCAACTATTTCCTGGCGACCATAATGGCTCGCCGCACTTTCACCCCTCCTAACCTATGTACCTAACACGTAATACAACAACAACTTGGGATCATGCTCTCTATCTGGATCTATTTTGAAGATCCGAAAATTAGTTGTTACTAATGCGGGTAGATGTCTTCTCGTGGTAAGGTAGTATAAAATGAAGTGTAAAGTAAAAAGAAAATGAAAATGAACCAACGTAAGCAAAATAGAGATAGGTATGCAACACAGCTGTCATGAAGATCCGTATCGTTTTATTTTTATGGGATGATCGGTATGGATCTTAAGCTATAACAAAACGCGGCTAATATTCTCCACCCCAAAAAGTAACAAGAGATAGGTAGGTATACCTATTTCCTTCATATCCACCTACATTTTTTATCCCAACCAAAATTCCTCAAAACTAGCAAAAACGAAAATTCTTGCCATTATTAAAAGATCGAGACGGACGCAAGAATGCAATTAAGTCTACCTGTTTCAAAACAGTCGTCCATAAAAAAAATATATTCTCCACCCTCAAACATGAAAACAGAGAAATGTTTAAAAAAAAAACTTTTCCTTGAAACTTTCCTTCATACATGTATCTCGCTGCCCTACAAAAATTCTCACAATGAATAAAAACAAAACTTCTTGCCAACGATCGAGACGAATGAAAAATTGAAAAAAAAACAAGAAGTACCTAGGTACCTACCTATATACCTATAAAACCATAGCAAAATGTATCTTGTTACGACGGACGTATTCATTAAATCGGTGCATACACATTTCACACCAACCTATCTATACCTACCTAACTATAAATCAGCTTTCCTCACAAGTTATGAATTCACTTGTACCTAAATAAACTAATGAAAATGATTTTTTAATTTCTCAAGGAATGCAAAACAACCTCACAAAAATAAATAAAACCAAAAGAAAATCCCTGCTACCTTTTACGAAGATCGCGATTTGCGATGAAAGAACAAAAATGTTACTGCATGTCTATCTAGGTATACAGATACCCACCATCATCATCATCACAAAAAATAATAAGCAAAAAACTAAAAAAAAAGCGAAAGAAAAAGACAACGAAAACATTTTGTTGTCCTTGAGATATATGCATTTTGAAGAGATTTCAAATTTTAAATTGTTTCCAGAGAAATTTTTCGCTCTCGCTCTTTAAATTGACCAATGCAACATTTCGCAACATGTTGTCGTATCCAATATCAGATACGGACGGTTTTATTTTGGGTTCACTTTGCTTGTACTGGATGCGACATCTTGGTATTATAATGGGTGATTTTTTAAGAGTTTTAGAACTTTAAAAAAAAAAAAAACACAAAAAATTCGAAAAAATGAATGAAATATTTATTTGAATCGATAGCTTGAACCTTGCAATTTAATGTTTAAAGATAATTTCATGCAAATGTTGACTGCGTCTCAGGTAGCCCCTCCGCTGAGTCCAATTTTGGCATACTCTTTCACACATATCGGCCGGTATCTCACGAATGAATGCATGGATGTTGGCTTCCAGTGCGTCAATCGAAGCGGGCTTGTCCCTATAAACATTAGCCTTGACATACCCCCACAAAAAATAATCTAATGGTGTCAAATCGCACGATCTAGGCGGCCAATTGACCGGCCCGAAACATGAAATTAACTGTTCACCAAACTCGCCTCGCAATTGCGCCATTGTTTCGCGTGCTGTGTGGCATGTGGCACCGTCTTGTTGAAACCACATATCATGCAAGTCAAGAACTTCCATTTCGGGCAAAAAAAAGTTTGTTATCATCGCTCGGTAGCGTTCACCATTGACAGTAACGCTGCGATTCGCATCATCCTTGAAGAAATAGGCCCAATAATGCCGCCGGCCCATAAACCGCACCAAACAGTGGCTTTTTCGGGATGCATTGGTAGCTGTTGCAATGCTTCTGGCTGATCTTCACTCCAAATGCGGCAATTTTGCTTATTTACGTACCCATTCAACCAAAAATGAGCCTCATCGCTGAACACAAGCAGCGCGCGATGAACATTTCGAACCGAGCACGAATTTTGATAGTAAAATTCAATAATTTGCAAGCGTTGTTCATTTGTAAGACGATCCATGGTTAAATTGCAAACCAAACTGAAGCTGTTTGACAGTGACACAAGGTACTAAACACACGTCAGCTGTCAAAACCAGTGTTGCCAAAACCAAACCAGCTTAAAAATCACCCGTTATTATCTTTGTCTGTATGATTCCAGATGCTTCCGGACATCCAATGGAAAACGACATAAAAATGTTTCACTTACCACACAGCGGGAAACAAAAAGAGCTTAACGGGTGCGAAGAAAATAGATGGTAGGAGCAAAAACTTCACTCAATGTGTTTTTTGTTCTTTTTTTTTGCTTATTGATTTTTTTTTTTTAGTTTAAAGAATTATGAAAACTTAAGAAACAATTCAAGAACAGCTTTCAAATTACTAACTTCTACTTTATGCCACTTTATGTAATCAAATAACGAATTATTTAAATTTATATTTATGTTTATCCAATAAAAAAGCAAGAAAATCTCAGGAGCTATCTTAAACACAGGCAGACTATCCAGAGCCAGAGTCGCCAACACTGATGCCAGATGAGATTTTTAAAATCCCACCGTATTTGAAAAAAAATCCCACTGTTTTTGTACTGGAAGAAAAAAAAAAACCACCATACTTCTCTGCCACAATCCTTTCCTAGATATTAAAAAAAAAAATTAATTAAATGTGAGGTGTGAACTTCTCCTTTAAGAAAAAAGCTCCCGAATAAACAAAACACACTCTAAAAATATTTTTTTTTTATTTTCTAAATAAATAAAAATTAATTTCATTTCATATTTATTAAAAAAAAACTTCTTAGATTTCATTGTAAGAATTCAGTATTTTAAGTCAAATCTTATAGGTAAAATTTGTACTTTCGTACATTTTCACAGTTTTTATGTAAAAAAAATCTTATTTCAATAAAAAGTTAGGAACACATATTTTTAGTTTTGTTATAAAAAAAAATGAATAAAAAAGACTTCAAAATATTTGATTTAAAAAATTAACTTAAAAGAATAAATAAGTAAAATGATTTTGTTGTTATGTACATTATTTACATATTTACAAATTGTTGTTGACGTTTAATTCATAGGCAAATGCCTCAAGAGTTTCTTCGTTTTCATCATCATGGTTAGTCCCCTTTCACACGAGGAAACTGAGTTGCCAGCAACAATCAGTTTGTGGGTGAGAAGGGCAAGAAGTAAGAGGGGAAATTGAAATCTCCCCGGTCAACGATTCGAGGAGATTTTTTAGACATTCCTCTTCACACACACAGTAGAGTGTGTTCAACCAAGCTATTTTAAAAGGGAAATACAGAAAGTTTCCACGATTTTGTTTCTTCGTGTGAAAGGTACAGGAGATTTTTAAGGAAATTAAAAGAAAACGTCAAAAAAATCTCCAGCAACTTGTTTCCTCGTGTGAAAGGGGACTTACTGTCATGCGAAACAAAGAGGTTCTCTGAATTGAATTTAGCCAGCATTGCCTTTAAGGTTCGAAACCGATACAGCCTTTAGTTCCTAGGCTATAGCGAACTCGTAAAACTGAATCTGATGTATAGCTAGATACTAATGTCGTTTTCGAGTGGACGTTCGGAGCTACTCCTTTTTCACTCTTTTCACTCCAAATTTCCCATTTTCGATAGGAATGAAACAGTTCCGAGATCCAAACGAAAACGACATAAGTCGATTCCTGAGTTTATTTTTTACTATTTTAACAACTGAGAACGCTCTCTCGACTGAAGCATTGGAGAAGGGAAGACTTAAAAGTGCCAAAACGAGGGTGCAAATGCAAATGCTAGCCGAGAAAGAAGATCGCTATTGCAACAGAAAACTGTAAACATATTGGGGCATATTCATAGTCACTTTTTAACTCCAGTTTCTCTTATACCTGGTTTTATCCTATCTAAATAACATTGAATAAACCCCAGTCTAAGATAAACTGGAGTTTAAAAGTGACTATGAATATGCACGAAGAAGAACGAAGAAGAAAAGAAGAAGAAGAACGAAAAATTGTTCCTCTCTTATTGAGACATTTTCTGTGTCATTGGTGGTTCGGCCAAATAGTTTTTTTTTTGAGTTATGAATTTTTAGTAAGAAAAAAAAAAGTTTAGGTTATGTTAAAAATAATATTTTCCCCCCATAAAAAAACATTTCAAATATTTTCCCACCATAAATCCCACCATCAATTTTTTCCCACCATTATTCCCACCAAAGAGATTTTTTCCCCCATTTTGGTGGGAAAAACCACCAATCTGGGAACACTGGTCGCCAACCTCATCTATCATCTATCTGTATAAGCATACTGTACGTATATATTTTTAATGTTTACCAGTTTTTCAGTCGGGAATCTTTTAATAATCTCCGTTTCAATTTTGTAGCTTGAATGTAAATCTAAATAAAGTTTGTTCTTGTCGAAATAAAGGGCTATTGCATTAATAAGTTGTCTCCTCTCGTGTTCTCTGAATTTTTTCGACTTTTCGTAGTTTTCAGCTAGTGCCAAAGTTTTGGGGTTATTGTTCAAAGTCCCAAAGATGTTGAGTTTGACGAATTTTCCGATGTAGATGATTTCGGCGTCGTTGGAGAATTTACACAATTTTGTGTCGATACGTAAGAGGAGGATGCATCAGATAAACATTGGGAGCTAGGAAGCTGCATTAATCTAGCATTGGAAATATTGGCATATTGGGGCTTTTCAATCGGGTTTCGTCACTCTCTTAATTTGGCCTCAAACAAAATTAAAGTTCCATACGAAAATGGTTTCATAATTTTTTCTAGGTGATGACACTCAATATTTTTCAAAACCTCAACGTTTATGTGTTCTTCTGAAAGAGTTTAATTAAATATCTTGATCTTTAGCAAAGTTGGCATAAGAATATGGGTGGAATTAACTTATAGTTTAATTTCAATAACTTCGTTAGGCGATGGGATGTAATCAAGTGAAAAATCTTTAAAATAAGAACTTTCATTTGTCTTTAAGTTAGTACTTATTTTGACGGAACAAAAACTAGAAACTATCATTTTTTTTGTTCAAAAGATAAACAAGCTCAGGCTCTTGATTAAATAATTTCTACTCAAAAACCATCTTTTTTCAAACGAAACCCTCTTAAGAGTGTTCTGGAGTGAAATGGCGATTTTATAAATAAGATTGTGAAGCGTGTACTTGTCCGATTAAGGGGTCTATCGAAAGAAAAACTTGTTCTATAAAAAATCATTTGAACAAAAATTTAATTTTGTGCTCTATTATTTGGTAAAATGGTTTTAGAAAAACGAGACAATGTCGAAAATAGCTATTTTCTAAAGCGAATGTAGCTTGAACTATAGCAGTTTTTGCAAACAAAAATTTAATACTTTTGTAAAGAAAGTGTTGAAGAAGCAATTTTTTTAATTTGTACCTAATAAAAATTTTAATAATACAAAATAAAAATGGTTGTAAGTTTTCAAAAAAAAAATCATTTTTGACAGTCAATTTTTTATACCTAACGGTATTTGTTGACAATTTTTCTTAGTGGATATAAAATCAACATTTAAATTTTTGATTTTAAAAAGGCACTTTTTGACCGAAAATTCATGTTAATTTGCAAGTTAAGATCAGCCACTTTTACATAATTTTTTGATGTGTAAACATCTATGCTGGAGGTAGAGAGAAAAAAAAACGTTCGTGTGCAACGTTACGGTGTGCAACGTTACGATCTGCATACTAGGATGGGTGCGTTCAGTGAAAAACATCTTAAGATCCCCTTCAAGCAAAAACAAGTCCGTTTTGGATCCGCCCACGTTCATGTTTACACATATTAACCGTGAGTCCCGGCACTCACACAATTTTTTTTTTTTAGTACAATAATACGCCTACAAGTGACGAATTTGTAAAAATACAAAGTTCTATAAAACAAAAGTATATAATGAAAGTGAAACAAACCCCTCTTATATACATATGCAGACAAAAAGTTAACAAATGACTGGTTTTGTTCACTCCGGAACACTCTTAAGAACGATAGCTATTAATTTGGGTCAAGTTTATCTACCAGAAAATTGTTATAATTAAATAATAATTTGTATATTGTTAAGTAAAATGGGGATGAAATATTTAAGGTATATTTTCCGCAAAATTAGAAACTTTACAAAGTTTTAACTTACTTTTAAAATGATCCAACAGTTCTGAGTGGCCCTAATTTTGTAATAAATTTGTGAGCTCATCATCTGAAACTATTTTTACTATATTTTTTGTCTGGGAGTTTGTTAAAATTAATTCCAATTCCATTTGTGATAATACTGGCAATTCTATTGATTTTGAAATATCCTCAACCACATCCTCATCTAAAACTTCATCGTCAGCAATATTGAGCTGTTACGACGGCGGCTACGGTGGCGATGGCGGTGTTTCCATTTGCGAAGATTGGAACTATTGCATTGTTTATGAAAATTTTGTAGGTATAAGGTTTTCACTAATTGTTATATTTAGTTTTGTATCATTGAAAGTTGAGTTAATATGTACATTTTTGAATCATCTGTAATTTCAATGCTATATTTTGTAAGTTATTTTAAGTTTTTGTCAGTGTATAACTATCTCATCATTGACACTAATAACAATTTGATTTATCGAAAGAAAAATAATGACTCGTCGATTCAAGCTTAATTTTCATATCTGATAATTTGAAACAAAATATTCCCCAACTCTTAGAGCCGTTTTACCTTGAGCAGTTTTTATTAAAGTTATTAGTGGTCCAATAAGATCTTTTAAAGATATAATTGAAAATCCCCTTAACTGGTTTTCGTCGATTTCAAAAGATAATAAATGCGGATTGTATTGGATTTTGTTAACCTTTTGGCATAACAAAAAAAAAATTTTCTTTTCTTAAGAGAATAATGTCTATTATAACATACAATTCTACATCTGATTTGAACTGGGCTATATAAAATTTGATTTGGTATTTGTAACCTTGGATTTCAGCTTTAGAGTAAATCTCTATATCCACGTTAGGTACTTTTAAAATGTCTGATACAAGACTTCTAAAATTACTTAAATGCGGTTTTTAACTGATGTTTTTTTGCTGAAGCCAAACAAATGTTTTTACGAGACGTAATGGCATGAGAATAAAGCTTACATTCTTTGTACTTAGCTTCAAATTTAAAACACCAAAAGTTCCGAATGGGTCCTGATTGTTTAAGAACAGTAGGATAATGAGTTAAATTATGATGTTGTTTTTCAACGTATCATTGAAAAGACGAACATAATCCTTGTTGTGAGTTTCAGTTTTCATTCTCAACATTGAGATGCTGTCAACGCAAATTTCAAAAGAAAGCAGCATATCAATTATTTCAATTAAGTTGAGAAGAAATTTCCATACCTCGTCATCATGTGGAACTAAATCCCCAACCATTATCTGAATAAAAGATATGAAAGTCATCATTTCTCTTGCTGTCATTTTTAAATGTTTGTTTTTTTAAATGATGAATTTTTATTTCACCTGACATGTTATCAATCTCTACTGGGCCGTATTGAAAAGTTTGTTTTCTTAAATTAAAGGTTTCCAAATTAAAATAAGAAGCTGTATAGATAAAATATGTAATAATATTGCTGACGTCGTAATGACAAACACCTTCAAATAAGCCGTGCATGAGATCAACGCAATAATTTTCAACAACATGAAACGATGGTATTTCATTTAGTTGAGAATATTATTGTATGCCAGTTTCAGAAGAATTATTTAGAAGAACATCATTTTCATAGTTAACCCGGTTTCTTAATAAATCGCCTCGTTCAACTGATAACGTCTGCGCTTCAGATTTTTTGACTTTACAAAACCTACAATAAGAATTAGCTGAAAATGATCTATTGAAATCTAAAATTGTATTCAAGCCCAAATTATCACCTAACACAATCCCCAAAACAAAATAAACTTTTTTGTTCTCTTGACCGTTAATGTTAATATCAACCCCATCAACTTCAAGAGTTTTAAGCTCTTGTATCAAATATTTAAAACATTTTACATTTCCAAACGACTTTAAATCCTTTGATTTAATGATTCCTGCTAAAAAAATATTATCTAACTTTGATTCTTTCCACGGGAGGGAGGGAAAAGTATAGTAAATATTACATATTGAATGAACTCCTGCATAAGAACTCAATGGATTATTGATTTCAAAATCATCAGTGTATAGAAAATATGGGATATTTATTTTTTCCGGGTACAAATTACTTTTTTTCTTCCAAAGGTCACCTTGAATAAAACTTGAAATTTTGTTTTCTTTACCTAAGGTTTGCATATGAAGAATAGTTTTTTTTTGAAAATGTCACCTCTCAAAAAGTTTTTGAATTGAAACTTAAATTTAATTAAAATACCCTTAATGTTTTTTTTTCGTCATACACTAGGTTCCCGTTTCGGAAAACTGCATCGATTTTATTATTTACTGAAAATTCTTGTAGGCTTCCTAAAAAATTGTTTTTTTGTAGCCAGTTAAATAGTTTATATTCAGTATTGCAATAATTAAAAGGGTTACGACACTTTGATATTAGACTTAAAAATTCGTTATGGACTTCTATGTTCCTGTTTGCCAGGTGTTCAGTTGAAAAGGATAAACAATTCAACAATAGGATTTAAAGTACATTTTTGTATATCTTCTTGAATTTCTATGATAATTTTCCTTGAAAAGCTATTGTTATCATGTAATTTTAAAACAAACCCAGTCGCAGATGTAAAGAGTTCATTAAGGACGTCTTCAACATTGAATTTCTTGACTTCTGGAATGCTTCCGAGCCTTCCTGAAAACTATCAAGTGTTACACCCCTTTCAAAAAACATATTCTGATTTATATTTCCTTGATTAGAGCTAGAACTAGTTACATTTCTGGATTGTGCTAAACTCTGAACGTGTTTTTTAAAACTTCCTAAATTTTGCGTGATTGCGTGCAACTGTTTCACTACACCTAAAAGTGATATACATATGTACTAAGATCATAAATTTTTTTTAAATGTTCTATAAACGCATTCATAGACCATATCTTTTCTTTACAGATGAAACAAATCATTTTATTACTAACTTAACTTTTGATAACTCTATATAATAACTTGTAAAACTGCTGACGGAGAAAACAAAGTAGCGGATGAGAAAGAAGTCCTACAAATAAAAAAAAAAACACAATGGCAATAAAAATGTTAGTCATATTTGCCTTCGAAAATGTTTATGAAAATATTTCAAATTTTACTACTTCCCTAGTTTCATTTCTACGCTATTAGATATATGAAACTCTAAATAAACCCAAAACTAAACAACAACAAAAATAAACCCAAAAGCGTTTAAGTAAATGGTCCTATTTCAATTTTGTTAACCCCCTACCGCAAAATTAAAAACTTATTCTGGATTGCTTTTAGATAGATTATAAAATAAAAGATTTGAAAAATGTTCAAATGTAATTCATATTTGACTTCGATTGCGGGAGAGGGTTCATGGAAAAAAAAAGGAAAAAGTTTTCAAAATGTTTATGTTTAGCAACGTGCGTCGTGATGGCAGCTGCGGCAGGGGAGAGGCAAACGAACAAATCTTCTGAATGCCACCATATATTAATTAATAACGTAGGCAACAGCAAAAAACAAGATTTAAATCAATTAAATACTATTTTTTAGATAAAATTAAATCGAAAAAACTTGCTTTTTAGATAGATATTTTTTACAATTTTTAATAAAGTTAATATAATTTTGTTTGGAGGAAAATACAATAAAAAAAACCTCCGTTTAAGGTTCGAATATATAATAAAATCTTAAAGCTAATGACTAGTAAAAGGTATAAAGTGTAACAGATTAACAGATGGACCAATAAATGATTAGTCAAAATCAAGATTATAATTTTTGAACATTAAGTATACATGAATATATAATAAATTAGATAAATATGTAATTGGATGAATAATTAAATAAATAAATAAGTAAATAACTAAATAAATAAATAAACATATAAATAAATAAGTAAATAAATAAATGAATAAATATATAAATAAATAAACGAATAAATAATAAATAACAAATAATAAATTATAAATAATAAATAATAAAAATAGTAAATAATAAATAATAAATAAATAAATAAATAAATAAGAAATAAATAAACAATTTAATAAATAATTACATACATATATAAATCAATACACATAAATACATAAGTATCACAGTTCAAAATGTAGAATTTAGTTCACTAACCAAGTTGTTCTCAGCAAGATCAAGTCGATCAAAAATTTTGTTGTGAGTTTAATTATTCTATGTTCAATCAATTCGACGTTCGCTTTTACGTGGAGATCGAGGGTGGAATGATGCCAAGGTACATTGAGCATCATTTTTAAAACTTTATTTTGAGCAACTTGAAGTTTTTTTCTATGAGTTTTAGCTGCGCTTTTCCAAACTGGACAACCGTACAGAAGAATTGCCTGAAATATAACCTTACAAATTATGGTTTTATTTTCGACTGAAAGTAAATACTTCCTATTAATGAAAGGGAACAGCAGTTTAGTAGCTATCTTGACTTTTTTTAGTGTTTGTGAAATATGATGATTGAATGTTAATTTAGAATCAAGAAAAATACCGAGATATTTCACTTGATGGTCCCATGAAATCGCTCTACCTAAAACTTGTAAATGATTGCTTGGGAGATAACAAGCTTTTCTTTTTCTCGTGAAAAAGATGGCTTGCATCTTGTCAGCATTAAGTTTGATTTTCCAACGGTTGTAATATTGATATAGTATTCTCATCGCATTATTTAAGTTCGTCTCAATGTTGAGACCAAACGTATGCGAAGAAAGTATTGCAGTGTCATCAGCAAAAATAGCTGCTACACAGGACGGTAATTTGGGAAAGTCAGAGGTATACAAGTTATACAAGATCGGACCAAGGACAGATCCTTGAGGAACACCAAAATCAAAACATATAATTTCTGAAACACTACTATTTACATGTAGCATAAAGCCTCTACTTGACAGAAAACTTTGAACAATTTTACACAGATAAGGTGGAAAATTGAGGGAAATCATTTTATAAATGATACCATTGTGCCAAACTGAATCAAACGCTTTTTCGATGTCTAACAATATCATTCCAGTAGATTTACCTTGGGAGCGATTGCTTTTGATTAAGTTACTTATACGAAGCACTTGATGAGATGTACTATGGTATCTCCTGAAACCAAATTGTTCATTTGGATATAAGTTGTTATTTTATTGTAACCATTTTTTTTTAAATTATTTTCTCATAAATGTTGCTGATATTGCTGAGTAAACTGATATGTCTATAACTTTCGGTCCTAACAGAGTTTTTGCCGGCTTTGAGAATTGGTATTACTTTACCTATTTTCCAAGCAGTAGGAAAATATTGTTTTTTCAAGCAAGCATTTATGACAAATGTAAGGAAGATGATTCCGATTTTAGGCAGCATTTTTAGATAAAGATTTTTTACTTCATCGAGAGCACTAGACTTTCTAGATTTAAGTGTGCGAACAATTGCAGCTACTTCTTCTTGAGTTGCTAAAATATTTTGTGGTGTGTCATAGTTCAACTGGCTGAAGTTTTGAACAGTTGTAACTACCAAATGTTCTGTTGAAACATCGCCTAGGTGTTGTGTCAAAGAGTGGTTTTGGGAGAAGCTAAGAGCAAGTGCATTTGCTTTTTTCAAATCCGTGTAATGGATTCTTGAATCGTTTTTTAGAAAAGGTACCTGTCGATGTTTGTTTTTAACAATTTTTACAATATTCCAGAAAGGTTTTGCATTTTTCTCTAAGGAACGAACGTAGTTTATAACTCCAGTCAATATTTCTTTTGTTTAATAATGCATTAGAGATTAGTCGATTTAAATATGACACGTTATCACGATAAAAAGGTTGACATATCTTTGCCAGTTTCTTCTTTGAATGTTTCTATTTTTTATAAGATCCAATATATGCGGCAAAAGACTTTGGTGAAATGGTTTTTTATTTACTTTTGGAACAGAACAGTCAGCAGAGGTAATGATGTCTTGAGTAAAGTTATGCACAATCAAAGATAATATAATACCAAGATGTCGCATCCAGTACAAGCAAAGTGAACCCAAAATAAAACCGTCCGTATCTGATGTTGGATACGACAACATGTTGCGAAATGTTGCATTGGCCAATTTAAAGAGCGAGAGCGAAAAATCTCTCTGGAAACAATTTAAAATTTGAAATCTCTTCCAAATGCATATATCTCAAGGACAAATAAATGTTTTCGTTGTTTTTTTCTTTCGCTTTTTTTTTAGTTTTTTGCTTATTATTTTTTGTGAATATGATGATGGTGGGTATCTGTATACCTAGATAGACATGCAGTAACATTTTTGTTCTTTCATCGCAAATCGCGATCCTCGTAAAAGGTAGCAGGGATTTTCTATTGGTTTTATTTATTTTTGTGAGGTTGTTTTGTAGGTATTCCTTGAGAAATTAAAAAAAACATTTTCATTAATTTATTAAGGTACAGGTGAATTCATAACTTATGAGGAAAGCTGATTTATAGTTAGGTAGGTATAGATAGGTTGGTGTGAAATGTGTATGAACCGATTTAATGAATACGTCCGTCGTAACAAGATACATTTTGCAATGGTTTTATAGGTATGTAGGTAGGTACCTGGGGACTTCTGGTTTTTTTTTCAATTTTTCATTCGTCGCGATCGTTGGCAAGAATTTGTTTTTTATTCCTTGTGAGAATTTTTGTAGGGCAGCGAGATACATGTATGAAGAAAAGTTTCAAGGAAAAGTTTTTTTTTTAAGGATTTCTCTGTTTTCATGTTTGAGGGTGGCGAATATATTTTTTTATGGACGACTGTTTTGAAACAGGTAGACTAAATTGCATTCTTGCGTCCGTCTCGATCTTTAATTAATGGCAGGAATTTTCGTTTTTGCTAGTTTCGAGGAATTTTGGTTGGGATAAGAAATGTAGGTGGATATGAAGGAAATAGGTATACCTACCTATCTCTTGTTACTTTTTGGGGTGGAGAATATTAGCCGCGTTTTGTTATAGCTTAAGATCCATACCGATCATCCCATAAAAATAAAACGATACGGATCTTGATGACAGCTGTGTTGTATACGTATCTCTATTTTGCTTACGTTTGTTCATTTTGATGTATTCGTTGTCTTTTTTCATTACACTGCATTTCATACTACCTATCTTTACCACGAGAAAACATCTACCCGCATTAGTAACAACTAATTTTCGGATCTTCAAAATAGATCCACATAGAGAGCAGGATCCCAAGTTGTTGTTAAATTACATGTTAAAAAATTATCCTTATCAAGGTCCATAGATAATAAAACGTGGCTATTACCTACCTATTTTGTTTGTGTTTTTTACTAATTTATTCGGTAAATAAAACCAAATGCTTAGAAATATGTATAAATGATAATTGATACAGCGAAAAAATATCGCTATTTTCGAGCAAATTTGCCTAGAAAATCAATAAAAAACGTAAATATTAAGAAATAAAACTTATCATTATTATGGTATAATGAATCTTAGTTTATGCTTTAAATATCCAATAAATAGCATTTTAGCTATACAATAACTTTCTCGATACAAAGATATGTTACACATCATTTGCGAATAAACTTATACTTACTGTAACTACTTTTTTATTCTTCGAAAATAAAAAAAAGAAGAAAAAATTAAAGTTTATACCTAACAATGTACATACCTACTTGTTAAAAACAAAATAGATGCCTACCTACCTGATCTTAATATTGGTAGAAAGATTAATTTATTTGCAGACAGATTTACTACGTTTGTTCTTAGACTAGAGTTTTTCTTTAGTATAGATATTTATTTTTAGGATACTGAATAGGTACACTTAAACTCAAAAAATTTAACTGTGTCTTTGCATTTACATTACAATTTAGGTATCATGATTCCTTTAAACATTGAAGATTTGCACCTCTTATAATATATATTATATATATTTTCTATAAAAATATTGTTAGAATTTAAGTTTTAAGTAAAACAACCACACGTCTGTTCACGACAAGATTTATTGAGAGAGTAAAACATATTGAAAATAGAATACATACTTGTTGGAAATTAGATAATAAAGAAACAAGTTGAGAAGGTTTACCTAGATAGAATGATGGAATCGAAACAATAGTTCAAATATATTATGTTGCCATACCAAAAGATTTTAACACTCCTTCTCAACACAATTTATTTGAAAAATATTAATTAAGAAAAACAAAAAAGATTAATACAACCCCATAGCTTGAGTAAATTTACAATGTTTGAATTTAGGCAAATTTTTTGTAAGAATATCTGACATCATTTCATTGGTACTAACATAATTCAGTCTGATTTCATTGTTTTTATACAATTTGCGAATATGATGATACTTGATGTCGATGTGTTTGCTGCGAGCATGATAAACAGGATTTTTTATCAAATGCTGAGCACTCTGGTTATCACTGTTAAGAACTATCGGAGTTGTGATACCAAAACCCATTTCGGTGATTAACTTCTTGATATAAACCGCTTCCTTCGCTGCAGTCGAGAGTGCGACGTACTCCGCCTCTGTGCTGGAAAGTGCAACTAAATTTTGCTTTTTTGACTCCCACGAAAACACGCTTCCTGCTGCTACAAAGGAACAGCCAGTATATGTCACTTGGGTCGCCTCCCCAGTCTGCGTCAACGAAACATTCAATATTCCGTCCTGTTTTACTGTAATGTAGCTTTAAGTCAATAGTTTTCTTTAGATACCTTAGAATATGCCAAACACCAGCTTCATGCTCGGAATGGGGATCTATATTACGCGAAGACAGCTTACATACCGAATGTAGTATATCAGGTCGAGAAGAAATTGCAAGGTACATTAGGGCACCAATAATGGACTGATATTTGGTTTGATTGACCCTTTTACAGCTATCGTTAGTACAATGAACCTGAAATACTTAAGCTTACCGCCATCTACAACTTCGAACTCGTTTCCTATTTGAGCTTTGATCTCAGTAAGTTCATCCAACTTTGAGCTTGCTAGAATGAGATCATCAACATAAACAGCGATAATATTAAAATTACCTTTATGATTTTTTGTGTACACACACGGCTCACTGACGCACGGTGAAAACCCAATCTTCTTTAGAACTGAATCAAGCTTTTCGTTCCATTCGCGTCCACTCTGCTTCAATCCATAAAGTGCTTTGTTGAGTTTGAGTACTCTATTTGGAAACTCCTTGTCGACAAACGATTCGGGTTGCTTCATGTAAACAGTGTCATGGAGTTCACTGTTCAAATACGCCGCTGAAACATCCATTTGATGCAAATGCAAACTATTCTCACAAGCCAATGCAATAAGCATACGTATGGTTGCATATCTTACAACCGGTGAAAAGGTTTCAGTAAAATTAATACCAAACTGCTGACTACAACCTTTTGCGACCAAGCGCGATTTAAACTTTTGAATGCTACCATCTGCATTCTTCTTTATGTTGAACACCCATTTGCAGCCAATGAGTTTCTGTCCAGCTGGTAGGTCAACTAACGTCCACGTACCGTTATTCACCAAACATTCATACTCCTTCTGCATCGATGCCTGCCATTGCCTAGAATATCTGCAACTTACAGCCTCTTCGACACTTTCTGGAATAAAAACGTTATCTTCCTCCAACAGATTCAATGCATGACGTTCTTTTCGAGGACGTCCACGCCTTCCTGTACGAATAAGTCTAGGTCTGTCTCTGGTAAATCTTACTTCTTTTTCACAATCGTCACTCGTGCTATCGTCTTCCTTCTCACGACCACGCTTTCCACAACGAACTTCATTTTGTCCAGCATCCGCATTCATTTCGGTACCCAAACATTCCAACTGATCAGCGTCATCTTCACAGAAAGCTTCATTTTCAACAGCATCCAAATTTCTTTCGGAACCCAAACATTTCATCTGACTAGCGTCATAGGTAACTATGTCAAACGCTGCATCTTTGGAACCGACATACGAATGTTCCATGAAAACGACATCCCTGCTTACGATTACCTTTTTTGATTCCGGATTATAATTATAAACGATATGCCTTGGAGGTTTCGGAGTAACCGACCATAATCAATTCTATACCCTTTGGATGAAACTTTTTTCGTTGCGTTTTATCAACTGCAATGGCTAAACTACCAAAAACTTTAAGATGTGACGCTGTTGGCTTTTTGCGAGTCCACATTTCATACGGAGTTTTATCAACAAGAGATTTTGTTGCAGCTCTGTTCCGTAAATATGATGCAGTTGCGACTGCCTCCGCCCAAAATGATTCGTCCAGACCACTGTGCACAATCATACTCCTGGCCATCTCGACCAAAGTTCGATTAGCGCGTTCGGCTACACCGTTCTGTTGAGGTGTATGTGGTACAGTCAACTGACGTTGTATACCCTCTGCATCTAGAAATGCTCCAAAATTCTTTGAAAGGTACTCGCCCCCATTGTCACTACGCAGAATTTTGATTTGCCTACCTGTCTGCTTCTCTACTAAGGCCTTGAAAGATTTGAAGACAGCAAATACTTCATCTTTGGCTTTAATGAAATAAACAAAAATGAAACGAGACAAATCGTCTATAAATGTTACAAAATATCGAGAACCTCCAATGGATTTTTTATTCATTGGGCCACAAACATCGCTATGCACAATCTCTAAAAGATCTTGAGATCGGCTGATTGCTGCACTTGGAAACGGCTTCACACATATTTTGCTCTTCGCACAAGTCACACACTCGTTCTTGTCTGGCACATCTCTCATTGTTAGGCCATGAACTAATTTTTTGGCTGACATTTCTCTAAGGCTATTGAAGTTTAAATGTCCATATCGATTATGCCACTCAATGGCGTCTTCAATTTGGCCTTTAGCTAGCATGCATCTATTTGATTCAACTTTAAATGTAAACAAGCCACCGCACATGACTGCCTTTACGATGACATCTCCATCTGGGTTTTTAATAACAGCAGTTTCTTTATCAAAAAACACTGCTAGCCCGTTATCCAATGCCCTACTAACCGAGATAAAATTTCCCTGCATTGTTGGGACGTACAAAACGTTTCTCAATTTTACAGTTCGACCATTACAGCTAATGCACACATCCCCTCTGCCCTCCGCTTCAATGAAATTATTTCCCGCTAGCAAAATTTTTTCTTTTCCCTCAGCATACGAGGAGAACAAATTTCGATCACAGCACAAGTGTGACGTAGCACCACTATCAACACACCAAGAATCCTTCTCTAAGCTATTGTTTGAAGCAGAAGCGAGAATTGAAAATGAATGCTCATTATTTGTGTCCTTTTTCGGATCCTTACACTGAGAAGCAAAGTGACCTCGACGACCGCAATTATAACATTTGCCATTTACTCGTCTTTTTCCCCTACTGCCACCATTCATGCTACTTCCAAGACTAATGCTGCCACTGCAAGAGTTCTTAGCTTTGGAGCACCTTTTAGCATTCACACGAGCAACAAATGCTTGATGACTATCACCAATCTCTGCTATCTTACCCCCTCTTTCTTGCCTTCGAGCTCCTTCCTCTAGCAATTTCACCTTTAGCACATTTAGAGCTGGCAGTGTGTCACGTGTCTCAATGGCCACAACAAAATTCTCAAACGAATCTGGCAAACTAGAAAGCAAAATTATTACTATCATCTCCTCAGGCACATCAACACGAATTTCGGCCAGCTTTTCTAGTGTCTCACAAAACTCATTTATGTAGTCCGACATACTAGTTCCCTCAGAAAAACCTAGGTTCAGAAGCTTTTTGAACAACGTGATTTTACGCGCAGGACCACATGGCTGATATATTTCTTTCAATATATTCCAAGCTGCTGTAGAGGTTAGGCAGTGACGCACGTGGTTTATTTGCGAAGGTTTTATGCAAAGCATTATACTTGCTAGCGCCTTCTCGTCTTTTGCATCGAAAATTGCAGAATCTGCCGCACTAGCATTTTCACTTTTTACAAGCCTACCACTCGCAATAGCCCATAAATCAGAATGAACCAGAACGCTCTTCATGTGGACTGACCACGATGCATAGTTAGAGTCGTCTAGTTTTTCTATGGAGTACAAACCGGCGGCACTCATAACTAATTTTCAAAAAGTTAAATTCAAATTGAAAAATCTACTAAAGACTAATTTAATTATTAAATTTAATCAAGGTAAGGTTCGGCCTGGGCCCATAACCTGTTAGAATTTAAGTTTTAAGTAAAACAACCACACGTCTGTTCACGACAAGATTTATTGAGAGAGTAAAACATATTGAAAATAGAATACATACTTGTTGGAAATTAGATAATAAAGAAACAAGTTGAGAAGGTTTACCTAGATAGAATGATGGAATCGAAACATTAGTTCAAATATATTATGTTGCCATACCAAAAGACTTATATAATTTTAACAAATATAATCTTTGTTATTTTATCTTTTATTTAATAATTCATCCTTGAAGATAAAAAAAATTACCAAAGTTATAATGCAGTTTGTAATTTTGAAAAATGCTGCGTAAAGTAATGTTCATTAGTCAAAATTATTATTAAATACAAATTTTGAAAATAGTAGTTTGAAAAATGAGAACATAATTATAAATATAGTGAAAAACTTTCTGTTAAGCGTTTTGAAGGCTCTCAGCTGATCAAAATTAATGCAAATATAATTATGTGGTGTTTGGGAGAAACATGATAACTCCATTTTAAAATTTGCGTCTTCACGTCCAGTTTACATTGAGCTAGAAGCGAAACGAAATTACCGATTTTCTTCAAATTTGGAATTGTTATGAACTTTTGTCAAATAACGTTTCAAATTTGAAAGAAATCGGTGCATCCGTTTATAAGCTCTAGCTCGATGTAAAGTGGACGTAAAGATGCAAATCTTTAAATGGAGTTATCATGTTCCTCCCAAACACCACAATATTGAAATAAGCTTTAAAAATTTAAAATAATTTCTATTAATACTTTATTTTTGAAAAAAAAAGTATTTCTTATAGCCAATTTGATGCAGCTAGCTATTTATTTTGTTGGCACCTTGAAATGGTAAAAATGTGAATTGACTTGCAATCGATTAATAAATTGAAATTAAATTGAGAAGCTTGTGAACAGTGTACAGCAATCTATATCAAGACGTTTTCCAGGACTTGTTGAAAAATATTCTCCACCCTCAAACATGAAAACAGAGAAATCCTTTAAAAAAAACTTACCTTGAAGCTTTCCTTCATACATGTATCTCTCTGCCCTACACAAATTCTCAGAAGGAATAAAAACAAAAATTCTTGCCAACGATCGAGACGAATGAAAAATTAAAAAAAAAAAACAGAAGTACCTAGCTACCTACCTACATATAAAACCATTGCAAAAATTTATCTTGTTACGACGGACGTATTCATTAAATCGGTGCAAACACATTTCACACCAACCTATCTATACCTACCTAACTATAAATCAGCTTTCCTCATAAGTTATGAATTCACCTGTACCTTAATAAATTAATGAAAATGTTTTTTTTTTTATTTCTCAAGGAATACCTACAAAACAACCTCACAAAAATAAATAATACCAATAGAAAATCCCTGCTACCTTTTACGAGGATCTCGATTTGCGATGAAAGAACAAAAATGTTACTGCATGTCTATCTAGGTATACAGATACCCACCATCATCATGATCACAAAAAATAATAAGCAAAAAACTAAAAAAAAGCGAAAGAAAAAAACAACGAAAACATTTGTTTATCCTTGAGATATATGCATTTTGAAGAGATTTCAAATTTTAAATTGTTTCCAGAGAGATTTTTCGCTCTCGCTCTTTAAATTGGCCAATGCAACATTTCGCAACATGTTGTCGTATCCAACATCAGATACGGACGGTTTTATTTTGGGTTCACTTTGCTTGTACTGGATGCGACATCTTGGTATTATATTATCTTTGGCACAATATTGTCGACTTCATTATTAAGCCTAGTACGCTGCTGATGCGAAACGAAAAATCCCATACAAAAATGACACAACGAAATCATAAACGAAAAATTTCGTCCTCCTTTTCGTTTTGCAGTATGCTGTTCGATGAGCGAAATTGATAATTGTAGCAGATTATTTGGAGAGGTCTCCGCTCTTTTTTCGCACTCAATTAATTGCCCGGACCATTTCTGTGATTTTTTGCGTTTGTGTTTGTTTTTTTTTTTTGTTATTGGTGTGACGCTCTCAGTTGTCATTTTTTCGTTGTGGTTTCCGCAAGCATTTCGTTGTCGTTTTGGAGGCCACCGAAAAATTTCGTTTCGCAACAGCAGCGTACTAGGCTTTACTGTTTACACTTTCTAGTCCAGTAGGAATATATCGAAGCTTATACTACGTTTTCACCCAGAGGTAATCCGGGATTTAAGGTAGGAGATTTAAAATTAATCTTGAAGTGTTTTCACCACAAAAAAGGAGATTAATTTGACGTTTTCAGTCTGAATTGCCATTCAATTGTCAACTCAATTTGACAAGAGTAAAACAAATATAATCGGCAAACGTATAGCAAACGGAAAAAACAATTTTTGAGCAATAAAACAATTAATTTTGAATAAACTATTTATTAAAAATGAGTCTAGTTACCTAAATCTATTGTTATCACAACATTTTATTCTTCAAAATAACATTAGAGTGAGTAAATTTTATAGGAGAATCCATAATTACAGAAAAAAACACAATTTTCCGGCCCACTCTTCAATGAGAAGCTACCCATCCTCCAGTGTCTAGGTTATCCGTTGTTTTTTGTTTGTTTTGGTTGTTGCATTATCTGGAATTTGTATTGTTTACCAAAATATTATTATAAATATATCAAATACATTGTAAATACTTGCATTTCTATTCCTACAGCCAACGCGCAAAAGTATTTTATAATTTTTTTTGATTTCAATGGAAAAACTGACGTTTAAAAGGGTGCGTTCTACAAAATTAGGATTGTTTGATTTGACAATCCCCTTCTTGCAAGAAGATTTCAATGAGATTTATTTTAAATCTTCATTTGAGGAGATTAAATGTGTATGGTAAATCTTCGAGATTTGAAGAGGATTTATGCTAAATCCTCTTAAATCGCGATTTAGTGCTCAGTGAAAACGTAGTATTACTTTTTAAAATTGACCTAAAACGTATCCAGTTTGCATTTTTAAAATCTAGGTAATATTGTTCTTGTTTTATTCCGGACCAAAGAAGTTTACATAATACAGGGTAATGATCAGAGCTGAGCTCATTTAAGGTAATTGGTGAGGTTAATTGACTAGACACATTTGTTACAAAAATATCAAGAACAGAGGGACTTCCACGAGAACTATTGGGGACATAAGAAGGACTAGGAGGAAACAATACACTTACTGGCAAAGTATTGGACAGATCATACAAAATATTTCCAAAGGAGTTTGCCCTAATGCAACCCCATTCACTGTGCTTGCTATTGAAATCACTACCAATAAGAAAGTCTCCACCTACAGCGAAAAGTTTTCTCAAATCACGATTCAAGCATAATCTTTTTTGCAACGATGATGAGCCACCTGGAAAATACACGCAATATATTTTAACTTAATTGGACTGCAATATATTTTAACTTAATTGGACTTCAATACCAATATTTTCTATTATTTTAGTTCGAATTACTCGCAAAAGCGAATCGATTTTCGGATGAGTATTGCAACTCCACCACCCTGGCTTTCAGTTCTATCAACTCGATAGCACTTATAATTAGGTGAAGTCAAGTGAATATCATTATCAAGCCAAGTTTCCGTTACTAAAGCAACGTCAATCTTGAGCCTGTTTAAGAAATAAATAAATTCTAAACGTTTGTTATAAATACTTTTTGCATTCCAAGTAATAATTTTTATATATCTATCTGTTAAGTTATTTATCATGATTGTAGAGAAACTTAGTTGCTAAATGTGCGATAACATTGAATTGATCTATTTTAGTTTTACAAGTTTATAATTTAGTAACCATTTCCATAATCAACGAATTTAGCTCTTCGAAGGAAAAAAGTGTTCCACTGTTGGAGTTTGCATCTGTGTGCACATTATTGGAATTTGGAGAGTGAGTAAGATTACCTGAAACATTTGATGAGAGTGTATTTACATTACTCGGCATCTGTACATTGTTTGACGACCAGTGACGCTGTCGTGGTTGTGGGAGAGACGGGAAATCCTCCATAGAAGGTAGTGAGATTTGTTGATTGGTATAATGATTAGCACCAAATGATGCTGTTGTTGCTGCTGCTCTTGCTGCTGCTGCTGTTGCTGCTGCTGGCAATCTCGATGATCGTGTAGTTATAAGAGTTTTTGTATGTGCTCTCTTCGCTAATTTATCTCTCAATTGCAGGTATTGTGTTCTGTTTCCGCACGTAACGTTCTGAAGCTTTATGGCCAAATCACAATCACGCGTTCGGTCGGTCGGGCGTTGACGGGCTTTTTACCGACTTTACGATATCATGTGTCAATAAGCGCGACCAATGAATTTGCAAAACGAAATGTAGCTTCAAACTTCGGGCGTTGAGAAGTTACGAATATAACAGAATAAAAGTTCTGTTTCCTTATAAATGCACGTTACAAATTCTCCGCAGATAAGAGAGAAACAAAAATGTTTCTGTATTTTATGATTTCATTAATAGGGAGTAGCAACCAGTGAAATAAATAGCTTTACTAAAGGAGGTAAATACTAATGGCCATTGGGTTTTCTTTTTTAATTATTTCATAATTTTACAACCATATTCCGAAATTGAAAATAACCAACAAAAATATTTCTTCAAGCATTTACAACTTTGATAAATAATCCAAAGAATGACATTAGTCAACAATGTCATTCTTTGATGTCAACAAATACGTGAAAAATAAGCAAACGTTAGGAAAAAAGAGATATGTAGATATACAACACCGTTTTCACTAAGATCCGTATTATATTATTTTCATGCGATGATCTACATTGATCATTGGCGATACTAAAATGCAGCAACAACATCGCCTAAAGGCTTAGCCTAGAATATTTTCGGGGCTTAACTTAAGCGCGGAAAAAACTGTGTTACACAATTCCAATCATGGTGAACAGTTCTAAGAATCGAAAAAAGTTTCATAAGTAAAAAGAATTTTAATTTTTGGTTTCTTACGATTGTCAAAAATAAAATAAAAAATTCTAAAATTAAATAGCGTTGTCCTTGTTTTTCTGATTACTCCAGAAAAATGGTGTGTTTGACAATCAGCCCTATCATGAATTCCATCGTAATCGGAAACTTGTTACGAATCCCGAAAAAAAGTATTATAAATAGAATCCATCGTATTGGAAAATCTCATAAAAATTGCCATTACGAACGGATTCTGTGATAGTTTTTTTTAGGGATTCGGAAACATTCCGATTACGATGGAATTCGTGATAGGGCTGAATGGCATCTTTTTGCAATATCAACGAGGAAATGTGGCTCTACACTCTCCCTAAATGAAATACATTGTAGCGATCACTGATCTTTATAAAACATTACATAGAGATTACTGGTAGCGAAACACCACTCCACAACAGACAACACATAACGTGAGACAAGTGTGAATTCGGCTTTAGAGTACGTAAACCAGAGAAAATACCTTCTCCGGAACCAAATACCAATTACCTAAATCAAACATGTCTACTTCCAAAACAGCTGTTTAGCATAAAAAAAAAATCTTTTGTAGGTACTTTGAAATGAAATAAATGAAACACAAACTGATTTCACAGGATTTTTGTTAATGGATTGTTTTTAGTTTAGAACCAATTAATGAAAATATACATTTATGCATCTGCTGTAATAATACAAATGTGCCAATCAATATTCAAGGCTTTATAATATCCAATTCAATTTGTATGTTGAATCATAACTAAACCATTAGTACATATGTATAACTTTTATTTCTGCCTAAAAAAGTCACTAATTAAAAAACAAACTTTCTTGGTTTTTGTATAAATTTGATGATAATCAATTGTTTCTTCTAAATAAGAAATCAAAAATTGCATAAAAACTTTAACATTTGAAAGAAATAGAATAACCAACACGAAAAGGAGAATTATTGTGAGCTGTCAAAGCGCGAGCAAAATAGAAAATAGATCTATTCAGGCGTTGGGTTCCAGCTTACGATATTTACGATCTAAAGCTGCGCAACGCCTGAGGTAACATTTAAGATTGCTACATAAGAGTCCATTCTTTCTATTCAATATGTCAAAGTCGGAGCGAGCGAACGCGTGATTGTGGTTTGGCTATTATGGTTTTCATTGCAATTTGCACATTTTGAAATAGTGGGATTGACACATTCAGCAGTCTTATGTGAACCAGCACAGTTGGCACAATATGTTCTTACGTGGCAGTTTCTTTCGCCGTGACCAAACATTTGACAGTTGTGACATTGCGTGACTTTACCTTTAAGCTTTCTTTGAAATTTCCAACTTATCTGGGTATGAAACAGAGCGATAGTTTTTTTTCAACTCATTTAGCTTAATTGAACCATTTTCAAGAGAAATTATGTAGAAAGTGTCTGTGTAAGATTCATATTTTTTTGTTATGGCTTTAACATCTAAACACATTAGACCGAGTTTAATAAGTTCAGTTTTAAGATCATTAACATTAATTTCTCCCAACCCGTAGAGAATAACTTTGAAAGCTTTGGCGCATTTGAGATCATGTGAGAAATATTGACAATTTTCGTCTTTTAATTTAACCAACACTTTTAGATACGATTCTAATAAATCACATTGAATTTTAATTCCGATGGACAGATTTTTTATGCAATAGTTTTTAATGTCTAATGAGCTCATCATTTTGTGAACATAATCACTTGACTTTTGCAAAAGTTTAATTGGTGGCACATAAGTTTTTTTTCACTTGGCGAGATAATATCGTCCATTTCATAAATGTCATCATCAGCTTCGGCTTCAGACTGGCATTGTAAAGGGGTGCAAAATTTAGGACCCTTCCAGTTTTACGGCATTTTTTTAGCGTTTTCCATATTGGAACAAAGTTTTTTATCTGAGGACACGTTTGGGAATGATTGTATAGAACTATCAACACACGAGTGAGGTAAAGACGTCTTTCACAGCTAAAAGCTCCAGTTAGACTGAACTTGCTTTTTATTTCTACATATTTCTACAGTTGTAGGTTCAGGATATCATCTTCACAGTTTTACACTTTAACTTTGAATGGCTTGGCGTGCTTTTGCCGGCTACATCATATAACGAAAAAAAAGATTTTGAACAAATGCAATTCATATTTGACTTCGGTTGCGGTAGAGGGTTAATAGAAAAAAAAGGAAAACGTTTTCAAAATAATTATTTAATTGATTCTAGGGAGTGATCCTAGTTAATTTATTCGCAATTAATGATAAAAAATTAAAAAAGCTTTCAAAATGTTTATGAAAGTGATCCTAGACAGTGATTCTAGTTTCATTTCTTTGAAATTTTCATTTACATATGTTACATCTATTAAAAATAAAGAACTCTGTGATTTCTGAGAACTCTGAGATTTCTGAGAATACAAATTTGTTTTTAAGCTACATATTTAAGACAGCAAAAGCAGAGAAATTCTCAAAAATCTCAGAATTTTCAAAAAATATAAACTGGGTAAATAATAAAGAAGGTAACCTTGTTAAGGAAACTGCAAAGTGGTGGAGGCGGCAAAATGGTGATTGTGGCAGCAAGAAGATGATAGCAACCAACCCAGGAACAACGTTGTGGCAGCGGCTTTTAATTTTTGGGGCGACGACGACAGTGGAGGCAGCAATAACGTGGTGAAAAAAGAGCACTGCTTAAATACATAAAAAGTTTTTTTTAGAAACGAAACAAAATGCAAGTTTCTTTTAATGTCGTAAAAGGGAATTGCCCATTTCTGGCCCAGAGTGTACACGAACGAGTTTGGTATCAAATGAAAGGTGACGTGAAGCCCGAAACATGAGTAAAATATTTTCAAAATCGTTCATGGGAAAGTCGGAATATTTGGGCTTGAAGTTGACGATTGCAAAATAAGGATTTCAGATTTTGTTCCAAATAATTGTCCAAACGGGCGGAATAATTGACGTAAAAAAATCTTTAAAATAATACCAAAGTAATTTTGATATTATAAACACATTTTGAGATATTGATATACTTCTAAAAAAGCCACTTTTTTTTGGGTTCTTTGTCACACCGATATTTCAAAAAATTCAGTGATGACATAAATTTTTTTTAGCTCCAGTGAAAAGCTTATTTTACTACCTTTAATTGCGTGGAAAATAAATTGTAGGTACTTTATCACATAAATAACTAATAATAAACAAAACACTTAATTATTATGTGATGACTATATATAATTTGTTATTTAAGTTTTTCAAGGCTCGAACAAAATATTACGCCACCTGCTCACTTCTTGAACAATATTTTATTGATATATGATTCGGATTAAAACCGTTAAAAAAAGTATTTCCTTTTTATATCCACTATTATTTATTTTATCCGTCGGTCTGTGCGTCTGTGCGTTAACTGTAATTTGAGCTAGAGCCCAAACGGGTGAACCAATTTGCTTCAAACTTGGTACAGATAATTTGTATGTGATTCCCTAGAGGATAAATTCGAATTTTGGATTTAGCTCATCTAGAACGGTTAGCTGCCATATTTTTTTAATTTTCTCGAAAACGGCTATTACGATTTTGATTAAACTTCGTACCTGTAATAACTAAGTCAATTTTAAGAAAACTGCGTGTCAGGTTTTTCTAAAAAAATCGCACAACGGAATTTGGTATTCAACGGTTTTAAGAAAATGGTATTATTTTTAGGTTATTCAAGCATAACTTTTTGATGGTTTGACCGATTTTGTTATAATTTTTCAATCAGGTAGTTCTCAATAGTACAAATAATATTGCACTTAAACATTTTGAAAAATTTTGATTTATAAACAACAAAATATCAAACAAAAAAATCAATTTTTTAGTGATTACTTTTGACTCTCCTACTATTTTTTCGTTAAATAAATACACTATGCATCTTCAATGTGTGGTTACACACAGTTGTTAACCACAAACAAAAAGTTCGTACGATCAAGTCGTGCATATTTTGTACCCTATAACCTATCTTTCCTGGTCCATAGGCATAATTAGATGCATTTAGACAAAATGTTTTGTTTATTTTTAGGTATTTATATAATTAAATACACTTCATTTTATATCACATTAAAGGTATCACTGAATTTTCTTAAATATCGGTGTGACAAGGAACGCAAAAAAAAGTGTTTTTTTTAGAAGTTAAAACTCAATATCACAAAATTTGTTTAACATATCAAAATAACTTTGGTATAATTATAAAGACAAGAAAAATACCTTTCATTTGATACCATAATTTTTCTACGTCAATTATTCCGCCCGTTATGGACAATTATTTGGAACAAAATCTGAAATCCTTATTTCGCAATCGTTAACTTCAAGCCAAAATATCTCGGCTTTCAAATGAACGAAAATATTTTTCTCATGTATCGGGCTTCATGTCACCTTTCATTTGATACCAAGCTCGTTCCTGTACACTCTGGGCCAAAACTCCGTAGTAAAATGGGCATTCCCTTTGTAAACTGCGTAAATCTATCAAAATTTGTATGGAAAATTGAAAATTTACGAAGCTTATGAGTTTACAACTGTAATACCCTTATTATAAATAAATTCAAGACGTACTTACATAAAATTCTGGAGCAGGCAACGTCGTGATGACGGCGCGCGGCGGCACAGTGGAAAACGCACGAACCTTGTTATTACCACCAGGAACTACGTTGTGGCAGGGTTTAATTTTTTGTGGCAGACGACGACAGAGATGTTGGCAGTAACGTGGTGAAAGAAGAGCACTAGATACATAAAATTTTATTATTTTTAAAAACAAAACAGAATGAAAATTTTTTATAAATGTTTATACTATTATAAATACAGTAGGAGTACTCACATACAATTCTGGAGACGGGCAAAGACGTGATGGCGGCTGCGGCGGTGTAGAGGGAAACTAACAAAAATCTTCTAAATGCCACCATATATCAATTAATAACGAAGGCAGCAGCAAAAACAAAATTAAAATCAATTAAATACTATTTTTTAAATAAATTTAAATCGAAAAAAACTTTCCTATTTCTACAGTTGTAGGTTCAGGCCAGAGTATCTTCTTCACAGTTTCACACTTTAACTTTGAATGGCTTGGCGTGATTTTGTTGGCTACATCATTTAACGAAAAAAAAGATATAAAAAGTTAATTTGTTCAAATGTAATTCATATTTGACTTTGGTTGCGGTAGAGGGTTAAAAAAAAGGGTTGAAAAAAAGAAAACGTTTTCAAAATGATTATGAAAATGATTCTAGGGAGTGATCCTAGTTCATTTATACGCAATTAATGATAAAAAATCAAAAAAGTTTTCAAAATGTTTATGAATATGCCTCTAGAGTCTAGACAGTGATCCTAGTTTCATTCTTCGCTATATGAAACAATCAATAATAAAAAAAATCTAGATCTTGTTCAAATTTTGTTAATCCTCTACAGTAAATGTTGTAGTCAGAAGAGAAAATGAAACTTAAAAAAACTTCAAATAGTTATTTTGGATTGTTTTAAGATCGATTATAAAAAAATGATTTAAAAAGTTAGTTTGTTCAAATGTAATTCATATTTGACTTTGGTTGCGGTAGAGGGTTAAAAAAAAGGGTTGAAAAAAAACAAAAGGTTTTCAAAATGTTTATGAAAATGATTCTAGGGAGTGATCCTAGTTCATTTATTCGGAGATCAACTCAGCTTATCATGTGCAAGTTATCATGGCGCAAGTCGACATGGGACAACTCATCACGGCGCAGGTTATCATGTGTAAAATTCATCACAGGAAATTTCATCATGGCGTATGATTGTTCATTTAAATGTATGAAGAAGTTCATTCTATGTTGTTTTCAAACATGTTGAATTCAATGAAACCTCCCCTTTTTATAGATTATCTTTTATATGAAACAATTTTGTTCTCATTCTTATCACAGCAGTGATAATGATAAGTATAAAATTGGTGGGTTATGCTTGCGCTTTTTTTAATTTTAAGAAATTTGTTCTGGTAGTAGATAGGTATATAGATTAGTAAGATTCCTATTTCATAGGGAAAGTAGATTATTAAGAAATTATTTTTAGTAAATCAGGATGATGTAAATAGACGAATATTTCGCCCATGTTTTGAAATTTTTGGTAAAGGTTAAGCAGGATGCTTGTTTTTGGAGAAGAGAATGTTAGAGTTCAGTTTTAGAAAGCTTTTTATTTCTACATTGAAGAGGGTTTTTTTCTACATTCAAAAATGGGATGATGGATATTATGAATTCGGATTTTCGTTTCAGATTTTGAGAAATTTATATACAACGTAGGTACCTACCTATTGTCGGCTGAGAAATACCTACAAGTCCGTTGGTGCAAAGCATGCATTTCACATACCTACCTACCTACATACATAGGAAACTTTTTAGTGTACCTATAGGTTGGTAGGTTCCTACCTTTATTTTCACAGTAAGATTTTTTCAAAGCCTTTAAGCAAAATACAATCATTATGTTCTACCTTTAAATTAAAAAAAAAAAATTTTAATTTATTTTTTTTGAAAGAGAAGTTTAAAAAAATACAAAATTCATACATTTTTAAATAATAAAAAAATTCTAGATACCTACTAAAATATATACCTACCTATATTTTTTTTTTATAAAAAAAAAATTTAATTTCGTATGTACCTACCTACATATATAGGTATTCTCAATAGCATCTATACCTATGTAGTTGAGCTGGAATGGACGGCCTTCAGGAATCAAAAGTGTTCGAAAACAGGCAAAAATTGTTGGTTTGTATATTTATTGAATTTGTTAATAAATAGATAGATAGATAAATAGAATCAACTAGGTACTTGCTTGTAGAGCATATACAGTAACGTATGGTTTATCAAAATAATCGTTACTTTATTTACTTGTGCATAAGAGAAGAAACAAATCAACGCACATTTAAGTGTCTGAACTAAAGATTTTTTAATATACCTACTGTAGATGAGCATTGTGAATCTGTGGTTTTATCCGCAGAACGTTAAATGCGAAAATCAATCATTTTTCACCAAAGTCTTACAATTAGTCAGTAAAATCCATCATCTCTTATGATTTTAAGCTTCTACTAAGTCCATTCCTTAAAAAGATAAAATTCAAATATACCTGTGTATACCTATACTTAAGATTCGGATGTAGGTACACGGATGATAAATAGGTTTATTAAGAGTTCGGATTTTTGTTTGGCGTGTAATTACTACATACAGGGATTCTGTGTACTTATCTGTTGTTTTACAAATGCACGTACAGAATCGTTGGCTCTCCTGTTCTCCCCCAAACCTATTTTTTCCTTATAGCTTTGATACAATATTACAAACTTTATTAACTTCGTTGAAAGTAAAATACTATAGGTAAGTATATTAAATTAAATTGTAATTGAACCAAATTCTGTAAAAAAAACATAAATTGTAGATATATATACCTAGACTCCTACATACCTACCTATAAGTTGAAATTGCTCATTTTTCTCTTCTGTATAAGAAGAGTTTATTTTTGAAACAGACACTTAGAAAATATCCACAAATTTTAACTTCAAAAAATCTACTTTTAATGGAACAAAATAGAGAAACATATTTATTCTTATAAATTTATTTTTCTTTCCAAAGATAAGTATGTAAGTAAGTACTCAATTATAAAGGATGGGGTGAAGATTCCTATACTGTTTTAAATTTATAGGTAGATAGGTACTTTCCCATTTTTTAACCAGGGCGACGCCAGCGGTCGAAGTAGTGTCGATTTTTGACTAGGTAGGTATATAACAAAAACGCTATCCGATGTATTTCTAACTGCACACCCCCCTTTAAAAAAAAAAAAAAAAAAAACAAAATATAAACAATTTTCACTTTGTATCTAGGTATGCCATTTTAAAATGGCCATGTCTCGGTAGCCATGTCGAATTTCGAAATGCAAAGGGGCTTAAAAACTTGCACATTTGGAGTTTTAATTTACACACCAAAAGTTTTTATTTGCACACCTCTAATTAATTAATAAATCAATATTTAAAATTTTGGTAGAGAAAAGCTGGATAATAAAAATCATAAATATAACAAAGAAACCGCCAAACATTATAAATATCTATAACGTTTTGGTAGAGTCACTGGCTGTGACATGAGGGGTCGCAAGTTCAACTCCCACGTGAGACAGTTTTTTTTACTTTTAAATAATAATAAGTACCTATCTATATTTTATGTTGTTTTTAAATAAAAATATCAAGTTAAAGTAATGGGTGATTTTTTAAGATTTTTTCAAAGCCTTTAAGCAAAATACAATCATTATGTTCTACCTTTAAATTAAAAAAAAAAAATTTTAATTTATTTTTTTTGAAAGAGAAGTTTAAAAAAATACAAAATTCATACATATTTAAATAATAAAAAAATTCTAGATACCTACTAAAATATATACCTACCTATATTTTTTTTTTATAAAAAAAAAAATTTAATTTCGTATGTACCTACCTACATATATAGGTATTCTCAATAGCATCTATACCTATGTAGTTGAGCTGGAATGGACGGCCTTCAGGAATCAAAAGTGTTCGAAAACAGGCAAAAATTGTTGGTTTGTATATTTATTGAACTTGTTAATAAATAGATAGATAGATAAATAGAATCAACTAGGTACTTGCTTGTAGAGCATATTGTAATGAAGCATTACATATCTCCACCTAACAACAGCAAACAACCTACAACTATCTGCTTACAAATATGAAATTAATAAATAATTTCACAACCGAGCCACTGACAGCCACCACTGTTAATTCAGGCATATTTGGCACACACCCAAATCAGGGAATAAACCGGCCGCAACCAATAAGCAGGTGTCGATGCCAAGAAAGCCCGACACCGACTAGCAAAGATAAAACATTATACATTACCATAACCATCTTATCACAACAACACTACTAGTAGCTGTGGGGAAATAAAGAACAACCAACAGCACAACGCATACACATTATGAAACAGACTCACAACAACAACATGAATAGGTGTGGTGAATTCCGATCAAGAGAAGCATAACAAGTCGTACGAACCAAGCAGAGGACCACGAAAAGGGAACGATCAAAGCACATCGATGGTGAATTGTGATAGATTAAAGGTGGTGAAAAATAACCAAACCAATGCAGTACCAGATGATGGTTTGGTTATCATTTAAAAATGCCTTCCCCTGTAACCTGCAAACCCCTCATGAAATAACATGAATAGAGGTACTCCTAATTGCATAGAGCAAAGGTAGGGGAGTGACGGGCAAGGAAAGGAATGGAGAAGTTGTATGAAAAATTAAACTTTATATGGTTATAGTTGACATTTGCTTTTAACCAAATGGGTAACGAGAGGAAGCCATGCAACACACAAAAGATAGCTTAATACAGTTCAACTTTTAGTTATAAGCCCGTAATAGAGCCTAGTAAAGGTTCAGTAGTTTAAGTAGAATAAGCAAGTTGTGTTAAATTACTTTTTCAAAGACTTCCCCCCACCAGAGGTAAGGGGTCTCGATTAAGTAAAAACATATAACTTAAGCCGGTTAATAGCCGTTGATAAGCCGGTTAATAGCCGTTGATAAGCCGGTTAAAAGCCGTTGATAAACCGGTTAACAGCCGTTGATAAACCGGTTAATAGCCGTTGATAAGCCGGTTAACAGCCGTTGATAAACCGGTTAATAGCCGTTGATAAGCCGGTTAAAGGCCGTTGATAAACCGGTTAACAGCCGTTGATAAACCGGTTAATAGCCTTTGATAAGCCGGTTAACAGCCGTTGATAAACCGGTTAATAGCCGTTGATAAGCCGGTTAAAAGCCGTTGATAAGCCGGTTAAAAGCCGTCGATAAGCCGGTTAAAAGCCGTTGATAAGCCGGTTAAAAGCCGTTGATAAGCCGGTTAACAGCCGTTGATAAACCGGTTAATAGCCGTTGATAAACCGGTTAAAAGCCGTTGATAAGCCGGTTAATAACCGTTGATAAGCCGGTTTAAAGCCGTTGATAAGCCGGTTAACAGCCGTTGATAAACCGGTTAAAAGCCGTTGATAAGCCGGTTAATAGCCGTGGATAAGCCGGTTAATAACCGTTGATAAGCCGGTTTAAAAACCGTTGATAAGCCGGTTAACAGCCGTTGATAAACCGGTTAATAGCCGTTGATAAGCCGGTTAATAGCCGTTGATAAGCCGGTTAATAGCCGTTGATAAGCCGGTTAAAAGCCGTTGATAAGGCGGTCAAAAGCCGTCGATAAGCCGGTTAAAGACCATCGATAAACCATAGTAGACGAACCAGAGAAATCCAGATTGAAGACGAACAAGGAGAAACCTGCAAAGCCGTTATTCAACAGGAACCGAGCCGGACGACTAGGAGTCATCAGAAAAGAACCTTTATTTTAACTTTATAATTTAAGACTTAATGAATTAATATTAATATAGGAGTCTCAATAAAGAAAAGACCTTTCCACTAAAGTTTTTGTGTACCTCCTTTAGTTAAACCCTGGACCCGACGAGTATACCTCAGCCTTAGAAACCAAGGTACATCACAAATTGGCGCCCGAGCAGGGACTGTTTTAAGGTCCATTCCAGAAGAGTTAAACTCCTAACCGAACCGAATCCTGAAGATTGAGAAGCCAATCTTTACCGAACCGAAAACCTGAAGATTGAAAGCCAATCTTAACCGAACCGAATCCTGAAGATTGATAAAGCCAATCTTAACCGAACCGAAAACCTGAAGATTGAAAAGCCAATCTTAACCGAACCGAAAACCTGAAGATTGAAAAGCCAATCTTTACCGAACCGAAAACCTGAAGATTGAAAGCCAATCTTAACCGAACCGAATCCTGAAGATTGATAAAGCCAATCTTAACCGAACCGAAAACCTGAAGATTGAAAAGCCAATCTTAACCGAACCGAAAACCTGAAGATTGAAAAGCCAATCTTAACCGAACCGAATCCTGAAGATTGATAAGCCAATCTTAACCGAACCATACCGAAATTTTAGATCGATACAGATCCCAACCAAAGCAGAAACACTAACCCGAAATCGAAAGGACAGATAGGAAAATGTCAGAATCCGAAGAAAGTTTCGACGTCTCCGCCAGTTTAGGCAGCATGTACCTCCTTAAAAAGCAAGAGCTTGTAGAGCTCATGTCCCGCTGTAAACTCAGTACCGAAGGCACCGTAGCGGCACTAAGGGCACGATTCAGTGCCTATATCAAAGAATCAAGGATACGGAAATCAACCCAAAATCTTTGCGAGGAAATGGAGAAATGTACGAACGAAAGAGAATATCGGGAGGAACTCACTATTCCCACAGGCATAAACCCTGGAGGCACGGCGCAAGAGGTTGGTCCAACCGAAGTTGGAAAATCACCCCAGCCAGCGACTACGTACACGAATCATTACTACCCAGTACCTACCAGCCAAGCCCAGGGGTCTGCAATTTTTAAGAATACGATTACATACCCAAAGACCACTCCAGCGTACCCCTCCTCTGTATACTTGGCCATAGCAGAATACGATAAAATGACCAGAGACCCAGCTTATCGAGAATGGTATCACCCCACCCCCGATATTCAAAGCCAGGAATCTTGCGCGCCACCATGCTCAACTGTACCTCCACGACCGGAGCAAGGTCGAGGAGCAATAGATACGACTTCTTATCTACCAACAGGCCTACCCTCAGGTAAATTTACACTTAGTCGAGAGGCAGAAGTGATGAACGTGGTAAGGAAATGGGGACTTAGATTCGACTCCTCAGGGAATGCACTCGAGTTTATCAAACGCATTGAAGAACTCACCGAATGCTATAGAATCCAAACCCACGAAATGCTGCGCACCTTCCCCGAAATTTTTAAAGGCCCCGCATTGGAATGGTATCGTATCAATCGGGATAAATTTAGAACTTGGTCCGAATTTTACCACGCCTTTTTAGGATATTTCCTCCCTCCTCGATTTGTAAATAAACTAGAAGATGAGATATCGAAAAGAAGGCAAGGCCCACACGAGAGGGCTAGAGACTTCATTAGAGCGACTCAATACCTTATTCATCAACACCCATCGATGCGCATGGAGGACAACGTCGATAGAATTTACGATCGCCTTCGACCCGAATACCACTTATATATCCGCCGCCGAGACTTCCGGACCTTGGAGGAACTAATAAATCTGGCAACAGAGTATGAATGCATACAAAACGAAAACCGAAATTCTACATCAGCTAACTTTAGGTCGACACCCAGGGTCCAACAGCCGCGAAGACAAGAAGATAGAGACTACCGACATACCCCACCACCAGAACGATACGATCGCATGACTCACTGCTGGAACTGTAAGCAGAGGGGACACTCGAAGGCAAACTGTAGACGACCCTTTCGTTTATTCTGCTCGTTCTGTGGCGAAGATGGAAGGTTAACCAAAGACTGCCCCTGTCAGCCACGTCAGGTTTCAGCAATCAACACTCTGTCAACAACCAAATTAGTAGAAATAGTAGACGTTAGCCAAAAGGTCAGCCCCAACGTCGAAATAACCGAAAGCCCGCAGGAGAAGCAAGATAATAACACCACACAGCGCGAAAACCCTACACATTCGAATACAAACGAACAAACGAGTATAAACACAAAGGTAGAACAAAACGACGAACAAAACGACGAACAAAACGACGCAACCGAAATGTGGACCGACCCGCGATGTTTCTTGTCAATAAAACTGAATCACCAAACGATAAACGCCTTATTAGATACCGGAGCAACTCAATCATTCATTAATACTAAAACCAGAGATTTACTGCGAAGGCTCAAAACCCCGGTAAGATACCAACGGCATGCCGTACGTTTAGCCAATGATAGCCAGATAATTAGCCGTGAGCACTACACCGTCATCCTACAGATAGGGGACCAGTCAATACAAGGTGAAGTAACATACTTAAAACAGTTGCCACAAGAAGCAATCATAGGCATGGACGCACTCCGAAAAATGAACTGCTCTATAAAATTAAATGGGAAAGAACTAACCCTCGATAAACCACCTCCGACAAAAGAAAAACAAGATCAGCTATGTGCACTAGGAGGGACACCCTTGTCGCCGGAACAACAAAAACACCTGACCGAACTACTCGAACGGGAACTGCCGAAGTTCGAGCAACTCCCTAGCACCACGAACGCCGCCGTGCACCATATCAGTTTGAAAACTAATCAACCTTTTAGACAAAGATACTACCCGCGTAACCCAGCCATGCAGAAGATTATAGATGAAGAAGTAAACGAACTACTGCGAGACGGAAAGATTGAACCATCCAACAGCCCATATAGCTCACCGATAGTGTTAGTAAAAAAGAAGAATGGAACTTGGAGAGTATGCGTAGACTATCGGCAGCTTAACGAACTATCGATAATGGATGCGTACCCACTCCCGCAAATCTTTGCGATCCTCGACAAACTCAAGCAAGCCAACTACATATCAACAATTGATTTAAAACAAGGTTATTGGCAAATACCATTAGATCAAGAATCAAGACCCGCCACCGCGTTTACAGTCCCAGGACACGGATTATATCAATGGAAAGTATTACCGTGCGGACTGAATTCGTCAGCTGCGACTTTCAAAGAATGCTGGATTCCGTTTTGGGACCGGACATGGACCCGTACGCATTTGCCTACCTCGACGATATTATAATTATCAGCAAAACCTTCGATGAGCATCTCGTACACCTCCAAGAAGTGTTTAAGAGATTACAGAAGGCACACCTGAGAATCAACAAGGAAAAATGCGAATTTTGTAAATGCGAGTTAAAATATTTGGGCCACATAGTCAGCAACCAAGGCATCAGTACCGACCCAGACAAAATAAGAGCGGTACAAGAGTTGAATGAACCTAAAAATATACGCGAACTTCGACTTGTGTTGGGCATAGCCTCATGGTACCGAAGATTCATTAAGGATTTTTCCCTGATCGCCACACCTTTGACCAAACTACTTAAAAAGAATCAAAAATGGGAATGGAACTCCGAGCAAGAAAGGGCTTTCAAGGAACTAAAGATTAAGCTCACAGAAGCACCGGTATTAATGTGCCCCGATTTTTCCCTACCATTTACACTACAGACCGATGCAAGCCACTATGGATTAGGCGTAGTGTTATCACAAAACACCAAAGGAAAGGAAAAGGTGATCGCGTATGCCAGTAGGACATTGACGGATTTAGAAAAGAAATACTCTGTGACTGAAAAGGAATGCCTAGCTATCTTGTGGGGAATAAGAAAAATGAGGCCGTATCTAGAAGGCTACCATTTTACCGTAATCACCGACCACCATTCTTTGAAATGGTTACATTCGCTAGAGAACCCATCTGGACGATTAGCAGGATGGGCAATAGAGCTGCAACAATTCGATTTCGAAATACAATACCGGAAAGGCTGTATGAATGTAGTCGCAGATACCCTGTCCCGTGATCCCTTGCCGATTACTGATAGTGAATTACTGATACTCACCGAAGAGCAAGGAGAATGGACACACCGAAGACAACAGCAAGTAGCTAAAAATCCCGAGAAATACCCCGACTACCAGATACGAGACAACATTTTATACCGGAGATTCGTGGCGCACCCATTAGCCGACAAAAGCCACGAATGGAAAATATGCGTTCCATCAAAGGAAAGGACGCGAATACTAGAAGAAAACCACGACGAAGTTACAGCCGGCCACCTAGGAATTGCGAAAACCACATCAAGGATCATGCGTTTGTACCACTGGCCAGGGATGTTCAGAGACATCGCGAAATATATTAGTCACTGTCCCGTATGCAACAAATACAAAACAACACAACAAAAACCTAGCGGTCTGATGCACACGAAGATAGCAGAAAGGCCGTGGGAAACCGTATGCGCGGACTTTGTAGGTCCATTACCTAGATCTATGAAAGGCAACACAATGATGTTGGTCATGGTGGACAAATTTACCAAATGGGTAGTAGCCGTCCCACTACGAGCCGCTACTACCGCAAGTGTAATCAAAACTGTCAGGGAAAGGGTGATAAGCCAATTCGGGGTACCCAGGACTTTTGTAACCGACAACGGCGCGCAATTCATTAGCGGCCAGTTCAAGGCTTTCCTAAGCGAAATGGGAATTTCACACACCCTAACTGCGCCATACACTCCACAAGAAAACCCGACCGAACGAGTTAACCGAGTAATAAAAACAATGATAGCACAATATGTGCAAGAGAACCATAGATCATGGGACGAACATATTCCCGAACTACTATTCGCTATTAATACTAGTAAACACAATTCGACCGGTTTTACCCCGGCGTACCTTAACTTCGGAAGAGAATTAAGAATACCCCGAGAACCTGTACTTCCCAGTGAAAACCCTAACGCCGACCCCGAAGAAATATCCATAAGGAGAGAAAGAATGGAAGCCCTATACCAGTTGGTCACTGACAACCTACGAAGGGCAGCGGAGACTCAAGGGAAGTATTATAATCTGAGACGAAGGGAGTGGAAGCCTAGCATTGGAGAACATGTGTATAAGAAGGTTAGGTTCCCCTCGTCAGCAGCCAACCAATTTACCGAAAAATTGGCACCCCGTTACGATGGACCGTATGAGGTGATGAGATTTGACTCACCAGTAATTGTAAAGATGAGAAGAATAGAACCAAAGAGGGGGGGGCGGTCAAGCATCATACGAGCACACGTACGGGACCTTAAAGGGTATAAATTAGACAACCCAAGAGGCGACAAACTCATTTCCAGTTTAGTTTTAAAACAAGTCGACACGATGTCCAATCCCTGCGAGAGGAAGAGAACTCTACCCCAAAAGCCAGTAACTGGGATCAGAGCAGAATCCGAGGCCAGGCAGCCACGGGTATCATCGGCTATTCTAATAGCCCCAATACCACAGACACCAGCAACGCAAGTCGTCAGAGCAGGAGGGCGCACCGTCAGGAAGAAGATTCTAGCACCGAGCGGAGAGCAAGGAACAACCCCCGATCGCTCAGAGACCACGCACGCACCGAGGAGACCATGCCGGCGGAACGAGGTTAAATCAGTTAACACAGAGGCGAAAATCATCGACCTCACCAGCCCAGAGGAACCCCAGGATAGTAACTCCCCAGGAGGAGCATATTTCCTATCGGCGGCGATGGCACCGGCAATCAACCCAAACGATACACCAACCAAGGCGAAGTGTACCGCACCAGACGACCCATTTAGGGACATCATAATTCAACAGCACCGCCACTATAACCCCAGATTTCGCCGCCAGAAACTAGTGTTTCGGAGACGATGGGGTATAGTAACCGTCAGCATCAAGCGACCCGGGGAAGCCATCATGCAATTTGGAGATCGACGAAGGCATGTCACATTCCGACCAATTGCCACCGAGGGAAAATCAACAATCTGCAAGAATTAAAAAAAAAAAAAAAAAAAAAAAAAAAAAAAAATGTAATAAAAAAAAACCTGAATTAAAAACCAACAAATAGAACAATATGAATTAGAAACAATAAGAAAAACGAATTAAAAGAAAAATAAACATGAATAAAAAAAAAAAGAAGAAAAAAAAAAACCATGAATAAATAAAACAAAAAAAAAAAACACATGTATTAAGTTTGAATTATTTCTTCCAGGGACACGGCAGCCACCGTAGCGAAAGGGGGTAAGCATTTCCCGTAGGCATAGAGATAAACTAAATACACAATTAAACCTACGAAAGGAAATAAAGACGAGAAGGTTCTCGTCTCCGAAGAAGGGGTGGGATGTAATGAAGCATTACATATCTCCACCTAACAACAGCAAACAACCTACAACTATCTGCTTACAAATATGAAATTAATAAATAATTTCACAACCGAGCCACTGACAGCCACCACTGTTAATTCAGGCATATTTGGCACACACCCAAATCAGGGAATAAACCGGCCGCAACCAATAAGCAGGTGTCGATGCCAAGAAAGCCCGACACCGACTAGCAAAGATAAAACATTATACATTACCATAACCATCTTATCACAACAACACTACTAGTAGCTGTGGGGAAATAAAGAACAACCAACAGCACAACGCATACACATTATGAAACAGACTCACAACAACAACATGAATAGGTGTGGTGAATTCCGATCAAGAGAAGCATAACAAGTCGTACGAACCAAGCAGAGGACCACGAAAAGGGAACGATCAAAGCACATCGATGGTGAATTGTGATAGATTAAAGGTGGTGAAAAATAACCAAACCAATGCAGTACCAGATGATGGTTTGGTTATCATTTAAAAATGCCTTCCCCTGTAACCTGCAAACCCCTCATGAAATAACATGAATAGAGGTACTCCTAATTGCATAGAGCAAAGGTAGGGGAGTGACGGGCAAGGAAAGGAATGGAGAAGTTGTATGAAAAATTAAACTTTATATGGTTATAGTTGACATTTGCTTTTAACCAAATGGGTAACGAGAGGAAGCCATGCAACACACAAAAGATAGCTTAATACAGTTCAACTTTTAGTTATAAGCCCGTAATAGAGCCTAGTAAAGGTTCAGTAGTTTAAGTAGAATAAGCAAGTTGTGTTAAATTACTTTTTCAAACACTTCCCCCCACCAGAGGTAAGGGGTCTCGATTAAGTAAAAACATATAACTTAAGCCGGTTAATAGCCGTTGATAAGCCGGTTAATAGCCGTTGATAAGCCGGTTAAAAGCCGTTGATAAACCGGTTAACAGCCGTTGATAAACCGGTTAATAGCCGTTGATAAGCCGGTTAACAGCCGTTGATAAACCGGTTAATAGCCGTTGATAAGCCGGTTAAAGGCCGTTGATAAACCGGTTAACAGCCGTTGATAAACCGGTTAATAGCCTTTGATAAGCCGGTTAACAGCCGTTGATAAACCGGTTAATAGCCGTTGATAAGCCGGTTAAAAGCCGTTGATAAGCCGGTTAAAAGCCGTCGATAAGCCGGTTAAAAGCCGTTGATAAGCCGGTTAAAAGCCGTTGATAAGCCGGTTAACAGCCGTTGATAAACCGGTTAATAGCCGTTGATAAACCGGTTAAAAGCCGTTGATAAGCCGGTTAATAACCGTTGATAAGCCGGTTTAAAGCCGTTGATAAGCCGGTTAACAGCCGTTGATAAACCGGTTAAAAGCCGTTGATAAGCCGGTTAATAGCCGTGGATAAGCCGGTTAATAACCGTTGATAAGCCGGTTTAAAAACCGTTGATAAGCCGGTTAACAGCCGTTGATAAACCGGTTAATAGCCGTTGATAAGCCGGTTAATAGCCGTTGATAAGCCGGTTAATAGCCGTTGATAAGCCGGTTAAAAGCCGTTGATAAGGCGGTCAAAAGCCGTCGATAAGCCGGTTAAAGACCATCGATAAACCATAGTAGACGAACCAGAGAAATCCAGATTGAAGACTAACAAGGAGAAACCTGCAAAGCCGTTATTCAACAGGAACCGAGCCGGACGACTAGGAGTCATCAGAAAAGAACCTTTATTTTAACTTTATAATTTAAGACTTAATGAATTAATATTAATATAGGAGTCTCAATAAAGAAAAGACCTTTCCACTAAAGTTTTTGTGTACCTCCTTTAGTTAAACCCTGGACCCGACGAGTATACCTCAGCCTTAGAAACCAAGGTACATCACAATATACAGTAACGTATGGTTTATCAAAATAATCGTTACTTTATTTACTTGTGCATAAGAGAAGAAACAAATCAACGCACATTTAAGTGTCTGAACTAAAGATTTTTTAATATACCTACTGTAGATGAGCATTGTGAATCTGTGGTTTTATCCGCAGAACGTTAAATGCGAAAATCAATCATTTTTCACCAAAGTCTTACAATTAGTCAGTAAAATCCATCATCTCTTATGATTTTAAGCTTCTACTAAGTCCATTCCTTAAAAAGATAAAATTCAAATATACCTGTGTATACCTATACTTAAGATTCGGATGTAGGTACACGGATGATAAATAGGTTTATTAAGAGTTCGGATTTTTGTTTGGCGTGTAATTACTACATACAGGGATTCTGTGTACTTATCTGTTGTTTTACAAATGCACGTACAGAATCGTTGGCTCTCCTGTTCTCCCCCAAACCTATTTTTTCCTTATAGCTTTGATACAATATTACAAACTTTATTAACTTCGTTGAAAGTAAAATACTATAGGTAAGTATATTAAATTAAATTGTAATTGAACCAAATTCTGTAAAAAAAAAACATAAATTGTAGATATATATACCTAGACTCCTACATACCTACCTATAAGTTGAAATTGCTCATTTTTCTCTTCTGTATAAGAAGAGTTTATTTTTGAAACAGACACTTAGAAAATATCCACAAATTTTAACTTCAAAAAATCTACTTTTAATGGAACAAAATAGAGAAACATATTTATTCTTATAAATTTATTTTTCTTTCCAAAGATAAGTATGTAAGTAAGTACTCAATTATAAAGGATGGGGTGAAGATTCCTATACTGTTTTAAATTTATAGGTAGATAGGTACTTTCCCATTTTTTAACCAGGGCGACGCCAGCGGTCGAAGTAGTGTCGATTTTTGACTAGGTAGGTATATAACAAAAATGCTATCCGATGTATTTCTAACTGCACACCCCCCTTTAAAAAAAAAAAAAAAAAAACAAAATATAAACAATTTTCACTTTGTATCTAGGTATGCCATTTTAAAATGGCCATGTCTCGGTAGCCATGTCGAATTTCGAAATGCAAAGGGGCTTAAAAACTTGCACATTTGGAGTTTTAATTTACACACCAAAAGTTTTTATTTGCACACCTCTAATTAATTAATAAATCAATATTTAAAATTTTGGTAGAGAAAAGCTGGATAATAAAAATCATAAATATAACAAAGAAACCGCCAAACATTATAAATATCTATAACGTTTTGGTAGAGTCACTGGCTGTGACATGAGGGGTCGCAAGTTCAACTCCCACGTGAGACAGTTTTTTTTACTTTTAAATAATAATAAGTACCTATCTATATTTTATGTTGTTTTTAAATAAAAATATCAAGTTAAAGTAATGGGTGATTTTTTAAGATTTTTTCAAAGCCTTTAAGCAAAATACAATCATTATGTTCTACCTTTAAATTAAAAAAAAAAAATTTTAATTTATTTTTTTTGAAAGAGAAGTTTAAAAAAATACAAAATTCATACATATTTAAATAATAAAAAAATTCTAGATACCTACTAAAATATATACCTACCTATATTTTTTTTTTATAAAAAAAAAATTTTATTTCGTATGTACCTACCTACATATATAGGTATTCTCAATAGCATCTATACCTATGTAGTTGAGCTGGAATGGACGGCCTTCAGGAATCAAAAGTGTTCGAAAACAGGCAAAAATTGTTGGTTTGTATATTTATTGAATTTGTTAATAAATAGATAGATAGATAAATAGAATCAACTAGGTACTTGCTTGTAGAGCATATACAGTAACGTATGGTTTATCAAAATAATCGTTACTTTATTTACTTGTGCATAAGAGAAGAAACAAATCAACGCACATTTAAGTGTCTGAACTAAAGATTTTTTAATATACCTACTGTAGATGAGCATTGTGATTCTGTGGTTTTATCCGCAGAACGTTAAATGCGAAAATCAATCATTTTTCACCAAAGTCTTACAATTAGTCAGTAAAATCCATCATCTCTTATGATTTTAAGCTTCTACTAAGTCCATTCCTTAAAAAGATAAAATTCAAATATACCTGTGTATACCTATACTTAAGATTCGGATGTAGGTACACGGATGATAAATAGGTTTATTAAGAGTTCGGATTTTTGTTTGGCGTGTAATTACTACATACAGGGATTCTGTGTACTTATCTGTTGTTTTACAAATGCACGTACAGAATCGTTGGCTCTCCTGTTCTCCCCCAAACCTATTTTTTCCTTATAGCTTTGATACAATATTACAAACTTTATTAACTTCGTTGAAAGTAAAATACTATAGGTAAGTATATTAAATTAAATTGTAATTGAACCAAATTCTGTAAAAAAAACATAAATTGTAGATATATATACCTAGACTCCTACATACCTACCTATAAGTTGAAATTGCTCATTTTTCTCTTCTGTATAAGAAGAGTTTATTTTTGAAACAGACACTTAGAAAATATCCACAAATTTTAACTTCAAAAAATCTACTTTTAATGGAACAAAATAGAGAAACATATTTATTCTTATAAATTTATTTTTCTTTCCAAAGATAAGTATGTAAGTAAGTACTCAATTATAAAGGATGGGGTGAAGATTCCTATACTGTTTTAAATTTATAGGTAGATAGGTACTTTCCCATTTTTTAACCAGGGCGACGCCAGCGGTCGAAGTAGTGTCGATTTTTGACTAGGTAGGTATATAACAAAAATGCTATCCGATGTATTTCTAACTGCACACCCCCCTTTAAAAAAAAAAAAAAAAAAACAAAATATAAACAATTTTCACTTTGTATCTAGGTATGCCATTTTAAAATGGCCATGTCTCGGTAGCCATGTCGAATTTCGAAATGCAAAGGGGCTTAAAAACTTGCACATTTGGAGTTTTAATTTACACACCAAAAGTTTTTATTTGCACACCTCTAATTAATTAATAAATCAATATTTAAAATTTTGGTAGAGAAAAGCTGGATAATAAAAATCATAAATATAACAAAGAAACCGCCAAACATTATAAATATCTATAACGTTTTGGTAGAGTCACTGGCTGTGACATGAGGGGTCGCAAGTTCAACTCCCACGTGAGACAGTTTTTTTTACTTTTAAATAATAATAAGTACCTATCTATATTTTATGTTGTTTTTAAATAAAAATATCAAGTTAAAGTAATGGGTGATTTTTTAAGAGGTTTAGAACTTTTTTAAAAAAAAAAACACAAAAAATTCGAAAAAATGAATGAAATATTTATTTGAATCGATAGTTTGAACCTTGCAATTTAATGTTTAAAGATAATTTCATGCAAATGTTGACCGCGGCTGCGTCTCAGGTAGCCCATCCGCTGAGTCTAATTTTGGCATACTCTTTCACACATATCGGCCGGTATCTCACGAATGAATGCATGGATATTGGCTTCCAGTGCGTCAATCGAAGCGGGCTTGTCCCTTTAGACATTAGCCTTGACATACCCCCACAAAAAATAATCTAATGGTGTCAAATCGCACGATCTAGGCGGCCAATTGACCGGCCCGAAACGTGAAATTAACTGTTCACCAAACTCGCCTCGCAATTGCGCCATTGTTTCCCGTGCTGTGTGGCATGTGGTACCGTCTTGTTGAAACCACATATCATGCAAGTCAAGAACTTCCATTTCGGGCAAAAAAAAGTTTGTTATCATCGCTCGGTAGCGTTCACCATTGACAGTAACGCTGCGATTCGCATCATCTTTGAAGAAATATGGCCCAATAATGCCGCCGGCCCATAAACCGCACCAAACAGTGGCTTTTTCGGGATGCATTGGTAGCTGTTGCAATTCTTCTGGCTGATCTTCACTCCAAATGCGGCAATTTTGCTTATTTACGTACCCATTCAACCAAAAATGAGCCTCATCGCTGAACACAATTTTTCGATAAAAAAGCGGATCCTCGGCCAGCTTTCCAAGAGCCCATTCACAAAAAATTCGGCGTTGTGGTAGGTCGGCTGGCTTTAGTTCTTGCACCAGCTGTATCTTAAAAGGCTTTACGCCCAAATCCTTCCGCAAAATTTTCCACGTAGTGCTGTAACAAAGGCCTAACTGCTGGGAACGGCGCCGAATCGACATTTCGCGGTCTTCTGTCACACTAGCTGATACGGCCGCAATATTTTCTTCACTACGCACAGTACGTAAACGTGTTGGTGGTTTAATGTCCAACAAAGTAAATTTGGTGCGAAATTTGGTCACAATCTTCCGAATAGACTGATCAGAAGGTCGAGAATGCCGATCATAAAATGGAAGCAGCGCGCGATGAACATTTCGAACCGAGCACGAATTTTGATAGTAAAATTCAATAATTTGCAAGCGTTGTTCATTTGTAAGACGATCCATGGTTAAATTGCAAACCAAACTGAAGCTGTTTGACAGTGACACAAGGTACTAAACACACGTCAGCTGTTAAAACCAGTGTTGCCAAAACCAAACCAGCTAAAAAATCACCCTTTACTTGAAACTGAACATTTCGTTAACATGATTTAATTGAATTGACTGAATTATTTAAAACAACAAACAAAAACAAATTTTCGATGCCTCACTAAAATAGAAATATTTCACAAACCGAAAAGAATTAAGGACTGTTTTTAATTTCTAAAAATGGTTTTATTTTTCTGTTTTTCGCAATTCGTAGTTTTTGCAATCTGGTGCTTCTTAATATGCAGATACATAAGAAGTTCCCACAAAAATAATAAAGAAATAAATGTATTTTTACTTGCGATATATGCATAGGTAGGTACTATATGGCAAGTAATGGATTCGTATACAAAAAATCGAACTCGAGATATTGATCATACTTCATACTTCATACTTGACATTAAGATTATACCTAGCAAAGTCGAAAAAAATGGGTCTCGCAATTCTGTCGCTCTGTCTGTCCTTATTGCAGCCTGAACGAGTAGGTCGATTTTCTTTAAACATTCTGGGTTTTTTTTGGGCACACCCCACACATTTTTTTCATTTTTTGTTAACCTTAAATAACGGTATCTGCCGTAAATCTTTTTTAGCAAATAATATAAATCTCATTTCTTTAAAAAACATGCCCACAACTAAAGAAAAACTCAGTAATTTTTTACAATTTTTTTTACCATAATGAAAAATGCAATAGTTACAAAAATAAAGCAAAAAAGATCCTTTATACACATGAAGTTATAACAAAGTCAAAACCCTCATATTTTGAGTTATGACTTTGTTCTTTTTAATTAACGACATGTAGGTACATATATTTATACGTAACTAGGTACCTACCTATTATTGTTATCGACAAATAAAACTGAAAGGCAGAAGAGTTCTTTGAAATAGTAGGTATGTGCCTTTTACCTACCTACATACATATACCTAAGCTTATAAGTAATCGTTTCTTTTAAACTTGCATAGCATAGATATAGGTAGGTAGGTACCCAATTATCCATACCTACCTACCTAATTTTTTTTTTTAATTTTATAATATTTAAATACAAAGTATGAATCATACTTTAAGGCGTTAAAACATTTTATTTTTATTTTTGTATGGGTTAAAATCAAAAATCATTATTATTTTGATGCCAATAAAGTACCTAATTAAAAACTAAATAAAACTAGTAGTTTAGTTAGGTCGTATCTTCTTCTAGCCAAAAAAAAAATTATTGTGACCAAATTTTCTACATAATATGTAGGTATGTACATACAATTACATTTATTATTTTAATGATTGAACTTATCTATAGGAAGGTAGGGTAGGTACCTGCCATTAGTCATGGTTTGAAAAGTTGGGCCAAAATAAACATTTTGTGCTAGAAATAATATTAAATGTAATTTATACCTAGTCATAAATAGGTTTCCACACTTTATTTTGACATCAAATCAAACTTTGATTTATCTTTTTAAACATTTCAAAATTATCAAATAAAATTTAAAATATGTAGGTATAGACACATAATATGTGTAAGTAAAAGTAACCAATAACGTGTTCCTGTTCGTTGTGGTCCGTCCTCCTTCCTTATACCCCATTTTAAATGTCAATCTCCGCTCTAGTTTGAAATAGTTAAATATCGTTTGAACTTGGATGTTGTAATCAATGCGAACAATGAGGTCGTTTTACAAATTGTTTTGTATTAAAAGGTATTCATTTTACACAGAGTTTTAGTACTTATATGTCCTTTAAGCGATACCACTGACAACAAAACAAGTTTGAAGAGAGGACAAAATGGCCGATCATACAGAATTATGAGAGAGAAATGTGATTCAACGCGCGTCACTCAACTATGATTCATGTGCTCTTTCTTACAAAATGAACGAGAACGGACAATAAAAAATGTCTGTATCCTATATAAGTTCTATAAGGAAGTGCATGTAGCTTTGTAGTGGAGTTATGGTCTATTATTCTCTTGGAATGAAAAAGACTTATAAAGTCTTGAAAGAGAATTACTATATAACTTTTTTTTTCTGTTAGGCCCAAAAGGGATTGTAGTTGTTGCATTTACGTGTGACTTCTTAGCTTTGATATGGCTTTTCACTCAATTCAAAACTATATTTGCCAAACACACGCCTATTGAAGGCCTGCGTTCCTTCATATGGATATGGATATGTACCTTTATAACTAGGTATCTAGCTACCAACCGAATTAAAGAAGTTTCCTTATTCTTACTTACATATCTATGAATGTACCAACATTTTAAACATATAAGTAGGTACCTACATGCAAAGGCATGCCCACTAAAGATACCTTTATGACGTAGGTAGGAAGGTATTGCCTAGTTTACTAGGTATATATTACATTGGTAGATATACTAGGTACATAGTTACTTACTTATTTTGGGTCAGCTTTCCATTACGAGGAACAATTATTTTGTTCATTGTTGAAGTGTACCTATAAATAAGTATATCATATAATCAAGAAAATTTTTTTTGCGCGGGAATTGTTATTAACAAAGTTATAAACAATTAGCGTTTGCACCGTAGGTTCATGAAAACTACCTAATTTACTGAATACCTTGGTATACCTATCTATTCATTGCAAAATGGTTATTTTGGCGTTTTCTTGTAAAACAATATCCAGTGCGTCGAAGTCAATGGTAAAGGCGATAAATAGTTAAACCAACTAACAATTTTAATGAATTATAAAAGTAGATAGGTATATGTAATTGACTGGATAAAAATAAAAACCAAAAAGCATTAGCTGAAGCAAATGTGCATTACCTTAAAGTATACAACACTTCATGATTGTGTCAGAAAAAGTATTTTTTTGTTGCGTCAGTTGGTTTATATCAAGTTATTTGTAGATAATAAACTGTAATGTTGTAGGTGGCCGGCTTCGCAGGTTCGTCAGTAGGTTTGGTATCAGTTTTTTTTTGTAATAAACAGTATACGGCAGGTGGCCCGCTTCGCAAACTTTTCAACTAATAACTTCAATGAAATTTGAATCTTATCGTACTAGTAAATTTTAATCGCAACGGTTTTTCGGACATAATGATATCAAAAGAGTTGCATGTATTTAGGAAAACAGCATTGAACCCATTTTTTTATATTTTTTAGGTAGTTTTATAGGAAGGGACAATTCAAACTTTAATTGTTTATAACTTTGTTAAGAATAGTTTCCACGCTGAATAATTATTACTTTCGTGTTTTTTGGATCAGCTGACATAGCTATGTGGCGAACTAAGAATCAAAATGGACCTGGGTTAATTAGGTAGGCATATACATATAGGTATACCTGCCTATGTACATGTAGGTATAGGTAGGTACATATACATAGACACAAATTTTAAAATTTAATAAACTGCTGCCAGCATACCTATTATCCTTGTCCAAAAAAATATGCATTTAAGAAGGTAGGTACCTACCTATACTTAAACTAACTCTGGGAGAAAAAGTTTAAATTCAACCGGATTAAGTTTAAATCCAATTGGATTTATGTATACCAACCTGAATTGCAATTTAGAATTACGACAATGGATTCAAGGGAAGACCGTGTATGGATTGGATTAAATTTTCGATTAAATTTTATCCAAAATTGAATTTTGAAATTTATATACATACCTACTTACGTAGGTACCTAAGTATATATCAAAAATTATTATTATTATTATCATTAGATACTATCTATTATTAACGCGGTTTTAATTCAATTCACACACGGCCTAGATGTTGATCACTCAAAAAAATATTTCGTAAAATTGCTACGAAATTCTTTCGTAAATCTGTTTTTCGTTATACGAAATTTTGTGAATTGAACAAATCTTTATATGCTTACGGTTCTATCTATTATCTTTTCTAAAAGTTTTATAAAATTACAAAAATTTGGTTAAAAGTGACACATTAGATATTTCGTAATAAAAGTAAATATTTTGCCAAACTTTTAAAAGTATTCGTTGTTTGTTGTACCCAATTTTCATGTTCCTATACTTATATATGTCCCATAAAAATTTTTTGTAAAACTATCGTTTTATTTTTGTTTATAATATCTACGTGCTCTGACGCGAATGTATTCACTTGGGCATATCTATCATATCTATGCCAACTCAATTTTTACAAATTATTGTGTGAAAAAAACAAATATTTTGTAAAATTATTGAAGTTATGGTTAAAAGTGAGTAGGCGAATTCCTCCAGCTTACATGTGTACAAACATAATATGCATATATTATATTATATGCATGTAGGTTGTATAGGATGTAGGTATCCTGTCGTTCTTACAAAATATTTCGTATATGCATAGGTTGAAGAGTAGAAAAACAAAAATTTCGTTAGTTTAAAAATTTTGAAAAAAAACGTGTCAGGTTTCCAGTAGGCATAAACGCGAAAAAAGAAATTGTTTCAATTGTTGTAAAATAACGCATAAGACAAGAAAAATATTTTTTTTCCACGGAAATTGACAATAACAAAGTTATAAACAATTAAAGTTTGCACCGTACGCTCAGTGAAACTAATTAATTTACTGAATATGTGCATTGCAAAATGGTTATTTTGGTGTATTCTTGTAAAATAATATCCAGTGTGTCAAAATCAATTATAAAACTCGATAAAAAGTTAGACCAATAAACAATTTTAATGAATTAAAAGTAGCTATTTGTAATTAGATATTTACCTACTTGACTGACTAAAAATAATAACCAAAAAGCATTAACTAAAGCAAATGTGCTGTTCTCCTAAAAGCATAAAACATTTCTGATATAATTGTGTCAGAAAAAAATTTTTCTTGTCGTCAGTTGGTTTGGTAACAAGTTTCTTGAACAATTTGAATCTTACCCTGCTAGTTAATTTTAATCGCAACGGTTAAAGAATATCAAAAGAGTTGCATACATTTAGGAAAACAATATTGAACACATTTTAAATATTTGTTTGGTCTAGGTGAGTATAGTTTCATAGGAAGGAACTATACAAACTGCAATTGCTTATAACTTTGTCAATAAGAGTTTCCGTGCAATATAATTATTATTTTTTTTTGTAGCTCAGCTGCCACCTAAAAAACATTATTTCATAATTGTTTGTATATACTGTAATGTTCTACCTAGGTTCGATAATAAAACTTATTTCCTTTAAATAATAATTTCCACGTATTTACTATTCAGAATAAACACACTTTATTTCAGTTCAAATCGTTTTTATTATTCTTCAATCTCAATAGTATGCAATCTAAAGTTCACTTCCGGATACACTTTTACTTCTTACTTTACGTTATCACATTCAAAATTAAACTGTGTCTACTCGCTCGAAAACCTCTCCTTATATAGGGAAGTAAATAGTTCTAGTCTTCACTAGTAACCACTGGAATATTCGAGAATATCTCCTTCTGGAAGTTTCCTTTCCAGTCGCTGACAGATGGAACATTGGAATTGATACTCAGCTGAATCACAAGATGGCACTGTGAACGGTTGAAGGTTTGATGTTTAGTTTTCCCGAGAGATGGCGCTGCAAACAGTTAGAGGATTTTCTCTTGTTTCAAATTCAAAGTAGTTGGGTAATTATTAAATCGTTACATTGCCCCCCTCTTAGGATTGATCGTCCCGAACAATTCCATCACTACTTTCACCATTATAACGATATAAACGGTCACAATGAACTACTTTTAATTTGCCTCTCACCCCTCTCCGTATACGGTAAACCACATCATTAATTCTTTTCACAACAGTGTAAGGGCCTTCTCAGTTTTGTTGAAGTTTTGGTGACAGCCCCTTTTGTCGATGGGGATTATAAAACCACACAAGGTCTCCTCCTTGAAATCCTGTCGATGTTGCTCGTGCGTCATATCGTGTTTTCATCCGGTCACTGCATGTTTTTATGTTTGTCCTTGTTCGTTGGTGAATGTCATTAAGTCTTTCTTTCAGGTTATCCACACTGTCGATCTTTGATATCGCGGGCGCAGATGGACATGGCCCAATTACTTTTGCTTTCTTGACCTTACTTTTGTCTGGTTTAATGTTCAATGTCCGTACAGGCACCATGTTGTTCTTTGGTGCCACAAGAGTCTCGGTGTCTGGTTCCGCCATAAGGTTTCGATGAATACCCAAATCAACGTTTATTTTTGTTTAACCCAACTCTGCTGAAGAAGGAGCCAAGCACATGCTTTCTTTGATGGCAGTTCTTAGTGTTGATGTTTTTTCGTCTCCGTAAACCATTGAAATGTCTACATTTTGGTACTTAAGAACTTGCTTACCGAAATCCAGGATTACTCCATGCTCTTTCATAAAATCAATTCCAATGATGCACTCGTCACATATGTCTGCTACCAGAAACACGTGTGTAAACTCCAGCTTTGCCAAGCGAATAAGAAGACGAACTTCTCCATATACTTTTGCTGCTTCTCCAGTTGCCATTTTCAGACGATAGCTATTGGTGTTATGCAGCCATGTGGTCTTGACCAATTCTCTTCGTACAATAGAGGCAGTGGCACCAGTGTCAATTGTAGCCACGTGTTTCTTGTTGTTTAAGAACGCCTCCACTGTCAGACTTTTGTTATCTCTTTTAGCTTGCGAGACTTGGATGGTGGTTCTGAGGCCATTGATATCAGAATCCACCTTCTGCGCCTCGAAGTTGGTTCTTACTCGTTTCCCAACTGAGACACATGTCGAACACCACTGTTGTCGTCCTCGAGTATTATTTCTGCTCCCACAGTGTTGACATGCAGCTCTTCTCGGTGGCAGTCTGCACTGGCGCTGGAGGTGTCCGGTCTTGTTACAGTTCCAGCAACGAACTGGTCCGTCTCGCCTGCTTCTTTGGAATGCGATTCTCTAACAAAAGCATTCTTCAACTTCCACTTCTTTTACTCGATGAACTCTTTGAGAAGCCTGTTCTGCTGCTTCCATAGTCAAAGCGAATGCTAATGCCTCCGGAAGCGTCCGTTTTCCAGCAGTTCGGATTGCTCGCTGTAGGTTGATGTCGGATACAGCACGGACAAAGGCTTCTGTTGCTAATTGACTTGTAATTTCGTCTCCTGCAGTTGGATATGCCAAATGGGCAAGCCTTTCGATATCTGCTTGCAATTGCTGCAGACTCTCTCCTCTTTTCTGAACTCTAGTATTGAGTTGGACGCGGAAGACTTCTTGCATATGGCCATCTCCAAAACGTTTGTCGATAGCCTGAACAAGAGCACTGAAGTTGCCATTCTTGTCTCCTGGTATGGTTTGCAATAGTTCAGCAGCAGATCCTCTAAGGGCAAGCGTCAGAGCTATATATTTGTCTTCGTCATCCCAGCCATTTGTAGCTGCGGCTGCCTCAAACTGCTTCTTGTAAATCGACCAAGAAGTTTGTCCATCAAAGGTTGGTGGATGCATTTCCTTTCGCTTTGGAAAGTCGCCAGAACTTTCTCGAACCTTCATTTTTCTTACATCATTTAATTCATTAGCAATGCTCTGAATTTTATTTTCAAACTTTTCTTGAACTTCTTGAACTTTCTCGAGCATTGCGTCTACTTTAGAAAATTGTTTTTCGACACCCTCAACACGTTCGTTAAGAGTAACGAATTTGTTTTCAAATGCATCTAGCTTACCTTCGATAAGGTTTTTCTGTTCTTCTAGAAGGTTCTTTTGCTCGTTGCGTTGTTCTTCAAATCTATCGAGAAGATTCTTTTGTTCATTCTTTTGCTCGTTGCGTTGTTCTTCGAGAAGATTCTTTTGCTCACTGCGTTGTTCATCAAATCTTTCCAGAAGATTCTTTTGTTCATTGCGTTGTTCTTCGCGCAAATTCTTTTGTTCTTTTCTTTGCTCTTCAAACTGAGCAAGCAACATAGTCATGATATTACTCATGTCTAAGCTAGGACTTACTTGTTCTTCGGCCATTTCAATCTCAAAGAGAAACGTGTCTGGGTTTTCTCCGTGTTGTCTTAACTCTTCTTGCAGACGAATAATGAGGTAATTTTTCGTTCCAGCAGTAGGAAGGCCTCTTTTGTTCAGTTCTGCTTTTAGTTCAACACAATTCAATTCATTCACTATCTTACCCATTGTCTCTTTTTGCACAAAACACTTCGTAATAATAGCAAAAACACTATCACTGTTTTTATTGTTATTTTTCAAACACTTTTCACCATAAATATCTGAATGCACAGATGAAATAAGTTTTATTCCACTTTTCTGACACCAATGTAATGTTCTACCTAGGTTCGATAATAAAACTTATTTCCTTTAAATAATAATTTCCACGTATTTACTATTCAGAATAAACACACTTTATTTCAGTTCAAATCGTTTTTATTATTCTTCAATCTCAATAGTATGCAATCTAAAATTCACTTCCGGATACACTTTTACTTCTTACTTTACGTTATCACATTCAAAATTAAACTGTGTCTACTGGCTCGAAAACCTCTCCTTATATAGGGAAGTAAATAGTTCTAGTCTTCACTAGTAACCACTGGAATATTCGAGAATATCTCCTTCTGGAAGTTTCCTTTCCAGTCGCTGACAGATGGAACATTGGAATTGATACTCAGCTGAATCACAAGATGGCACTATGAACGGTTGAAGGTTTGATGTTTAGTTTTCCCGAGAGATGGCGCTGCGAACAGTTAGAGGATTTTCTCTTGTTTCAAATTCAAAGTAGTTGGGTAATTATTAAATCGTTACAATACATAATGGGAACCTGAGCCAAAAAATCATATTGTATAGCTATAGGCGCTTTTATAACGAACCAGGAAAGGAATATCGCAAAAAATTAACTCAAATGTCCCGGAGGCGGTGATACCTAATTTTACTTATATAGTTTGCTTCTTTTAGTCTTTATAATTCTGGTAAAAAAATGTCCGATCTGTCATGTATATTACCTACCTATAAATTGTCATTGTCCTCTATCTTTTCTCCATTTAACTCTTCGATCCCTATTATAAACTTAAATCAATAAGGTATAATACAGGAGTAGGTATTTATAGGTATATGTATCTATACCTATTCGACTTTCTTGGAAATTTATAAAAAAAATGCAGTAACCATCACATACCTACCTACCTATCTTTCTATCAACCAAAAAGTAAACTTAACTTTTCCATGACGATTAACTTTTCAGAGTTAAATTTTTCACTGTAGGTATACTTACTTAATCGATATTAGTAGGTATTCAGATATACCTACCTATATAGGTTTGTATTAGAGCCCCCTTACACAGATAATTAAAAACATAGATACCTACACGTGTTTTTATAATATAGGTAGGTATCTACCTATCAGGATTTGAATTTTGATTTCTTGTATTTCGTGTATCAGTACATCCGTGCATCCGGTGTATAAGTAGAACCGTGTATTTTAAAAATCTGTGTTTATTTTAAATCATCCAGGAACGGAAATTTAAAATTTAAAAATTGGTATAACAATGTCTTATTCCAAATTTTGAATGGGTAGGTAGAAATTGAGTAGGTTACCTATACCTAGCTTTTATTATATTTTTGTTAGTATTATTCTATGTCTTTGTCTTTATCATTGCCCATTGGTGCATGCTTGTTACTTCTGAACGACTAAACTGATTGAGATCAAATTCACACAAACATATTTTTTCAAGTCGATGGTTCATATAAATGTCTGTCCGGCTACAGCCTTAAAGGAATGGGTCGGTTTTCTTTAAACTTGGTATCTAGCCAGCTTGGGACATTTCCCCGAAACATTTTGTTCATTTTTGTTGTACGTTTCGTACAATTTTTTGGGCTAAAACAAAATTTTTTTTTTTCTAAAATCGGCTCCAATTCAGTAAAATTTAAATTTAAAAAAAAAACTAAGCCGATTTTTATGAAGCTTTGTTAGCAAGAAGTCTTATCTTATATCATATATTGAAAATCGTAACCAAAACGCTGGTAGGTACAATGCTTTTTTTAGTCATTTTCTATAGGTAGGTATGCCTATAGATATGGCTATGACTCTGGGTTATGGATGTTTTGTTTCTTAAAAGACTTAAACATCTTTTTTTGCCATTTTTGTCGCTACACAAAGAAAAATATTTAAAAGTGAAGACAACCAGGTATTTCAGCTAGTTGGGTACCTACCTACCTACCTATCAACTTATGTATTTTATTTTATTTGTTGTCTGTTTTGGTAAAGAAAAACTAACATAACCACATTTTCAGGTAAGAGACAGTTTCTTTTAGATTACCTATGTTACAAAATCAATCCATGTAGGTATAGCCACTCAAAAAAAATATTAGGTACCTACCTAATTGATAAATTTAATAATTTTAAATTGTAACTTATCCCGCACAACGATAAGTTAGAAAAACTAATTGTTCATCAAAAAACAAAATCAATAACAACCATCGCCTTAGGTTTCTAAACAAAGCCATTAAAAAGATAAAAATCAAAAAGAAATACCTACCTAAGTACTTGTAATTAAAATCCGTATACAAGGATAATAAGCAAATAAATACACGTGTTTTAAGAGTACCTACGGATTTTAATTTACGTGTAAGTAATTACACGGCTTCCGTGTATCCGTGTCTTAGAAATACACGTAGGTACATAATCGTAGACTCTAGCATGTATGTAGGGACATCGTACATAGGTATCTACCAGTAACAGGCTCTCAGTTTTGTTTTCCAAAATTCCAACTTTGTTTATATAGGTACATTCCTAGGGGTTGGGTATTACTTATCATGGAATAAGTGATCATGAACCAACTTGTCATAGCCAACTGAACATGGTCGCAGGTGAGCATGGGACCATTGGACATAGTAAATCTCATCATAGCCACAGGATTCATTTCCAGAATGAATTTTGTATAATAGCATGGTTTGGTTAACTTTGCCTATAGATGTATAGATATAATGAATGAAATAAGGGAGGGTGAACCAATTTGTTTGGCTTAGCGTGAGGCTGGCTGAGGGCTGGTACAACAGAGAAAGAGTATAGAAAGCTGCCCGCATGTGACGAGTGCTGGTGAAGGAAAAAAAAAAAAACAATTAAGTTTTTGGTAGGTTCTTATTCTATAATATGGGGATAGTGTTTAATGCGAAAACTGAGGTTGTATGGGCTTTTCGATATATTTTCTTTTCGAAGCCTATAACTTGAGTGCTTAGCGTCGGATCTTCAAATTAAATATCTTTAAATCGGAAAGATATAATAAACTAATATATTAAATTGGTGAGAAGCTTAGCTGTTTTAAATTCAAAAGTCAAATTTGGATTTTAAAAATAAAAAAAATCTTAGGGTTTTCTACCTAAGTATCTACCTACTTAGAATTTAGTTTCTTCAAATTCAAAAGTAGGTAGGTAGGTATACCTAGGAATGGGGGTCGACGCAACTGGTCATACCCAACTGATAACAACGCAAGTGAACACGAACCAGCTGATCGCAACCTAGCTTATCATGGGACTCAGGTGGTCACGCATAGACAACTGATCATAATGTATTATGGTTCATTTCATTGTATGACTGAATTCATTCTATATTCTTTTCAACATGTTGTATTGAATGAAACCTCCCCTTTTTATAGATATATTTTTTATATGAAACAATTTTGTTCTCATTCTTATCACAGCAGTGATAAGTATAACATTTGTGGGCTACGCTTGCGCTTTTTTTAATTTTAAGAAATTTGTTCTGGTAGTAGGTAGGTATATATATTAGTAAGATTCCTATTTCATAGGGAAAGTAGATTATTAAGAAATGATTTTTAGTAAATCAGGATGATGTAAATAGACAAATATTTCGCCCATGTTTTGAAATTTTTGGTAAAGGTTAGGCAGCATGCTTGTTTTTTACATTCAAAAATGGGATGATGGAGATTATGAATTCGGATTTTCGAATTAGATTTTGAGAACTTTATATACAACATACCTTCCTATTGTCGGCTGAGAAATACCTACAAGTCCGTTGGTGCAAAGCATGCATTTCACATACCTACATACATAGGTAACTTTTTAGTGTACCTATAGGTAGGTAGGTTCCTACCTTTATTTTTACAGTAAGATTTTTTCAAAGCCTTTAAGCAAAATACAATCATTATGGTCTACCTTTAAAGTAAAAAAAAAAAAAATTTTAATTTATTTTTTTTGAAAGAGAAGTTTAAAAAAATACAAAATTCATACATATTTAAATAATAAAAAAAATCTAGATACCTACTAAAATATATATATATTTTTTTTTATAAAAAAAAGATTTAAATTTCGTATGTAGATACCTATATAGGTATTCTCAATAGCATCTCAATGTAGTTGAGCTGGAATGGACAGCCTTCAGGAATCAAGTGTTCGAAAACAGGCAAAAATTGTTGGTTTGTATATTTATTGAATTTGTTAATAAATAGATAGATAGATAAATAGAATCAACTAGGTAGGTACTTATAGGTATGAGGTTTAATAATATTTGTTTTTTTTTTTTTTTAATAAACTCAAAGCTGTGTTTCTAGGCACAATGTAAGTAGGTATTTTGTACAGATTTTTCATTTTTCAAAGAGGGTTAACTATTCGAGAACAGGGGAATTTACCCTACGACCTTTGTTTTATGGAATTTCTGCCTTAATTTATGTGCTGACATGCTTTAAATGATGTAAATATATATATATAATGTTTTAACAGCTTTGCATCAAAATTATATATAGGTATCTACATCGTACATTATAATAGGAGTACCTATTACCGTCAATAAATAATTTCATATTTTAATAAAAAAAAATAAAATACAAAAGCAGATTAGAATAATTATACCTATAATAAAATAAAGTTATAATAATCTTAACCCAAATTACAAGGATATTAAAACACACTCATACACTAGTTCTTAAAAGATCCAGATTTGAATACGTGTAAGTATATCGTATATCCGTGCACCATCCATCCATGTTTATTTTAAATTATTCATTTTGTAAAGAGAAGGCTAATTTTATGGAAACTTTTCGCTAAAAACACATCAACAATGACTTTTGATTCGAATTTGTTGGCGGGTTAAAGTTAAAGTTTAGTATACATATAGTGAATGAAAAAAAGATTGCGTTGCTTGTAGAGCATATACAGTAACGTCTGGTTTATCAAAATAATCGTTACTTTATTTACTTGTGCATAGGAGAAGAAACAAATCAACGCACATTTAAGTGTCTCAACTAAAGATTTTTTAATATACCTACTGTAGATAAGCATTGTGAAACTGTGGTTTTATCCGCAGAACGTTAAATGCGAAAATCAATCATTTTTCACCAAAGTCTTACAATTAGTCAGTAAAATCCATCATCTCTTATGATTTTAAGCTTCTACTAAGTCCATTCCTTAAAAAGATAAAATTCAAATATACCTGTGTATACCTATACTTAAGATTCGGATGTAGGTACACGGATGATAAATAGGTTTATTAAGAGTTCGGATTTTTGTTTGGCGTGTAATTACTACATACAGGGATTCTGTGTACTTATCCGTTGTTTTAAAAATGCACGTACAGAATCGTTGGCTCTCCTGTTCTCCCCCAAACCTATTTTTTCCTTATAACTTTGATACAATATTACAAACTTTATGAACTTCGTTGAAAGTAAAATACTATAGGTAAGTACCTATACTAAATTAAATTGTAATTGAACCAAATTCTGTGAAAAAAAACATAAATTGTAGATATATATACCTAGACTCCTACATACCTACCTATTAGATGGAATTGCTCATTTTTTTCTTCTGTATAAGAAGAGTTTATTTTTGAAACAGAAACTAAGAAAATATCCACAAATTTTAACTTCAAAACATCTACTTTTAATGGAACAAAATAGAGAAACATATTTATTCTTATAATCTTATAAATATATTTTTCTTTCCAAAGATAAATATGTAAGTAAGTACTCAATTATAAAGGATGGGGTGAAGATTCCTATACTGTTTTAAATTTATAGGTATAGATAGGTACTTTCCCATTTTTTAACCAGGGCGACGCCAGCGGTCGAAGTAGTGTCGATTTTTGAGTAGGTATATAACAAAAATGCTATCCGATGTATTTCTAACTGCACACCCCCCTTTAAAAAAAAAAAAAAAAATATAAACAATTTTCACTTTGTATGCCATTTTAAAATGGCCATGTCTCGGTAGCCATGTCGAATTTCGAAATGCAAAGGGGCTTAAAAACTTGCACATTTGGAGTTTTAATTTACACACCAAAAGTTTTTATTTGCACACCTCTAATTAATTAATAAATCAATATTTAAAATTTTGGTAGAGAAAAGCTGCATAATAAAAATCATAAATATAACAAATAAACCGCCAAACATTATAGATATCTATAGCGTTTTGGTAGAGTCACTGGCTTTGACATGAGGGGTCGCAAGTTCAACTCCCACGTGAGACAGTTTTTTTTTTTTTTTTTACTTTTAAATAATAATAAGTAGATATCTATATTTAATGTTGTTTTTAAATAAAAATATCAAGTTAAAGTACTTGAAACTGAACATTTCGTTAACATGATTTAATTGAATTGACTGAATTATTTAAAACAACAAACAAAAACAAATTTTCGATGCCTCACTAAAATAGAAATATTTCACAAACCGAAAAGAATTTAGGACTATTTTTAATTTCTAAAAATGGTCTTATTTTTGTATTTTTCGCAATTTGTAGTTTTTGCAATCTGGTGCTTCTTAATATGCAGATACATAAGAAGTTCACACAAAAATAATAAAGAAATAAATGTATTTTTACTTGCGATATATGCATAGGTAGGTAGGGTAAGTGTACCAGTACCCGGCCAGTCACTAGTATCCGGCCACTTTCTACAAAATGTTTAATAATAAGAAAATTAAACATTATTTGCATGCGCAAATACATTGTTACTATAGTTCCAGGCCCATGTAATGATGTGGTCAAATTTTACCGATATGCACCTTATAGACCTTGTTAAAAAAAATGTTGAATCTTTGAAGGTCGTTGCGAGATCAATAAGTGCGTTTTAGAGTTCGCGAGTGCGAGCAGAACCAATAAGCAAAAGAAGTAAGTTAACGTGTTCTCTGAGACCATATTTGTTTGTTTTGTTTTTTTTTGTATAAATAATACAATAATTGACCATAATATATAAAAAAAATAAAATTTTATTGTTTAAAATTATTAAAAATAAAGTGGCCGGATACTGGAACACAATTTTTATGAGAAGTTCTAGTAACCGGCCAGGGTGGCCGGATACTAGATTTTTGCCTGAAATCGAATATTTTATCTCTTTTATGCTAAAAGGAAGCAGAATCTATTTGTCTCTCACCTCAACCTACTTAAATGTATTAAATGAGTAATGTTTCAGTATCCGGCCACTGTTTTCGGTCAAAAGATTATGGTGGCCGGTTTTTAAAACAAGCAGCACCAGTAACCGGCCACATAACTAATTGTATATAAATTCATACTATTTTGTAGGAAATCAGTCAAGAAACAGTAGAACAAGAATTACAAGACTTTTCGCGAA